>NW_001799510.1:309243-749870 GCF_000165425.1 Paramecium tetraurelia | reverse complement strand
GCCCAGCTGTGGGAAACAAATAAATCCAGATATGACCTTCATGATCGAAGATAACCTCTTAATACGAATAATTATGACATTTATCTCACCCTCTCCCCCCAACATTATTAAATTATAAAAAAAAGCTGCCATTCCGAATATTACCAAAGCCTCTAAAACATAATTTGAATTATACTTTTGTATTAAATGGCCGATTTTTCTAGACAAATATAAAGTTAGACAACTATCACCTAAAAAAAACTACAAATAAATCGCAACATCATAATGTAATATCCCGTTATACCTAAATATGATTTAGTTCTTACCTAACTCTCTTACCATAAAAATATAAACACATAATATAACAAAAGGCTCCCAAAATAGTACAATTATAAATATAATCTAAGCAATAGGAGCCTAATAATCGATTATAGTTATACAGCTTAACAAAATGAAAACCTGGTGAGTATAGTCAGGGCAATATACACTAGTCCTAAAACTTTTGTGTTTAAGTTAAGATAAACATTATGTATAAAAAAAGTAGTGTAATAAAACTAATATATTATCAGAATTATTATTTATTTTATCAGAATGAGCAATAATGCTCTTGAAATATAAGATTTTTTGTTTTAAAATGACTAATTTTTAAGAAAATGCTATAATATAATTATAACTATGTACTTATTCTTGATATTGATTTAATTCTAACTGTGGTTCAAATTGTTTGATTTCTCTAAGTGATTAAAAACATAATTTACGGGGGAGCTTTGTTTTATATTTCTTAGAAAGATGACGTATTTAAATTGTTTTGAGGCTATGAATATCCCAATTATATTCCAAAATTCATATATAAAATTTGTTTTAAATATTAATTTTGTAAACATAGAAATCGTGATAAAAACCCTGATAATTAAAACTACTATATGATCAGTAAGAGTTGAATTTTTATAAATTATTTGAACAATCTTAAAGTTTGTCATGAAATTATAAAGTGAAATAATAAATTGGGTTTTGAGAATGTATTTATAATAAACCCTATTACAAAATTATCATTATTCAATATTGAAGTAGATTAAAGCATTAATTATTTATTTTGAAGATAATTGCTTTGTGGATAGATAATTTCTTTCTAAATTAGGCTTTGATTCCTTGTTGTTGGGATTACACTGATTCAAATCTCCCAAAGATGCATCCAAATAAGTCTAAATTAGTTCTTAAATTTGTCAATTAGTTAAATAGCTTAAATGTTTGTTGGTTTCAAAACAGTTTGAATCATGGATTCTGAATGTAAAATTACACAGAAATTTTGTTCAAATAAACCTAGATAAAAAATACATGAAATGATTTAAGAAGATTTCAAAGAATTTCAATTATTCTTAGATTAAAATTATTTATTGAAAATAAATTGAATAACAATTAATTACATTCTAAAATTAAATATCTCTTGTATTAGTTATGTTAAAGATTTTTTGCAGATTATTGAAATAAGAAGGATCGTGTATTATACCATTTTTGATGCTTCCTTTATTTTGAAAGAAAAAAATTTTTGGTTTTCATTTCCCTTATTTATTATATATAAATAAATTGAACAATTTACTCTAAAAATGATTGGTTATCTGAATCATCATAATCCCTCTTATAAAGTCTTCCACATAATAATGATTATTGCTGTAATCTCTTTCGCATTAATATTTTATATCTTTTGACAACCATTCTATCCATCAAAACTGCTGAGCTCGCAAACATCTATCTATCATTGGATTTTTACTATAGCTTAGGCTTATTCAGGAAAGACAAGCTAGAAATAAATTCTGTACAATCTTTAAGGAGTTAATTTAATAACATTCTTAACGAAATAAAGTCTTCTTAAAATTTATTGTACAATCATATATTTATAAATTTAAGATTCTAGAATCAATATTGATAAATCTACATCCAATTTTTAATGGAATTATATAATAATACGAATTAATATCGTTCATTAATTTAATATTTAAATTTTGACTATTGTAGATTCTGTAAGACTTTAATCGTAAACAACTTGGCTAATTTCAAGTGTAGTGGATTGCAACTTTATTTTTAAGGAATTATATTGTGGAAATGCTTATTAAAAAAGAGGAAAGAATCCAATATAATTCATTTAATTGAAGCAATTATAAGTAAAAGAGTGAGTCTTTTTTGTATTACAAGCATTGCATTTATTAAAATCTGCTTAAACCTTCATTCCATTTTGGCATTTAATTTAGATATTCATTTTAAGTGGGGTGATTGTTTTATCAACTAAATATTCATAGTTTCCAATTGCAGTGTATATTTAGTTAGTTTAAAGTAATTCTAAATACAACGTAGGCAATGTTAATAAATCGAGAACTTATTTTCTGCTTATTCTTATACTAAAACATTCTAATGGTTTGAATATGGTTGTAAATTAATACGCAATCCAAATCTATGAATGACTATTAGGAGTTTCAATCTCATACCCTATTATATTTTATTTATAATAAATAATTACATGTCCCCCAAGTATATGATATTGTTGTTGCTGTGTTACTATATGTTGCTCTTATTCTTAGATTTTTGGTATTTGGAAAAGCCAGACCTTATAAAGCTATAGCAAACCATCGATTTGGCTCTATTGGAATAGTGCCACTGCTAAATGCTCCTGTTGCTGTCTTTAATCCTAGATTTATAAATGCATCTTATATTCCAACGACTACAAAATACCCAATTTATTTCAGATTAGTAAACTTTCCTGCAATTTTAGTTATACTAACAGTAACAGAATTAGTTTTTATTTCGCTTATCAAAGAATAAATGACCAATAATTACAGATAATAGAAAATCGATTGCTTCTAAATAACGCATACTTGTGATTGCCACAAAACCAGTTTAGGCATTTGGATTTTTAATTGGAAATGTCTTGTCATCTGGAACATCCATATTGAAGTTACTTATAACTTCAATACGTTAATCATCAATAGCAAACCATCTTATCCTCAGTGTGTATTACCTCTATTTATGACAACTAATTTCTAAAGTGAAATCTTTTTATAGTATATTGTATCAAAGTACCTGTTTAAGTTATTGTTGTTATCGATAATCTAAACCCCATGTCAGCTTTCTCTTACTCAAGATATTCATGTACAAAAAACACTTAAGGAATTCTTTCAAATTAATTCGAGTATGATATAGTGGCTGTTCTAGAAAAACCAAAATTGCAAATGAAAGTTGAATCTGAAGCAGTTGCAAAGCCATTAAACACTCCAGTATCAGAGTAGATATAAGCTGATGTGATTTTTAGAATTATCATTAAATATAAAGATTTTCCCATGTTATTAATTTAATTAATTTAAATAAAACTTGATTTTAACACACGATTGTGAATGACACCCACCTTATTTAGAGAAATTTTGTTTTGAACTACAACTTTTATCCTAATGACTTTTAAAAGAATGAAATCATTTTTTTGGGATGTTAAGTATTTTATTGATAGATTCTATTAGTAAATGATTAAATGTGTTTAAAGCTTTATTGGATATTTTCCTCATTTCACCTCTAAAATAAAGGCAAATATATGAATAGGAAGCTTCTAATTTTATTACAAATATTTTAAGAATAAATTAGTTACTTAATTAAATGTAAAATCAAAATTATTATAAGGAGAAAGAACAAAAATTAAGAAGCCTAAATATTATGAGTTAATATTTTTGACTATTTTGTATTAGGCATAAATTTAAAAAGGATTGAAGTAAACCAATTTAAAACTTAAGCAATTTAATAGTTTCCAAAAGCTTGAGAGAAGGCTTTAAAAATCAATAAATACATTTTTTTTATTTTAACCTTCACTCATAAAAAATTATAGAATAAATAAGATAATTTTGAAAGATTATTTAGACCTAATTAATAAATTTTTAGATAATAATTTCAGATTATGTTTATAAATCATTATTGAAATGATAAAAATTAATCTATTTTTAATTAATTGATTATGTATGATTGTATATAATAAATTAGTCAATATTTTAAAAAGTTGAATCTTTTTGTCACAGCAATTACTATTCTATAAAGGCAATTTAGTATTTTTGATTTCAAATTTAAAGAATAGTGAAAAGATCTTAATAAAATAAAATAAAGTTTAATTTATATCCGTTAATTAATTTATATTTACTTAGTGAAAAAAGGACTTAAAAGTTAACATAGATTAGAGAGTTAAAAAATCAATTATAAATGTAATTTTTGCTGATTTTACCTTTTGTGTCTTCATTTTCAATCAAGATGGATGATGCTTTATCTGGTGCAATTACAAAATACACTCTAGATGTTTAATTATCAATCGACACATATAATTCAATTTTGATGATATTCCCTTTAAGTTATGAGTTAAATGAACTAATGCAGATTTATTGTTGGTGTAATGGTAATAAGTTTCAAGCAAAAATCAAAGATAACCAAATTTTAATTTTTGGTAATTTTATTCCTTCCTATACTTTGAATATTACTTTGGAAAATATTGAAAATGGTTATTATCCTTTTAATTAGGATAAGGAGTATATCTTAGAATTTTATTAGGATGAAAACCTAGTAGAGAGATAAACTTGCCTTTACACTCTAGCTTATTAGCAATAGTTGAGCATACAAGGAAGATATGAAAACTATTCTACTTTTGTTAAAACTACTTTAAATTTTGAAATTAACTTTCTATTTCGAGTAAGAGCAGGGACAATCTTTGATATCATCTTTCCAATTATTAATATAGGAGCAACTAAGATCGTATCAATGCTGACATAAGATACCTTCCCTCTTTTCTAAAACATAAGTTTGGATTTTGAAATTAATCTTGCAGAATAAAAATTAACAATTTACAACCTATTTCAAAAATAGTATCTTCCTGGTAATTCAATACTCCTTTCAATTCATAACATTTATACAAATAATTAATAATTGGATGGAGATTCTTTTTGGATACTTTATAAGACTACCTATAAAGGTCTTAATATTGCTGAGGGTTAATTCTAGGAAAACGAAATAAAAAGTGTTAGTCCATCTAAGGAATTTACATTAGAAAGCTCAAATTAATTTGTTTCACAATACACCTAATTATTCTTTTCATTCGTACCTAGATTAGCCTACCGCCAAGGTAGTCAAATTTATATCAAATTTTTAAATCTGTAATAATAATCCTAAAGTAAATTTTAATTAAAATTTAGTATCACAAACTATTTTTTTGCCAAAACAAAACATTAATCCAAATTATGAATTCTACATTGAAAATGAAGGTATCGTGATCAAAAATTTTAACTAATTCTATGAATCCATGAAATTTCAATTTTGTCTCTAAGATATTATGAATCCAACTGGGTTATCTACATTCAATATTGGATTCTATGTACTAACACCGGAGAGAAATTAGGTTGAATATTAAGAACTTTAGATTGAGATACTTCCATAACCTATATCCTATATCACAATTGAAGCCACTAATACTACAGTTTTTGCCATAACTGATATTGTTATTAAATTTGAATTAAAAAATGTTTAAACAAAATCAACTACCCTGACTGTTAAGATACCTAGATAAATTCAAATAACTCGAGATTCTGTTTTAATACAGCCTGACTTATAGTAAGATATATAGATAAATGGATAAGAAATAATATTTAAAAACTATTTTAATAATCATCAAATCATGAATTAAGTTGAAATCACTTTTTCTGGAAAACTTTAAGGGACAGCAGGGATAACTGATAATTTCTTAATTTTCACAAATGATTATTCAGGCGCTTTAATAAGTCTATTATAAAAACCTGCCTTCTTAACAATTCAACCGTCAAAATACCTCTTGATTTCTTTGAATCCACAAATCTATGTTACTGATTATCTTACAAATTATTTGATTAAATTTCAAATACCACAAATTTAAGAATAGAGTGTTTTGACCGTGGAATTGCCAATCTATTTTAAATAGCAACTCAGCTTTTGTTCTGCACAAATTGAAACCAATTAATAAATTTGTGAAATTGGGAATAATAAAAATATTACAGTTACTTTGTTTGTTGGTGGAATTTTAGAAATTATTATATATAACATCAAAACAGAGAGAAGTATTTAGTAGTATAGTTACTAAGTAATTGGAGATATTAAATATCAATAATAGATTCAATCAACCCAATAAAATCAATTAGGATCCTATAAGATTCTATTTCCTTAAACATTTTATGATTACTCCTTAACTTCTTCAAACTCATTTTACGGTGAACTAACAACACTGTAATTTTCTTTCAATCTATTGAGCACTATCTAATCGAACGATCTGTTATAAATTGTTTTCCCTATAAATATTGAAAAATTCTTAAGTTGTTCAAATATTGTTGAGAAATAGATTGGTTAAGAAATTTATCTCAAATAATTATAAAATGGTACTAATACATTCCTTTGCGAATTGTTTAATCCTATAGATGATGTTCAAATTTACCCATTTTAATTTAATATATTTACAGACGGAGGAGATATTATAGCTGTGTATTAAGATGCGTTTGGTATTAGGGATGAATTAAGAGCTAATAAGATTGATTTTTCTATTAAACAATAGTCATTTTTTTTGAATGAAGTCACCAATATTACACTGAATTTTCATACGAATTTAGGAGTGTAAAAATACGGTAAAATAAAAGCAATATTTTAACTCTCTCAAATTATTGTATTAGATTTTAAATGTATACTTTAAATAAACTAAACCCAAGAATTAAAATATGATGAAGTTTTGTGTGAATCATATTTAGAGAATGAAAATCTGATTGTTATTTCAAACTTCGTAAATTCTATTCAGTCAAACTTTTATCAGCTAATATTCACCGGATTAACTTTTGTAGGACATATTAGTGATTATGAAACAAATATAACACTTTAAAATATTAATTAATTTGGAAAGATTGTTGAGGAATCTTAGAGAATTTGGAAATTTTCAATCATTTGCTCTGAAAATTGTAAAATTTGTGATAAAAAGTACAACCAATGTATTAAATGTAAGGAAGGCTTTATTTAATTCTAAAATATATGTATCGAAAAATGTCCACCAAATATGATTTTAACTTCTCAAGGCTGCGAAAAATGCCTAACCGATGCCAATTGTTTACAATGTGATTATTAGAATATTACTTAGTGCATTAAATGCATTAATGAATTTTAATTAAAAGATGGATATTGCTTAAAATTTAACACTAGTTCAAACTCAAACTCCAATAATCATACAAATTAGAATAGCAGTAACAATCCTAATTAGAATGATCACAGCATTTCTAATCTTCATAGTAGATAAAGTGAAATCTATGATGGAGCACCAATATTCGTAATTATTATGGTTGGAATGCTTCTGGCTGTAATAGTCAATAAGATTATCAAACAAAAAGATGCATTGATAATAAAAACATATTATATATATATTAGCCTGCTTGATATACCAATAGCCATCACCAGATTTATAAGGTATTATATAACTAATTTTAGATTTACTCTGCTATAATTTCCAGGCTATTATATATTATCATTATCATGCTTGGCTGTTACTTTTTTTGTGCAAATCTTGAATAGTTCTTAATTACAATTATTAAAGAAAACTAATCTAACGTTTTTCAAAATCATTTCAACCTCTAAACTTAAGGAATAATTGGCTACTTTGTTTCAATGGAGAATTATTTTATCAATTTTACCTAATTAAATCGAAACAAAAGTTCTAAATGAAATAAAGAAATTGTTTTATAATTAAACAATTTCACAAATACTTCCAATTATAGTTTAAATTTCCTTTATGTGCAACTAGAATAAATTTTATTTCTTTTCTCTAGATGATATTGTTTACAATATTATTATGATTGCTCTGTCCAGCACAAATAATCTCTGGTTAATCCTGAAAATTAAAAACCTAAATCAAATTCATCCTGAACTAAGGGATTAAAGCATATGCGTACAAGGATAAGAACAAGCTTTCAGGGAAGAAGATTAAGTAAATAATGATGATATCATTTACTACAGAAACTAACCAAAAATTAATGAATAAAAAGAAAATGAATAAGAATTTAAATGAATTACATAGAATAACTTTAAAATATAATTTATACGTTTCATTCTATTTTTGAATATATTTCATAGCTATTTTGGTCGAATATAACTCTGATTTATAAAGAACAACTTGGACATTAAGCTATTTCGTATTTGTTTTTAATTTATTCCTAATGATCTCATATAATATATACTATAGTTATTTAAAACCTGTCTCCGCAAGGACAAGGGTAATAAAATATCTTTGTACTAGGATCGAAATCCATATCCTCAATCTCAACTTCATCATAGACACTCATTATTTTTTTATAATTATTTATTCTTTTATATATTTAGGGGAAATTAAGCTATTGGAATTAGTATTAATTAAAGAAATAGATGAAAATCTCCTTGCATAAGATAGTTTGTTGTCGCAAGATGTTTTGTAAGAAGAATCAGAAATAACCTAAAAGAATTCAGCATTAGTTGTTTTGGAATTATATTAGCGATATCCAAAATGAAATATTTGAACAAAGGCTTAATAAAAAGCTGGAAAAGAATGACTATTTAATTCTATGATAGTTAAAATAGTAAATTAGAATATATATCTGATGGAAAATCTAAATCAATATGATAAATAACCAAATAAATTTAAAAGTCCTCAAACTTATAATCAATATCAGAATGCTCTAATGATTAGGGACACCATAGCACTACCCCTTATAATCAAAATACAATCTTTTTATCTATGAAATCAAAATAATGATTTTTTAGTAATTTATATCTAATCAACCCTTCCTTTTCTACCGAACAATAGGTATTTTAAATAATATATTAGATTTTGAAATATTAGTTTACTTCATCACATCAATAATGAACTGGGAAATATAGTTTTACGGAAAGCCTTTAAAGCAAGACAGAGAAAAATAATAAAATATACTGATTAATTACTACAAATATTTTTAAATGTTAGAATTCAATATACAGTTACTGATTTCTCTTTATATTTCGAATTTTAACATTAGATGATTTTTCCTTTTGAAAAAGTTGCTTCTATAACTAAATCCTTATTAAAATATCCTAATCCAATCCCACAGTATTAATCTTAATTGAATTCTCCATCAAATATAAGTTCTAAACTACCTTCTTATTCTTTGAATAGTTTTCCTCTACCTTATTTTTATCAGTTCTGAAAATTTCCTTAGTAAACATAATTAAATTATAAATTATTATAATATGTTCGAACTCCATATCCAACAATTTTATTTTGGCTTATTAAACCAATGTGTTTTTACTATTTTAAGAAATGCTTATTTACAATTCTGAACCACTCTAATACACATTCTCCTTCTTTCGTTTGATCATCATTTAATCTGCCTTAGAAAATTTATATTTATCCTTTATTACTTAATTCAATCATTATACATTTCAAAATGACATTACTTTCGAAAATTCAAACTATTAATTTCCAGTTTTTTTAATCTAAGATATTTGATTCCGATTCCATGTGGGAGATTATCCTTTAATATCCTTTGTAAATAAACTATTTATTTGATATCTTTAATATTTAGCTTTTATAATTAATTAAATGAGATGAAGAATGATTAAACTTCAACTCATAATCAATATGAATTTAGCTATCCTAAACAAATTATTTCAAAACATCATTTTCCATAAATTCCTCATCCCAAAAAAGTTTGATAATGATCGACAGATTTAATTAATTTGCTTTGTTATTATAAATGAATCTTGAACAATGTTTTAATTTATGTATGATTGTTACATAGAAATTTCCTAATACGGGTTTTTTTTAAAGAAAATTGGGTGTATTTTGTGGTATTTACATGCTAAATTTTTTGAAAATGTTTTTTTTCTCATTTAAATTCATCTCTTTGACCTAATTTTGATTAAGTATATTAATATTTGATTGATCTTTTAGAAAGAATGTAAATTAATTATCGATCAAATTTTCTGCAGAATCCAAAAACTACAACTTATCTAACTACTCATCATCAATACTTTTCTTACTATTGTTAGGAGCCGTTGTTGTCAAAAGATTATTGGAGTTCATTTATTAATCAAGTTACTCTTTTTCTTTCATTTTGATTTCAGCAACGGATACATAATAATAATTATTAGTAACTGTAATCATTTAACCAGTTGATTCCCTTTCTATATTACCATTAAGAGGGTCTAACCTCATTATTAGAGGTTTTATTTTTGAAATAGAAGTTTTAAATGATGATGTTATATCGATTAATGTATCATATGCTATTTATAATCCTAGCCTTTATTCTATTGATTTATTACAAAATATATATATAATCAAAAAAAATCATATTTAATGCTAGAATTGATTTTTGACCATATGTTCGATGATTGTATAAATATTATAGAATCACACAAACCATCATTTCTTATTTAATCAATTCATTTTGATTGAACAGCATTTAGTTCTTTTAATAAAATTTTTAATTTGTTTTCTACTATGAAATAAGGGCCTTTACTTAATGTCAAAAATGCTGGCAAAAAACACAAGTTCAACTAGGTGAATTGATGGCTGCAATTTTCTCTGACTATAGTTGTGGAAATTAACTTCTTACTTATTTCAGCATCTCTTTTATTCTGTACGAATTAAAACTATAAAAGTCTTCATAATATTTAATTTTTATGTCAAATTGTTTTGTAATAATTTAACAAATTATTAGGCTTAAGGACCATTCATCATTTTGTTGAAAAATTGAATTTTGTAATAATTCATCTTTCACAATTTCTTAAAAGGATAAATCTTACTCCTCAAAATTATCCATCATTTTAATTTTTAACATTGAAGCAGATTAATAGAAATGATATTGATGCTTTGTTCCTCATACATTTTTAGGCATAATAATATTTGTGTATCACTCTGGAACTACCAAAGTCAGTTAGCTTAATAAATCCATTTACATATATCAAGTTATTTGGGTTATATTTAAATGAAAAATCTTTCTACGTTATTATTCAATTCCTATTCGTAGAATCTAAAAGATGATGTTTATCTATTTTTTTTAGAATTCTTCAACCCAATCCTAGATTTTGAGAAAATAACTTGGTTTACATTCGTTTAGAATATTTTAGAGCTCTATCTCTTATACAAAATGCTCTCTCCAAGATTACCATTCATTTTCTGTAAATTTTAATTCTTTTATCATTTATCCTTACTTTGATTTAGATATTGATGCATATGATCCCTTTTAGTTTGTTTCTGGTCTTATTGGAAAGTATTTTTTCACAAATTAATCATAATTTAATGACATAGTGAAAACCATAAATCTTAATCAATTCTTAAAGTTATTGTTTTTTTCTATTTAGATTTTATCCTAAGATTAAGAAGATTTAATCCTCATAATCCCCAGTCATCAAAAATTACTGAAAATTGATTTATTCAACTTTATAAAAAATCATTTAATTTACAAGGCTCAATAATTTTTGTACCAGAAGCTTTAGTCAAATTATATAAACAATGCTATTTATTTTTGAAGGTTCCTTTTCTTTCTGTCTTGTTATAAATTGAGATTCTTCAAGTTATTGATGATATATTTTCGTAAACTTTAAAAAAAACTCTAAATTCTATTTGAAAATGAAATAAAACCTATATTTTATTAGAAACAGAATTTCATTTTTTTCTCTTTATTTCTTGAACAACTGCAGATCAGTTAATAATAGGTGATAATAGAGGGCTAATATAATATTGTATTGTTTTGATGGGTCGAGAAAAGATGAAGATTTCGAATGGTACAATGATCAAAGGGCTCTTATGAATTTTATTAGTCTTATTTATATCTAAAATTAAAAAATTATTGACATTTAAGGTAGATAAGAAGGTTTGGCTTAATTTAGGGATGCAGAGAGCATGATAGTAGGAGTATGTCTAAATTGCTTGGCATTTAAGCTATGAGAAACTCCTTAGATAGCTTCTGGATGATTAGTTATAGACTTTGAGCAGAGTAGATTTTTAACTTTCTAGGTTATGAGAAATGGTGAGACTTCAGGAAGAATAGTGGGAATATTTTCGCTTTTATTAGGATTTAAGGTTGAATGAAATCTTAAACATTTCAGAGGGAATGGATAAAAATTAATTCATTAACAATATAGTTTATTAGGTAAATGGAAAGAAATTATGGTATTTTAGTGTGAATAGAAACAGGTATAAGGGAATTACTTGATATTCGTATATTCATAAAATGTATATTTAAATAGTATATTAAATAATTAATTACGTGTAATTATGATTTAATTATACCTTGCATTTCTATTTCTAGGTGTAACCCAATCTGCGTATATAATTGATTCTGCAGTTGATCAAGTATTTTGGTGTGGAGGGTCGATTATTGTTACATCTGATGATGATGTAGTGGAGTAGAAAAATGAGGCTAAACAACATAGAAAAATATTATTTGTTCTCTCAAACAAGGGAATTGCTTATAGATCAGTTGATTACGGATAAAAATGGGAAAATGTCACATAATCGTTAATAGATTAGTAAAAATTAGATAGCAATTATAAATTTAAAGACATCATATAATCTCCTGCAGATTCTTTTACTATGTACTTCATAGGATATAATCAATCTTTCATCAGTCAAGATTGCGGGAGAACATACAGAACATTTAATGATAATAAACTCTATGGCTTTAGGTTTAATAAATTAAATAAGGATTAAATATTAGCATTCTAAGAGAAGAAATGCAACAAAACAGATAAGAGCTGTAAAGAACAATACAAGAGGGAGCTTTGGGTGACAAACAATGGAGGTTAGATATGGTAACCAGTTTTGGATCATGTTAGAGATGCAGCATGGGATAAATTAATTCATTATGAAATGGTACCAGATATGAGAATAATAGTATCTCATGTTGATAATCAAGGGGAATTGAAGGTTTCTTATTCAGATGACTTTTTCAAAACCATCAAATAGATAGAAAAGGATTGCTTTGGATTTTACTAGACACCAACTTATCTATTTTTACTGGTGAGACCTGACTAATATAGTGTGGGATACGACTTAAAAATGTCTCCTCATTTGGGTGAAACCTATTTCCCTTAAGAAATCGTATTGCCAATTGATGACTAAAGCAAACACACATTCACTGTTTTAGATGTGACTGATAGTATAGTTTACATGTCAGTTGCACATGCTGAAGAATTATCAAAAGTTACTAATATTTACATGAGTGATGGTAATGAGTTCACTGTCTCCCTTTTGGGAAATGTTAGAAGTCAAGACACTGGACATTGTGACTTTGAGAAAATCAAAAGTATGAAAGGCGTTTACATTGCTAATATTTTTGATTATGATGAAATCGAGAAGACTAAATCAAGAAGAAAAAGAATCAACTCGGAAAGGGAGATGAAACTTTAAAGTTCAGACAGATTGGACTAATACAAAAAATCCGTTATTACTTTTGATTTGGGGGCTGAATGGCATTCATTGAAGGCTCCAAAATATTCATATTCTGGACAGCCTTTAAATTGTAATGGAGATTGCAGTCTTCATTTGAAAGGGAGAACAGAAACAACATCTCTGATTTATAGTAGCGAATAGGCAGTAGGAATAATTGTTGGAACAGGGAACACAGGACTATATCTTGATGGTTAAGAGACCAACACTTATCTATCAAGAGATGGAGGTCACAATTGGTATGAGATATTAAACGGAACTTATATTTATGAGATCGGAGATCATGGGGGACTGATAATATTTGCTGAATCTGAGTCTTACACAAATGTGGCTAAATTTACCTAAGATGAAGGTATGACCTTTTAAGATATAAAATTAAATATCTCTTTGGATATTGATAATATTGTTACGGAACCGTCAAACGAAGAATAAAAGTTCTTGATATATGGCAGAATAAAATAATCAGATAATCCTTAAGAAGATTTCTGGAATAAATATGAATCTATAATAGGGGTTTTAATTCCCATCGATCTTTCCAATGTATATTAAAGAGTCTGCAAAGGCAGTGAAAATCCAGAAGACCCAGATTCCGATTATGAATATTGGTCTCCATAGAATTATCAACAACAGAAATGTTTATTTGGTTAAAAGGTGAAGTATTAGAGAAAGAAAAGGGAAGCTAAATGTAAGAATCCAGAAATAGTGAAGAAATTGCTCGTAGAAAATTGCCCCTGTACAGCTGAAGATTGGGAATGCGATTTAGGATTTATGAGGAAAATAGATGGTGGTGAGTGTGTTCCAATGACCTATGGATTTTCATCCTAGCCACCTCCAATCAAATGTACAGGCACATATATGAAATCGTAAGGTTATAGGAAAATCCCTGGAGATGAATGTGAAGGAGGGTAAAAATAAAGATAAATAATAGAGTTTATTTAGGGCCAATTGAATAGGAATGCCCAACAGAAAAAACAAACATCTAGGTGAATCAAATTATTACTGATAAACCAATTGTGAAAAATGAATAGAAAAAGTAGGACAATTTAGACTCGCAAAGTCCAAACTATCAAAGTCAAACAGGAATAAAATCTAAGCCCTTTAACATTTTAGATTATGCTGAGTACATTATACTTTCAATAATGATCCTAACACTTTTTTATTTAAGAAACATGATATGGGGTGTCGTGAAGCAAATATTCTCAGCTTCATAAGTTAATAAAAACAGAAGTAAATATCATGTATTATACAAGAAAAGCGAAGCTATTATCCTCCCTCTGAGGAAGAATTGTAAGAGAAAAAATAAGCAACCAAAAAAAGACTATTTGGTATTTAGTCAACCAAAGATGAAGATGAAGAAGCAGGATTGTGAAATAATTATAATATATTTCTTCTATGAATAATAAAAGATGTAATTTAAGAAGTTCATTTCTGTTTTATGCTACTATTATTTATTTTATACTAAATGTAATAATTAATTTCTTAAGGTGCAGAGGCTAAGATTTACAAAATATAGTTTTTGGGTGATTAGGCCATTTTGAAGGAGAGATTATCAAAATAATATCGATTGAAACAACTAGATGACAGAATTACTTCTGAGAGAGTTAAAACTGTACGAATTATCACTTATCTAGGAATCAAGATTGTTATGCAAGGCTAGATAGCTAGGAGTTAATGTTCCACACTTATATTATGTAGACAATAACTAGATAATTATGATGTTTATAGATGGGGTTAAGCTAAAAGATTTTTTGAATGCTTTGGAGAAGGAGTAAAGAGCAAATGAGATATAGCAAATTTTAAATTTAGTAGCTCAAGATATTGCGAAATTGCACAATGGAGGAATTATTCATGGGGATCTGACCACTTCGAATATTTTGGTATAGAATTCAAAGCCATACTTTATTGATTTTGGATTGAGTTATACGAAGGTGGGATTCGTAGAGGATTATGCTGTTGATTTGTATGTGCTTGAAAAGGCTTTTCTGAGTACTCATCCTACATTGGAAGATGCATTCTAAATTTTGTTGGAGGAATACAAAAAATTATCGACGAAAGGGTAGCAAGTGATTGACAAGTTAAGGGAGGTTAGACAAAGAGGAAGAAAGAAGGTAGCATTTGGATGACATGATTGAGTTCAATATAAGTTATTAATAATTGATAACAAAGTAATAATTATAAATTATTTTTTGCATAATGTCAATATATGGAGGATTTGCTACAAGATAACTTGAATCTCAATATAATCAATTAATACAACTACTTTTAGTCACTCTAAGCAAAAGGTTATTAAAATTTTATAATAATGAAGAATGCAATGAAGTTGGTTTCAAAAAAGCCATCTCTTCTACTGTTGGAGGAATGAAATAGCTCGAATTAAGGTATCAAATTAAATATAGTAGCAAATATTTAGAGCCAAAGTTTTCTGAGAGTATTAAACCTTTAGAGGATTACTTATACAAACCGAAAGAATATTTAAAACAAACTTAACTCATTTTAAAAAACAATTTCTCGTAGGGTTCAGATATTAGTATGATTCGTTAAAATGAATAAATTATCACTCCAATATCTTCAACAAAATTAAGAAAGAGAATACATAGCATCAGTTTAACAAAAAGAAAAGAAATTGAATTTCGATAATAATTATTGCAGTTGGAAGAGGAATAGCATCCCACAAATTATTTTATTAGAACAAGAAAATAATTATGAATTTATTAAACATTGATTTTAATTACATAAACATAATTTATTTATTGAATGATTTCTGAAACTATTTTAGAAAAGCTAAAACCCAGCAATTCCCAAATAGTCAAACCCACCGAAAAAACACTAACCAAATTGACAAAAAGCTAAAACAGTTTAAGGAGATATGATAAAGATGAAAAACACTCAGATGATTTTGTAAAATTTAAAGAAACTCTCTTATCAATAAATGCATCTTAGAAATCAGAAATTAATACAAGCAGAGAGCCCAAATACGGCAAAAGAGTCTTATTAAAATCACTCAAAGGAGGTCCTTTGATCCCCATGCCAAAAAATGGAACAAATAGACATGAAACACCTCCTTTGATTTCTTAATCCTTGCCTTAACTAAAATTAAAAACACTAGGAAATCTCTAGCAAAGATAGATTTCAAGTTTGACAGAGAAAAATCAAAATCTCTCTAAATCATTACTAAACAATCCATAAATGATACAGGAAACGGAATAATCACTTTAATCAGATAATAGGTCATAGCTTTATAAAAAGGAGCCTTATCAAATTGTTTAGACTAAATAACCACAGGAGAGCAAGAATGAGTAAATTGTCGAACCATTAGAATTGTAATCTGAAATTGCTTAAAATAAATAGAAACCCATTCAATAAGAGGAACATCAAGAGGAAGAGTAATAATCATAATAAGTAAGTGAATAGGAACATATTTAATGTTTGGTGGAATAGCATTTATCAGAACAAGAAGAATTTGTAAAGCATTTGGCTGGTAATTATGTAATATACTAAAATTAGGAAAATGTATTTGCGTTTAATGTCCATGTGGTAGATGCAAATGTAAATTTTAATATAAACCATTTGCCACAAATTTATGTTGGAATTCGAATTACAGATCAAGTTATAAAGAAAATCCAATTAAAGAATAGGATCTAAAAGTTGATTTAGAATAATTTAAAAAATTCAAATCGGTAGAATCATGTGAATATAAAACTACAATGGGATCTGATTTCAAATCTTATCAAATTATTCCACCAGAACAAAGGATAGCTAAAACATATAAGCCATCTCTTGGTACCACACCAATGACCTCATATAAAGTACAATATTGTTGATCTTAGAATTTCTATATGAATTACGGCGATCTTCATTATGAACAATTCAAGTAAAGTCATTACAAGACTGTAATACCAGAATTACCTTTCAATCCCAATACAACTTATAAATAAAGTTTCAAAATTTAGCAATTATAAGATAATGGAGTATTTATGCAAATTATGCCTAGTACACTAAACCCCCCAATGGCAAGCCATTTCCAACTATTGATTTATTTTTAGGATAGTCGCAGAATAAATAAGCATATCAACCAAAATAAGTTGAAAAGGCTAAGGCTATTGACTAACATGGAGAAATCACGTAGGTTCCAGCCTACCAAGGGTAATACACTAGCGTAACACACAATGATTACGTAAAAAAAGAAATCTTATGCGAAAAATATAAATGATGAAATATTATCACAAAAATTAATATTTATATCAAAATATAGATTATGAAGAAAGGACCAAAATTTATCAAGTACGTAGTGAATAGTGGAGATAGAGGAAAGGCAAAAAGTTGTTAAATCTGCAATCAGTCTTTTTCTGCACTTTCGGCTAAAGAGCATCAATGTAAGAGGTAAATTACTCAACATACTCTTATTAAGATGTAAAAGGGCAGTGTGTGAAAAATGTTCCCCTTACAAAGCTTTCACGATCATTGATGGTGTTCCTTCTAAGACTGCACATAGATAATGTTATCTTTGCAAAGAGGAAAGCGAATCTCTAAAGAAGTTTATAAATCAATACAAAATTGTATTCATGGAAGATACTTTTTCAAAGGAATGGTTGAAATCGTTTGGAAGCAGCGTTGAACAAGCAAATTTAGTATTTAATATCTAATAATTCAGGATTTCGATTAATCGTAAAGAGAAGAGAGCAATTTAAGAAATAAAGAAGAAAGTGTGAAAATGAAGAGTGAGCTTCCATAAGTATTTTAGGAGATTGTTCACTTTAAAAATTATTCATTATCAGAATTTTTCTATTTAGTAATAAAGGATTTTAACATCACATTGATTTTGGATTCAATTAATCGAGTACTTGGAACATTTTTGAAAATTTACCCAGAAGTAGGTTATGCCCCAGATTAAGTCTTCACAACATTATTTCTGTTGTGTTTTTGCAGCGAAGCCTCTGCCTACTAAATTTTGGTCTTTATGTATTCCCTAATTATTCCGCATTATACATACCCTTTGAGTTTGAGAAAGGAGAAGTGCGAATTCTTCACAGAAATAGACAAGACTATGTAAGTATTAACTTAGGCATACAAAATCAGCTCCCAGGATTCCCCTTATGTTAAAACATTTTTAAGATATAGATTGGTTCGTTATATATAATCTTTTACCATAAATTTCTTTTTATTTGAAACTACCTTTTTTATCATTAATTAACTTTTTTTGCAACCCCAAACTGGTTATGATGATTTAACTAAATATCTGGCAACTGCTTACAATGGATATATATAGATATTTCGCTAATAATCTTAAGATGAAATTGAATTGATTTTATTAAGAAATGTTCGTTCCGGAAAAATCCAAGATGGATATTTCTTGACGAAATAAGTTGATTTCTCCAAAGTTATTCCAGTTGTCCAAAAATCTAGTAGCAATATATCAGCTAGGCAACCATCATTTTTACAAGATAGTGAATCAGGGACAGGTATAAAACAACAAGATTAAATCATTATTTTGAGAACAGAGATTGAAAGATAATAAAAAATTATTCAAGAATAACAAAGCAAAATAGATAAGTAAAAATTAGAGATAGAAAACTTAGAATTGAAATTACAGTAAACTTAATAAGTTATATCCTTATATAAGTCACCAGGAAAGGACATCAATTTAGATTAATATATATCTTAATAGGATGAAGAATTGCAAAATCTTAGAAGAGTTACATAATAGCAAAAGTAAAACAATTTTGATTTAGAAAAATAATAAATGTAGGCCTATATCAAAAAGTTGGAGTCTTAAGTATTTATTGAATACAAAGCAAATATCCAATTAAAAGAACAATTAGAATAGTCCTAATTATCCAAAAGTCAAGCATCTACTGCAAGCCAAGATTAGTATGAATATGAGATTTTAGAAAAAAATTTATAGAAGTACAAAAGAAAATATGAAAAGTTAAAAGCCAAATAATCAAGTTAGGATTAAAATTAATAAAGATCTAAAAAGGATGAAATCGCAATAGCTGAATTAGAAGCAAAATTGTAATTAAAGGAAAAACAGATTTCAGAATTAGAATTAAAGTTGAATAAAAACAAATTCGATACAACAGCTAAAATAGTTGAATTGGAAAGTTCAATAGAGCAATTAGAAAAACAAAATAAATTATACAAGAAGTCTATTTAAGATATTGAAACTAGATAATCAAGTTTATATAAGTAGGATAATGGTTTAGTTTAACAGCTATAGAGATAAATCACAGATTCATAAAATGAATCAAATTTGTAATTGAGACAAGTCCAAGAAAGGTTTAATCAATAAATACAACAATTATAATAACAATTATAAAAGGAATAAAAAGCTAGATTTTTGGCTGAATCATAACTTAAAGATCTAACCATTAAACTAGAAATTTAAGAAAAATAATAAAAATAGGTGACAACATCAATACAAAATTCTTATCAAGATATAAGCAATGGAGGAGAACTCCAGAAAGAAATTTAGCGGCTCTAAGCATAATTAAAGGAATAGGAGGAAAGATATTAATAATTAAAATCAAAACATTATGCTCACTTATAAATGATGATTCAAGTAGAAAAAGATAAATTGATTAATCCAGAAATCTAACTTAGTCTAATAAATAGTCAAGAAAAAGAGTTGACTGTATTGTAAGAAAAACTTGAGAAAAAGAAAACAAAAATTAAATAGTTAAAGTAAAAAGAAAAAGCTTGGATGAAAATTAATTAAGACAATGTTGTAAAAATTAATTAAACAACTGATGGCAAACACATAGGAGAATTATTGACTAAAACTATTGTTCTATTAAATTTAGATGGTAAAGTTTCAACTAATCATATAAATGATTAAGCAATTGCTCTAATAGTAGAGAAAATTAGTCATTTAATTGAGTAATAAACTACATTTTCAGAGGAATTCTCAAATATTTTTGAGGATGGTTAATTTGTATAAAAGTTGAATGAATTAATGGATGAAGTGGAAGATTCATTTGTATTTGATTACAATTCTTTAAAATCTTTGATTGAAAAAGTTAATAGTGTGTTTTCAAGAATTAATTCAACTAAATAAAAAATATTACAAATATTCAGATAGACTTTTGATTAAAATGACTTGAACTAAAACCCAAATTTGGACATTGTAATATTATAATTATAATAAAAACTATAATAATTTTAAATTGACAAAGAAGAATTAGAATCAAGAATTTAATAATTACAGTTATCTAAAAATAAATACTTGGAGGTTTAGGAAGAATCTAAGAGGGAAAAGAAAATTTTATAAGGAGTTAGAGATATAATTATAGATCTACCGATCTTTTCTCCTTCTGAGGTGTTTTCTTTTTCTGATTAGAGGTTCAAAAATAAGTAAGTTGATTAGGAGGATGCCAAATTGATTCTTGAAGTAAGAAATTAATAAATAACAACATTAAAAGTGATTTTAACTGAAAAGTAAACGCAATTAGAGACTCTTAATAATGGGATGATAAAATTAAAGGATTTAATGAGCAATTATTTTGTACAAATTATGAAATGATCCATGATTAATAATCATTTATTAAATATATATATTATTCTATATTTTACTAATGAATTGAATTATTATGCATTATCAGAATGAATCAACATTTAAGTGATGAATTAATCGAATTTCTTAAATATTTTTATTTTCAAATCCAAATGTCAAGAAAATCTACTCAAGTTCTAATTAAAAATGTTATCTTAAATGAGGTAAGAGGGAGGTTTAAAAAGTGTTAAATATGTTAAAAAGAGTTTACCATCTTTCATAAGGAACATCAATGCAAAAGGTTCATATTATAATCTCAACATTAGGTGTCGAAGAGCT
Source organism: Paramecium tetraurelia (assembly GCF_000165425.1). Classification (NCBI taxonomy): domain Eukaryota; phylum Ciliophora; class Oligohymenophorea; order Peniculida; family Parameciidae; genus Paramecium; species Paramecium tetraurelia. The sequence continues at coordinate 728,589 of NW_001799510.1, read as the reverse complement.
GTTTGTCAGAATTGTGCTAATTTTCATGGACCTGTTCTAGGTGATGCTGGGTACTCCAAATAAACCCATAGAATTTGCAATACTTGCAAAGAGGAAAGCGAATCCATAAAAAAGTTTATTGAGTAATACAAATTAAGTATAGGAAAAGATACTTTCTCGCTTGAATGGCTTAAATCATCAGGTTTAACCATAGATTTAGCTAAAAAGGTATATTCATTGTTTATTTTAGGAATATGATTTTGCTCAAAAAGAAAATGATCGAGCTAAAGATAAGGGAGAGTTTTTAAAAATGAAGTAGGAGTTACAATAAGTCATGGTTGACTTTTGGATTAATCTAAATTACTCATTGAGAGAATTTCTGTTTAATGTTATGAAGGAGAATGAATTAGAATAATTACAATAACAAGTTTGTAAGGTCTTAGGAGCAGTTTTGTTATAATACCCAGAAATAGGGTATAGCCCAGACTAAGTGTTGATAACAATATTCCTTTTGTGTTTCTGCTCTGAAGCATCAACCTACACAATTTTGACTATACTATACTCTGACATCATTCCTTCATATTTGTACCCATTGAATTTAAGAAAGACACCCTACGATTATCAACATGAAACAGATTAGGTTCTATAAGTGCTAGAACAAGGGTTTAAAATCAAATAATAGGAAGTATAGATTATCAAACCATTTGTCAGATCTAGAATCGTAAGATATGTTATGACTTTGGGAATCAACTTTTATATGTTTTAGACATCCTTCTTTATGATGTCTCTAATCTTAGGGTTTCCAAAGTCTGGATATGACAACTTTATCAAAAGTTTGGCGGTTAGCTTTTATCAATAATTTGAAGATATCAAAACATTTGTAAATGCTCAGGATGATGCTGAGGCATAGATTCTAAGAAATGTGAAATCAACATAATGTGAGAAGGACTTTACAATGACAAAGGTGATAATATTTTTGCCTCAGAAAAGAGTGACTTAAAGTGTAGTCATATAGAGATCAAGTGATAAAAAACTATCAAATTAGATATAGCCAGAGCATAACAGGGATATAAGGGTTGAAATTTCAATTAAAGGTAACCAAAATTTGTCTGAGAACGCAGTAAGTTCAGAGAAAAACATTTAGGATTAAAGAAAAAAGTCAATTGAAGTAAAAGCCAACCCTGAAGCTGATGAGGAAAAAGCAAATTTAAAATAATATATTGAGAAAATTGAAGAAACATTAATGACAAAGCATAAATTGGTGACTGAATTATAAAATAGAATCAAAGAGTTATAAAATTAACCTCCATAAATTGCTAATAATGCAGATGTAGATAAAAAACTCTTAGAGGCTAATGAATAATTAAGAAAAAGAATTTCAGAATATGACACTTAAATCTCATAATTAGAAGAGTAAAATAAATATTCCAACAAACTTCAAGAGGATGCTCAAGAGATGGTAACTTCAATACAAAAATCAAACAAAGAATTAGAGTAATAACTTGAGACATCTTTAAGAACAAATAAAGATTTGTATCTTTAGATAAAGGATTTGAAAAATTAAAGTTCTCAACAACTCTAACCTCCATCTCCATTAACACCATCAAGAGAAAAAAACTATTAAATAAACATAGCTTTGATTTAAAAAAAGAATGAAGAAAAATTATAATCATAAATAGATGAACAATAACAAAAAATAGTGTAATTAGAATTATCAATGAATTAATTGAACAAAGAGTTACTAGGACTATAACAATTAAATTAAGACAAGCTCAAAATTATTGGAAATTTAGAAGTTAGATTGATTGAATTGGATTCGACAAAAAGAGAAAATGAAAAACTTATTCTTGAAATAGCAGCTCTCTTTAAAAAGATTGAACATCATGAATTAGTGATAATTTAATAACAAGAAGAACTTGATAATTTGAAAGCTAAATATGATTAATTATTTAAACAACATGAGATCTAAAGCGAGGAGTTGGATTAGGTAAGAATTGAAAAAAGGTAAAATTTAGAGGATTATGAAAGAAAAGAGAATGAATTACTTTTAATCATTGAAGACTTAAAAAATAGATTGGCAGAAATTTCTAAATAATATTAAACTACTTCAGATCAATTAAATCAATCTTTAGACCACAATAACTAAATGTAGAATTTGGTCAAAGAAAAAGATGAGACAATTAAACTACTTGAGACAGGCATTGCGAAAGGAGTTAAGAAAATAGCTGAAATAGAAGCCAACCATCAAAAATAAAGGGAAGATGATAAGAAGACTATTGATGAATTGAAATAAATCATCGATCAAAATAATAAAAAAATCAAAGATCTTGAAGATAGTTTAGCAGAAAAGGATGCAAAACTTGAGGAACACAAGAAGGAATTTAAGGCACTTAAAGTCATATTTGTAGCTTTAGAGGAGAAATGGACAAAATTAGACAATAACCATAAAGATTTAAGTGGTAAACATGAAAAGTTGATTGCTGAATGTGAAGAATGGAAAAAGAAATTTAATGATCTTGATGGCCAACATAAAGGATTAAATGAAAAATATAGATTAATTGTTATAGAATACGAAAAAGTGAAAGGAAATACAAATGATAAACTGAATGAAATAAAATCTCAAAATGAGGATCTCCAAAGAAAACTGAAGGCATTGGAGGACAAACATTAATTATTGTAAAATTAGCATCAAGCACTAATGGATAGATTGGAGAAAGATACCTAAAATCACATTAAAAAGGTTGGGGAACTAGATTTAATTATTATAGGATTGGAAAAGAAGGCTCATGAATTCAAAACATTAAGTGAAAATTAAAAATTATAAATTGATAATTTATAGGCCATTATTAAAGAATTAGAAGGTAAACTTGCCTAAGCAGATAAAAACCAAGAACAAAGACATCAATAATTGCTTGTTCAAATAACTGTACATTTAGAGAAATTGACCAAATTAGAGAATAGAAATAGCAAACTTGAGTTGGATGTTTTAGAATTAGAGAAAAGGATTTAAGAACTCATTTTGTATAATCAGGATTACAAAAATGAAATTATCAAACAAGACGAGAAGATTACAATTTTAATTAAGGAAGGATAGACCAAAGAATCGGAAATATTAAAGCTTATTCAAGTGATTGAGAAGTAGAAACTTGATCTGATTGATTATGAGAAAATTATTAGAGAATTAAAGTAGAGGATCTAAGAACTTGAGCTCATTATTGTTGAAAAGGATAAGAAAATTGTTGAGCAAGAGAAGTCAATTAAAAAGTTATAAACTTTGCTAGTGTAATTTAAGACATTGTCAGAAGAAATGGCTTCGATTAATTGACATTATTTGCAATATTAAATAAATTATTATTATACATATATCTAATGAAGAAAAATCCATCTCTTTTCAAAAGAGTCCTAATTTCAGGTGAAAGAGGGAAGTATAAAGCTTGTTAAATTTGCCAGAAAAAGTTTGGTACAGAGCATTAGTGCAAAAGGTATATATTATATATATTGTAGATGCAAGAGAGCAGTTTGCGATAAGTGTTCCGCTTTTAAAGGAAGAGTATTTACAGAGTCAGGGTAAGAAGAAAAAGCCTTGCATAGATAATGTAGGATTTGTAAAGAGGAGAGTGAATCAATAAAAAAATTTGTGGATAGTAATCGTATCTAATTTCTTCAGGATACGAAGGCACTTGAGTGGTTGAATTAATTTGGGGTTACAAAAGAACAAACCAAAACAGTATTTATATTGATATATTCTAATTTAGGAATATTTATAAGCGTAAAGTAAGATTTCGCAGAGTGATTAATCAGAAGTCAGAAAACTTAAAAATAACTTAAATATTGCATTTGCTGAAATACCTGGAGTGTTCAACTATTCATTAAGAGAGTTCATTTACTACGTTATCAAGGAAAATGAGTATGAAACATTGAAATAAGTAACAGGAAGAGTTTTGGAGACTTTCCTATCAAATTATCATGAAGTCGGATTTTCACCAGATTTAATAATGCTGACAGTGTTCTTTCTCTGTTTTGGATCAGAAGCAGCTGCATTTTCCTTACTCAACATATTTTTTGCAGAGATGGTATAAGCTAATCTATATCCTGCCAATATCATGTCTTATGATAATGGAGAAGATATTGATAGAGTTCTTTTGGTCTTAAGTTCTTCTTTTAAAATGTCTTAGCAAGACAAGCCATTGATAACTAACTTCTTGAAGTCAAGATTAATAAAATATTAACAATGTTTTACAATCAATATGTTGTAATTTGAATCAACATATTATGTTATTGATTCTCTATATTCTTTGCATCAACAGGCTTAGGATGAGTTTATTAAATTTATTGCATCTGCCTTATCATAAAATATTGCTGACGTAAAAGCCAATCAATTAAACATTGAAGAGATTGAAGTCATTTTGTTAAGATAAGTGAAATATTCAATGATCTAGGATGGATACTTTAAAACCAAAAGTGTACAATTTTCACCATATGTTAAAACAATGTCAATATCATAAATTACCAGCAGGTTTTCTTCTGTGATTTAAGATACAACATCAAGTAATATGGACTTTGATCGAGTGAGTATCTTGAACAAAATAGTTGAAAATCAAAAGGAAGAAATTGCAAAATTGAATTCCCAATTGAATAATGGGCCTGAGTTGAATAGAAAAAAGACTGTATAGATGAAACAGAAGGATCAAACCAATATATAAGGTGATTTGAAATAGGTGGAAGATGAAGACTTAGTGTTTTCTAATTTGAGAAGAAAGACTATGCATTTGTTAAATTAAGAGGAAGTTGATGAGGATGTGGCTGTCTTAACTGATTATATTAATAAATTGGAGGAGGTCTTAATATTGAAACATAGAGTGGTGAAGGATTAGAACCTCAAAATTTTGGAAATGCAAGAAAAGAATGAAAAAATTTTTGAAGAAATATAAAAACTTAAAAAAGAAGTATAGTTGTCTGAAGTTAAATTTATTGATTAAACCAAAATTACTCATTAGTTTGAAAAGGAAGTGAATGAAAAATCAAGAATAATTGATGAATACAAAAAAAAAAATAAGGAATTGCAAGAAAACTTGGTTTCTGCTTAAACAGAAAATAATAAATATAAAATATAATTACTTGAAGTCAAAGCTTTAGAAGGAGGTTCAGCTAATGGTAATGGATAGAAATCAAATTCTTATTAAAGAGAAGTTGAAAGAATCTAGGATGAGAATGCTAGATTGTAGAAGAAGATTGCAGAATTGGAAAATCAGGTTTTAGAATAAAATTCGAAATCTAGTGATTAGAATGAATCAAGAAAGCTCTAAATTTAAATTACTTAACTCGAATAATCTAAATTTTTGATAAATGCTTAGTTGAGTTAGAGGGAGGCTACAATCACCTAATTGTAAAGATAAATTCAAGGACTTCTAGATGAAAATAACATGAAATCAGAAGGCGATTAGGTAATATAAGAGAGAAGAAAGAATGCTGAATTATAACTCTAGTTAAGTAATTATCAAACTTCAGAAAAAGTTTGGAAATCAAAACTGAGTGATATTGAACATAAACTAAAAGAGCAAACATTGATCAATTAGGAATTGAAAACTAAAGTTAACTCTTCAAATCCTTCTATTACAATAACAAAGGATGAAAATGATAGAAATTATGAAAGAATTAGAGAACAATTATCATTAGAATTGGAAGCTAAAACATCCTTAACTAAATAATTATTTTAATCAATAGATGAATTAACTATAAAATTGAATTAAGAGAGATCCAAAAGTTAGAACCTATAAATCGAGTATGATCAACTATTAGAATAAACAAATTTCAGATAAAATAGATCTTAGACAATATAATAATAAAACTAATAAAAGGATTAGAGAATTCAAGACTTTTAGGCATAAATTGAATAATTACAATTAGAATTATCTAAAGCAAAATCATAATAATCATAATTGGCATCTATGCATTAAAATCTTTAAGAGAACTTTAAAGCAGCGGAAATGAAAATTGTAGAACTGGAACATTAAAAAAGAATGTATGATAGAACTATATAAGAAAAGGTGGAGTAAGTGACTTCACATGAGACAAAAATCAAAGAATTAAACACTTAAAAAAATTAATTAGATGAATAATTGACGGAAAGTTTAAAGAAGTAAAGTGAATAAAGAGTTTTATTGGAGAGTTTGTAATTTTAAGTTGGAAATAAAGGAAAAGAGTATGAAAATCTTAAGAAAAAAATAGAAGAATAAGAACTTATTATTTTAGGGTAAAATGAAAAGATCCATAAAGTCAAGGAATCGAATGAAGCAGAATAAAATGAAAAATCCATTCTTGGAACAGAACAAGAAAATCTGAAAAAATAATTATACATGAAAGAAGAACAGATTCGTTCAAGATAAGAATAAATCAATAGTCTCAATGATTAAATTAGAAATTTGAATGAAAAAGTATCAAGTCTAGAATAACAACGAACACTTTAAAATAAATAAGTGAAACATCTGGAAGATCAAATTAATTCTAGAGAAAGAGAATACATGACAGAACATTCAAAGGTATCTTCTGAAAGAGATTTGTAGAAACAAAGGGTTATCGAAGCAGAGGCTCAGATATTGAAGTTATAGTAAAGTGATAAGAAATATAAAACTGAAATTTCAAATTTAAATGAAGAACTACAACAATAACTATTAACACTAGAACATTTGAACAAATAGATTAAAGATTATGAAATATAACAAAATTAATCTAGGGAATCTAATTTGGAAAATAGCAAAGTTCAGTCAATAAGATTGGAAAAATTGGAACAATAAAATTAAAACATGAACATTAAAATTGAGGCTTAAAGTTAAGAAATTAAATAATATACTGCTAAAATAGAAGAACAATTGACAACAATAACTGAATTGAAATATAAAGTGCAGGAGGAGGAGAGTTTAAGAAAGGCAAAGGAAAAGCAAGTTAATGATAAAACCTAATAAATTGGTTAGCTAGAAAATCAATTAATAAAGATTCAAGAAAAATATAACTAAAGTAATAGATCATCATAAGATATACAAAATCAATACGATGATCTAAAAAAAAAATTTGATGTTGAATTAAATAATATGCAATCTCTCTAAAGTAGATCCATTGAATATAACTCTTTATAATCAAGATATATGGAGTAAGGTTAAAAACTAAGCTCTTTAGAAAAACAATTGTTGGATTACAACGAAATTTCTGACTAATATCAAAAACAAAAGAAGGAACTTCAAAGTCTTACTGACTTACTTGATTCAAAATTGGCGACTATTGTATCTCATGAGACTAAAATAATTGATTTAACAAACTAATTAAAGGAATCAAACTCATAGTTGCAATAAGTAAGAAAAGAAAATCATGAGATAATGCAGAAGAGAGCATAGGACATGTAGGCTATGGCATAATTAAAATAAATAGAGGTAGAGAATGGAGACTTGAAATAATAAGTGTATTCACATGAAGCCACAATTTAAAATTAAGAAGCATTATTATCAGTTTTGAAAGGAAATTAATTAAATTTAGAGTAGAGTTAGATGAAATTAAAAATTGATTATTAACATTTGGATGAGAAATATAATGAAAAGTTGATAGATTTGGACGAGAAATCGAAGACTCTGTTTAATTTATAAAATAAATTTGATTCATTGAGCTTTAGAGCTTAACAATCTGAAGAAAATCTAAGACTTGTGGAAGATTAAAGAGATGATTATCAAAGTAGATATGAATTGGCCTTACAAGAGTTAGATATATATAAAGGAAAAGATAAAGAGATAAATTTGATGGCAGCTAACAAAATAGAATTGCAAGAACAAATGCATTCAGTTTAGAAGAAAAATAAAGTCTTAGAGAGAGAACTATAAGTATCTTAGAATGCTTTATAATCTAAAGAATCAGATATCTTATAACTCTAGCACACCATTTAGAAAAAGGAGTAATAAATAACAACATTAGAAGGCACTATTGTAAAATTAAAGGCTGATTTAACTAATTCAAAAAACAGTTATGAATAATTATAACTAGAGTTGACTGAAATGAATTCAGAACAAACATCATCTGGAGAATTGTTTTCATAAGTCAAAAAGTTAACTAATGATAATCTAAATAAAAACACTTAAATTGATTAATTAAAATTGTAAATTAACGAACTCCAAGACAAAAATAGAAATCTTGAAAAATAATATAATAAATTAAGAAGTGATGCCCTAGTAGGTAACTAAGGAAATTCAGAATCCTTTGAATTAAGATCAAGGGTAGATGAATTGGAAGGATAATTTAAATAGTCTCAGAATTCAATTAGATAAAAGGATTAACAAATTCAAGAATTAAAGTAATTGCTTGATAATCAAAGCTATCAATCTAATTAGAGTAATTAGAGAGAAAAAGAAAGAGAAAGAGAAAAAGAAAAAGAAAAATAAACATATAATAAACCAATAAATAATAGTAATGATCATGAAAATATGAAAATTTAAGAATATCAGTTCATTATTGAATAACAAACAGAAGAAATAGAAAACATGAAGAGAAATTCATAAGGGTTGGGTGAAGAATTAACAGAATTGTTAACTTTAGTTGTGAATGTGTTCTTAAAAAAGAAGATCAAGAAGGATCAATTAAATATTGCCACCGTTCTTGATTAAATTAAATTATTCTAAAAGGAAAATAAGACTCTTACTATAAGAGAAGAGGATGATGAATAATTAGTCTTATAAAAGCTTTAATAATATAGAGGAGACTATATCAATTTTAGATTCCGCGTAGAACAAAACCTAACAAGAATAACTGTACTAAAGTAACAAATGCTTTAAATTATATCTGAAGCAAAAATCTAAGGAAAGAAGAAGGATGTCGATAAAAATATGGATGTAGAAAACTTAGTAATGTATTTTAAGTTGCTGTTGGATTCGTAAGCCGTCTAATACAGCAATCAATTGTAACTATGTTAGTAATATGAAGCTGAACTTAGGTCATACTAAAATAATACAAGTCCTCAAGGGTAAATCATATAATAAGTGAAAGAATTATTGTCTAAAGCTCCGTTTTTAACCTAACAATAAATATATTAATTTACAGAACCAAAGGTTTCAATTAAATTAAGAAAGGATTAAGATTAAGAAGACGCTAGATTATTATTGGAAGCTAGAAATCAATAAATTTAGTGGTTAAAGAACTTAATAAATGAAAAACAAGATCAGCTAGCAGTTATGAACACATATTTAACAAATTTAAAATAGTTGATGGATAAATATCATTTGAAATGAAAATTATCAATATTTAAATAGAATAAGCATTAAAATAAATAAAATTAATCAACGATATATTCTAGATTCTGCAAGATTAGTTTCAAAATTAATAAACTTGTTCTCAGAGACTCCTCTAGGTCTATATTAAGATTTTGTCAGATTTTCTTTATTCAACGGCTTAGTGTATCTGTTATTATTATTTAGTTTTTATAATTCAGATAATTGGACATATAATTTTTATATTTCTTAATCCTTATATTAACTATCGAATTCATTTTTATTTTAATATCTTTATCTTAAAACTTATAATTGTTAGACATAGTTATTGTTCTAATTGTTTTAAAGAGTGCATTAATTGACATTTTAATAACCATCAGGTTATGCCTCATTAATATTGGATTATAAATTCATGACAGTTTTACTTAATTTAATGTTAAGTTCTTATTGATCTATCAATTTGAGTGTTATTACTTATTTTTACTATTCTGATTGCTATAGCCTTTAATTAAGTTAGAGTATTTCTTATCTTAAGTAATTATTTTCTTCAATTAATTTCTAGTCTGTAGATTTTCTAAATGTAAAATTTATTCTGTACTAATCAAGTTCTTCATACAACGATTATAACTCTGAACGCAGCAACACATTCTCATTTTCTAATTCCAAGACTTTGTTAATGTCCATTTACTTAAATATATGTAATTAATATTTCAGTTAATTGTTTATAAATAAAGAAAATTTCATTTACTTTTTAATTTGTTTTTGTAAATATTTTTGAAAGCAGTGAGTAGTTTTATTATATATTCTTTATCTCCTTTTAGCAACTTTTCTTACTCTATAACAAGTTCCAAAGGCATATCTAATTTGTCTTTCAAAACACTGAAAGCCTTTCTTATATTTACCAAACAACCTGCATTAGTATTCGGTTTAGGTTATAATCCTTTAAATTAGATGTTTTCAAGTTTTTATACTATGAAGCAAATGATTAAACTAGTAAATTATTTATAATAATTACCCATCCTTGAATTCTTCTAAAATCTCATTATTCCAATTGATTTTGTAACCAAAGTTATTGAGCCATTCGAATTAGGGAGGATCATCAAAAATTAATTTTTTGTTTACTTATTATGGTTAAGTAAAGCTACTTTCTTTTTAAATGAGAGAAAAAGGCTCTTACTAAATTAAATTTCCTATTTTAGAGCCTCCCTTGCTTTAAACAATAGATTTTTTTAGGTAAGGGCCATCTTCAAAATATGAATCCCCTTGCCTTTGAGGCAGGCCATCAAAGTATCTCCTTAAGTCCTCAAACAAACCCAGAATTATTAGTTAATCTCCTTCATATATTAATTTTTCAGACCAAACAAATCTTTGCCCTACTGGTTTTCCTTTTAAATAATCCAAAGCCTTTCTAATATTTGCAATGCATTGTTTTTCTCCAATTGGTTTAGTATAAATAGGAGTAATTTTCTATTGAAATACTTCGGTTTCAACTTAACATAACAAAATTCCAGTTTAACATTAGAAAATTAAATCATTAAAATTTTATATTGTAGATGTGTATTCTCGAGCAAAGTGAAGGGTCATCAGTTTTAATTAGTCTATCTCTTCTTATCTGTAGGGCAGTGTAAAGGAATTAGTAATTGGTTCTATCTTTTTGGTTTATTATTTTAATAGCCACCAATATAAACCCATAGCTGATTTATCTAACTACATTACGCTTGATTTATTTAGTTTTCCAATCCATGCTGGTAAATTTCCAGCATCGACTATGGCTTTTGTTGCTTATAAGGCAGTATCCACATTGAATTCAACTTCTAAAATAGACTTAAAGTTATTATGAGTAATTGGCTATTCTAATAATTATAGTAAATAATTTCCATTGCGAATAGGATCTGTAAACAGACTAAATATAATAAAGAACATACTTATCATTATTATAAAGACCTTTTTATTTAAAATAAGTTTAAACATACAATTCCATCTCTCTAGTCACACAATTTTTGCTCATTGATGTAGATCTGGCTTTTTATTATTTTGAGCTGCTGAAATTTCTAGAATGCTACAGAGACTAATTAACAGGAGTGCCATTTTAAGAGCCAATATTTGATTTTTTCATTAGAGAATTCAAAGATCTATTGACACTATCATATTCTTATTTCATATTATGGATTCTTGAATAGGGACCCACGGGTGATCTGTTTGCAGTGCTAGGCTTTACAGATTTTGACTATTGAGGCTAATCTATTGTGATTTCTAATTAAGTATCTACAAAGGAATGTTTATGCTACTGCTTTTTCTAAGAAAGTGTGATTTGTTATTGTAATTTAGATTAAGAATGCTATTAAAATGATTACGTATTTTATTAAACTGGTTATTATTTTTAAGTCTATCTCAATGAGGTATCAACAGATTAAGAATGATTTGCAATAGCTACATTTCCACAATTAGCATAATACACTTTTATATCATGCATTAAACCCCAAAAGGCTTCCTCATCTCCATCAACCAATTATTATTCTGAATTTAAGTATTTGTAGCTCATTCTTTCAAGTTATTTTAAATACTCAAGAACTCGTCTATAATTATGTCTGATTTCTCTAACACTTTTTGGATTTCTTAAAGCTCCTTTTAAAACCTCATCTCTGCCAGTCAGTCTATTAATTAAATCAAAAAAAATGACTCCATTTTTACAGATTTTTGGTAATTTATTTTCCAATCCTTATGCATTTGATTTAATTAATCGTATTTATTTAAGCCAATCGATTAATTATTATTTCTATTCACTAGTAATAGAATTTTATTATTATTACTATTATTATTATTATTACTATTAGTATTATTATTATTATTATTATTATTAGTATTATTATTATTATTAATTGAAATCTTAATTTACTAATTCATGTTAACTTAAGCTTTCCTAACTATGTTTAGACTTGTTATCTCTAATTTTTTTTTATTAGAGATTCTATTATTCTTTTACTATTTGATTCTCTAAAACTTATAGTTCCTGCTTTAATTTCTAATTGTATGACTCTTTGTTATTAGATTTAATTGGTGTCAAATTGCTAATTGAATCACTTGATTAATTTTATGGTTTGGATCGATTTGAAGTTTCCGCATATTCTGTTTAATGTGTTTATGATCTTTATTGATAGTTGTTAATCTCCTAATAAGGGCTATTGGGTTTAATCATTTTGTATTTGTTTGCAACGATTTCTTCATTAGAAGTGATCTGGATTGATTAATTTGGTTATACTAAGTTTTCATCAACATAGAATAACGGATCGTCTTATTTTTGAGGTGCTTTTGGTGGTTTTGATGAGGCTGATGATACAGATTTCGACCTATAAAATTATTGGAGAATCTAAAAAATCTTTAATGGATTTTGGTATAGCATTTATCCAGTTAAATGCTTCACTGATATCTATTGGCTTTCCTCTAACAAAGACAATGCAAATGTTAAATTCCTTATACAACTTTAGTAGTCCTGTTTGGTGCAATTTATTACTCTTATCTTTAATTCACATTATCTTTTGTCTTAAAATAATTCTTTCGATATTATCTAACACAATGCAACACCTTGGATTTTTATCAAAAGATACCTGTTTTTAGATCATCAATACTCTTTGTGTTTTCAAATGTATTTGCCCAGTCTATTATTTCTTATTCCATTCAAATTTAATATAACAGTTAATAATAATAATTTATTTATCATTTTTATATTTGCAATTTGTTATATTATTCTTCTAACTATGCCAAGAGTCTTTCGAAATCGTTAACTCTGAATGAAGTAAAAAATCTGGATTTTGTTGTAATTATTGGAACTCCTCTCGGATTTTCTAATCTCTCTTGATCCAAAACCTTAAGATTCATTTTAGTAGCTAGATTATTAATCAATTCAAATACTGTCTAATTTTTAAGTATACTTTGAATAATACGCTCTTTCCAATTCGTCAAGTTGAATCGACTGCCTTTTTTACTATTGATTAGCTTGTTGACTGGGATTGATTTAAAATTAGGATTGATTCTCTTGCACTAATTAAACCTATACATGTAATGGACCCTATGACTTATTCTGTTAAATCTATTGTTATTGTTATATTAGCTATTATTATTATAATAATTATTATTAGTAATTTAATGGTAAATCTGATCCCTTTTATTCAAATCTTCTAGAGGGAGATTTATTGTTAATATAGGCTTTAGGACTCTAGGGAATGTCTTCAGTACCATCAAGTTCTGGATCTTCTATAGTATTTCCAGCATTCCAACAATTTTTAACTTTTGATTTAACCGTTTTAGGATCTACTTTTGGATTTTTTAATGGGATCTATTTAGATTTTCTTTTTAAAAAGTTTTTTGGTTTTTGATCTGAACCATCATCTTTAGGAGAGCCTTCTTCAATTTATTCTTTTCTGGGTGTTTGTTTTTCAGGAGTAGCACTAAGATTATTTTTACTTGATTTTGGTGATGATAATGATTGTTTCTCTTACAGATTTTTTTATGATAACACTTACTTTTTAGAGGGTATTTATTATTATTGTTATGGTATAACTTCCTTCTCTTCTATCACTTCTTCAACATCCACTGATTCTAGTTATTATTGTTCTTCTTGTTTTTTCTTAGCTTCTTAGATTGCTTTTCTTGGATCATATTTAGTCCTCTTTTTGAGATTTTCCAAGAGTTTAGGATCTTTCTTTTTTGGTTTTGGTTTCTCCTGATCATTTTAATCTTCATTTTAAACTCTTCCAAAAGGTGGTTCATTTTCATTTTAATTATCATAGATATCCTTTTATGGAACATCCATTTATTTATTCTCCTTTTTCTAATCCTTTTTTTTCTTAGGTGGTTACTTTTATCTCTTAGGAGGAGCTTCTGCTTCTTCTTCAAACTCACCATAAGTACCCTTCCCACTAATGGGCATATCATCAACAGGTAGATTATATTATCCTTTACCCCCTCCTAATGGTCTTTCGTCTTCATATTATTAATATTTTCCTGTGCTAGCTATTGGTCTGTCATCATTTGGAAACTATTCCTAATCTAATTAATATTTATCTTTTCCAGATTTGATAGGTCTTTCATCCTCATATTGGTTGTATGTGTTTTTGGTTTTGGCAGTTATTGGTCTCTCATCTTCATAATAATTATTATTATTTTTTGCATTTATAGGTCTTTCATCTTCATAAAAATTCTATGTGTTATTGTTCTTTCCATTTATTGGTCTATCGTCCTCTTGGTATTAGTACTTGCCTTTTCCACATATTGGTCTATCATCATCATATGAATTCCGTTCAGGGGTTATCCTTTCTTGAGGCTGATAATTGTTTTGATTTTTCGATTTAATTGGTCTTTCATCTTAATAATAATCATATCTTTAAGATTAATTATATTATCCTGATAAGTTTGAGTTAGAATGACTTTTATCACGAATTTATGATTGCTATTACATATACTCTTGATAATATGCCTATGGCTGTTCTGTATATTCGTTTTGAATTAATTAATCGTAATATTATTGTTCGACTTAATTTTGTTTGGGTTGTTATTTTGAAGGTTTTTTGTAATAATTTTATTAGTAGTTTTAGTCTTAATTAACAAATTCGTTATCCATCCATTGATTACGTACGAATTATTTTTAAGAACTTTTGACTCTTTTTAGTTTTTTATAGAATTGACCATTCTGCAAATAATTATCGATCATTCTAATCAAGGTTATCTTTTTTTATCTTATTTAGGGATTTCCATATGCTTGTTATATTTATTTATATATGTACTTCCATCATCAGTTTCGATAATATTTTATCTCAACTTGGCCACATCAGGAACTTTCATTATTTATCTTGTCCTATATCCTAATAAAATGGAATAGATGATTAACCTTGAATGAATCCATTTAAAATAGCCTTGAATCTTCTGATATGCATCATAATAATTTTATGTCTCTATCTCTAAATGTATCCCTTCACATTCTTTTAAATCAAAGTAGCACAAAAGTTAAGGAATTTAACAATCATTTCCTGATTCTTTTATTAGTCTTATCGTTACATTATAATTTTTAATAAAATTTGATTTAATAAAATGCTAAAATCATTCACTTGCCTCAATAATGTTTATTTGTGTTGTGGCAAAATTATTCAGTCTCAAATCTAGTCCTATTTCATCTAAAGTGTTTTATGCCTTCTATCTAGCAGTCTTAATTCTTTTATCGATTTCGCTGAAATCCACTGGATCAAATCCTGAAATACGAGATTTAGAAGGAGAACCTTGAGTGTGAAACGAATGTAATTGGGACTCCAACATTTCTAACATAAGCAACGTTGATACCTCTTTACTTCCCAATCGGATTAAGGAAGGTAGCAAAACTATCTTAATGCGGATGTAGAATCTACAATAGACTTTAATAGTTGGGTCTGCCATCATTATGCAATTTGAGCATGGATTGAATAGTTGATTTGAAGAAATCGCTATATTGGTATCTCAAACAATATTTGTTTATTAATTGATCTA
Organism: Paramecium tetraurelia; assembly: GCF_000165425.1. Taxonomy (NCBI): domain Eukaryota; phylum Ciliophora; class Oligohymenophorea; order Peniculida; family Parameciidae; genus Paramecium; species Paramecium tetraurelia. The sequence continues at coordinate 712,855 of NW_001799510.1, read as the reverse complement.
CATAGTCTTTTTTAAACAATAGTTTCTCTTGATTGTAAAATTCAACACATCGTTATCCACTAATTAGGCTGACCATCATAAGGCCGAGACAAAAGATGTTTACTAATTCTTAATCTGTAGTGTCATTTTTATCTCGAGTTGTTAAGAGAATCAGCTGTTCTGGAGCTACATACTCCAAGTCTCTTTGATTAAAGAGAACCGAATAATAATTGCTAAGTCTTGAATTTTCAAGAAACTAATCAAAGTATTTGATTTATCTTTGATCATCAATTAGGATCCTTGATGGGTAAATATCGATTATTTCATTATTCATCGTCTTCATATAATGGCATAGATTTGAGATCTCATATATAATGTAGCAGAGCTCTTGTTCTGAATATGTGGTCTTATGAATCTTTCTGAGAAGGATGTCATTATGTAAAGTGTCATTCAAGTATTCAACTGTTATTGTTAATACTACATATGAGCTGCAGAAGTCATCCATATTTCCACTATCAAATGATAATATTTTAACCAAGCATTTATGATTCAATTGCAATCTTGCTTAAATTCAACAGATTACCTTTTTACTAAACTGGCTTTTATTGATTCGACTGATGTATCACTTAAGAAAACCTATTTAATTTCAGCAAATATTAAGTTGTTAGCTTTATTCTTATAGATACTAATTTCTCCATAGTTGGGATCTAATTTCTTTTCTAGAAACTCACTTTAAGATTCGCTTTATTATTAATTACCCATTTTTAATTGTTTTATTTTAAATTAAATTTATTTTCTGCAATTATATCGATGTAAGAAGTCATTTTAACAAACGATGCAAAAGCAAAAGTCCTCCATGATTACCTATCTCAAACATATGTTCCACAACTCAGTGATCATCTTTTTAAGACAGATGAGTATTTAAAGAAAGAAGCAGAAGATTTTGAAAAGTCATGTTAATTTCTATTTTAGGATTATTAATCAAAGTGATGAATTAACAGAAGAGCTAGTTGAAAAAAAAACAGTGATAAGTAGAACTGTCAAACAGCTAATAGATAAAATATAATCTGAATAGGTATGTCCTATTTTTATATTTAGGAAAAACTCAAAAAAAGTGAAACCTATAAAAAAGGTAAGAAAGATGAATTGGCTGCTATTCAAAAAGCCATAGATTCAATTTCAAGTGCTATGAAAGAAACTTGTTCAAAAGTAATCAGTTATTTCAACTTATACAGATTGATTCAAAAGAACTGAATAAAATAGGTCAATTACCACAAGGAATGGATTAATTCATGTCGAAATTGTTCCACATCATATACAATGAGGATCAAGGCAAATTCAATTGGGCTGATTTCAAAAAGAAAGTGTATTATTCATTAATTAGATTTTCAGTTTTGATTAAGATAAAGGGGCTGACTTTTAAAGTAGATTAGCTAACTTTTAATTTAAAGGAGTAAGTCAAGAGAAAGAAAACTTATTATTGGAGATGAAGGCTGATCCTTAATTTTAGAAGGTCTTCTAAGATCCTCAATACACAAAAGCATTTTTGGATATTGCTGATTGGGTATATATATAGACAACTAAATAGATTCACTTTTCCGTTTCAGGTATTGAAAATTAAAAAAAAAAGGATCAATCAGCAGTAGAATTTGAAAGAATCGACAAAGAATTTGCAGGCAGAAAGGTTGAATTAGAAAGCTATCAAAGAACCCATGTACATATCTATTATTAGCAATAGGATTTTTGGGTTTCATAACTTAAATACGTTGAGGATTAACAAGTGTTATTGCATTAACTGTAACCAAACATTAAGCAAGTGGCTCAAGAAATCTCAGGTAGCAAAGGGTTATTGGAACAACACATTGGAAAATTCATTTAGGGAGCTGAGAAAATTAATGAGTTAATGATTCCAAACATATGATAGTATAATAAAACAATAATTTATAAGTCATAATTCTTACAAAAACAATGTTATCATTTATCTGTTGTGGATGACAATTTTAGTTTATTCCAATATTTACCATATCTTGATTTATGCAAATCTGACATAGTTTATCTTAGTCTTTCCTTCTATAGATTCTAATATTCAAGTAAACTTAATTCTGCTTTATGCTATTTTTTTATTTCTTCAAGGGATTCCACTCTTGTTTCTTATCCTGCATCCATTCTTTAAAGCAATTATTTCATAAAGTCTTCTCCTTTCTTGTCGTCTTTCCGATATTACGGTATTAATTTAGCCTTTTCATTGAATTTCTCATACTTTGTGATCATTCTCTCTATCTTTCCTTCCTAAAACAACATGAAATTAATTTTTTTTGTCAATCCTTCCTCTACTCTATGTTCTATACTTAATGATTTATGTATACTTGATTATCTCGATGATATATTCTCACTGTAATTCGCATATTTATTTTTCATGTATTGCTTCTGTCTAAAATCTAACTAAGGCAAAACTGCTTGCGAATGGATATCTCTATTTCCATAGTGATAGATTCTTTATCCTACCTTCTGCATTTCCTTTTAAACAAATAAAGGTTGTTTCTAAAATTTAGTCTCAAGAAATTCGATAATTTATTCTGGAGACTTTAACCTATTTTGCATTAAAGATGCATAATTATCTAGCTGGTCTTATGCTTTAAGCTCTTTATCAAAGAAATGAGCCAAACTATCTATCAATTAATGTTTTTAGTTTACCTTAACTTTCTTTGACTTGGACTGGTTTTTAGGGTTGTCTGTTTTATTCTCTCAGTTATTCCTGTAGTTCCCTTCCCTTTTGGGTCACTGTGATCCTCTAAGATAATGACATATTAATAATTTTTTCTTTTGATATTAAATATATGTATATTTTGATGACTCCAACAATGTAAAAACTAAATTCCTTGCTTGATTCCTATAAAGCTTATCGAGTGAAATCAGAATAAGAATTAGGTGAAAGATACAATCTTTTTCAATAAGCCATAAATGAAAAGCATTCTGAATAGTTATTTCTTTTAAACTCGAAATATAATGGATTGTATGAAAAAATTTGTAGGGAGTGCAAACAGTCAAATAAAACCTTCAAAATTTCTTTCCTAATAAAAGACCAAGATTTTAAATTGTTCATTTACATTAATGAATATGATGCACCACGCACAATCGAATTTTAACCTCTAAATAGTTTAAGAAAAATAACAAAAACAATTTATAAAGTTGTGCATATTGAGAATCAATTCGACTTGCCAAAAGTTAATCTTCCAAAGGATGAGTAGAATAAGCAGGGTAATTTTGATTACTTTGGAGAAAGCCTTCTTTTGTTGCCAAACTAAAATATGTATATATATTATATTTATTTCTATTAGACTGAAAGGAAGATTTAGCGAAACAGGGATACCGATTTAAATTCCTACTAAAGTAATATACAACGGAAACAATTGTTTTGAGTTAAATTTTGCGATAGAGAAGTATATACCGAACATAAATACATTAATGATGCAATCTCAATACAAAGGGGAAATTAATGACAGATTGGCTCCCGTAGGTGAAGGAACCTTTTCCAATCCTAACTATAAAATAAGTGCAGTGTTTCGAGATGGGTTTTACTAAGGTCAAGTTAAGATTGTTACTCTCCCAGAAAATACGATAAAGTGTGTGACTAGGGATAATGAAAAAACTGTATTGCCCATTTGTTATCAGGCGGACAATTCTATTGATTATTATGTATTCCAAACTATATTTGAGGGGAGATGGATTAATCAAAAGGTTATAGATTACTACCTATATTATGCAAGTAGTGAAATAATAAGATTACATGAGTGTGACAACATTGGAGATTCAAAATACCAAAATTATGTGATAAACTCTTGCGATTCTGCAGATATATTTTCTAGTGACATCTTTGAACAATAATATTACTCAAAAGAATTTTGGATGTCATACTAGAAAAAATATAACATAGATATTAATAATAATAAGAATAGATACATATTTGCTTTGAATATTGGAAGATCTCATTTTGTTGTTTTAGTTTTGGAACAGAATTAGAAGGAAGAGGGAACTATATATTTGTTGGATTCAATACCTAACCATTTCACTGAACATTAATAGGAAGTAGCAATCAAGAATATTAATGACTTATTTCCTCGCATAAAAATAACAGATAAAAGAAAGCTAAATAGAATAAAAGATATTGAATAGCAGAGAAATGGTTACGATTGTGGAATACATTGCATCTATAATTCCCTTTTGGTACTTAAGGAGTGGAAAAAAGATATGAACCAAATAGATTTTGAGATAAGAAAGGAAGAGATAAAGAAAGAGGCTTTGGAGATAAAGGTTGATTAGAAAAAGAATGACGACTATAAGGATAAAAAAAAAATAAGTAAGTTGCGCAGACATATATATTTTACGATGGTTAACAATTAAGCGCATTGGTTGCATTATTGAGAATATCATTGAATAATTTGATGTTAGTTTAAATATAATATAATGAAATTTGAAAAGCTTCATTCTCATAATCCATCACCAAAAACTCTTGACTTCGCTTCCACAACCAAATCAACATTTGTACCTCCACCTCTTGGTTTAGAAATTGTTACTATGCCAAACAACAAAATTTTTGATCTCTTCCTAAAAGGATCTATAAGTGCAAAATAAATGTTACAAATGGATAACAACGATATTGAGAAATCACCTAGAACTCCTCCTAGACGTCAACAAACAAGGCATAAATCAATAAAAAAAAATTAAGCTGACTAAATCTTCAATCTAGTAGAGAGATTTTAACACAAAAGGAAATAATCTATTATAATACCTTAGAATCCATAACCCAAAAATCCACCAAAATTGGAACGGAAGGAAACATTGATGCAATTGACATCCAGTACAAAGGAACTGCTTCAACCAATAGCATAATCTAGATTCAGAGCAGCAAATAGAAAATTTACTTAAAGAAGCATGTCTGGTTCTAAGGAAGAATAATTGATAAGGAGATGTGAAAAACTCAGTGGTGAACGTTTGAAGGAAGAAGAAAAAGAATTATTATTAAAAAAGGAAATTACAGATGAAGATGCATGGAGAATGATGAATGTATTTCAAAAAAAGAAATGGTTTTTTGATTATGTACATAGAAATCTAGATCAGTAAAAATAACAATCAAGTTAACAAGAAATCAAGTAGTAAGTTTAACCTATTTCACTCTTTTAAAAATTAAGAAACACAGTTCTTAAACAAGCAGAAGTCAAAAGAAAACCTGAAAAACAATGCTAGGAATACTACAATCACATTTAAAAGTATATGTATTAATGATATAGTATTGAAGATTAAATAAAGTACCATGTATTCAATAGAAATATGCCTGAAAAAATTAGAAATCAATAAAAACAAAATGTAAAAATGTTCAGATCCGAATCTGAAGTTTCCAAACTTAATATCAGAAATAGGTTTCTAGAGGTAGCTGACAAATTTAGTATCAATTAATCCAATCCTTAAATCTTAAAGGAATTTTTTGAAAATGGTAGTCAAACTAGCAAATCCCAACCTAAAATCCAAAAGGGTAAATTTACGAATAGAAGAGTCCAAAGACCATAATTATCAAGGGAAAATGATATTTCTCATGAAAGTTAAGGAGATTCATATAAAAGTATAACTGAATTCAGACTCAATGAGTTGTATCATGAGAGTAAATAAAGATAAAAATAATATAAATAAAAATATGATACTCCTTTCATTGACAATGGGGATTAACTATAAAGAAAAGTCAAGAATTTGGTCAGATTGGGAAATTTATAGAATACCATTTTAAATGTAGTTTAATTTAAACTTTAATAATGAAACTTTTCTTTGTTATAATTATGAATTTGCAATTTTTATTAATATTTGATAAATGCTTTAAAACAAAATTTATTAGCTAAATACACCGAGGAGAGGAATTTCTCGTTCTGAATCAATCAAGAAAAAATTATTCAAACTAAATCTTGATTCATTGAAAACTCATGAAACTGAAACTTAAATGAATAGCGATCTGCTAACAACGAGTAGAGCTCATCATTATAAATCTATTAGTTCAACATTATTCTAAAGAAGGAACAGTAAATACCCAGCAATTTTGTAACAGTTATAATAATAATACTCAACAGCATTCAAAAATAAAGAACTTGATAAAGCAATCGATGCAGTTGTAGATGTTATGATTTTACATGTTGTAAGAGACAACATTTTAGGACTACTAAACACTTACATATTGGTGGCAGAAACCTATTTAAAATTCACATATTACTCTTCAGCTATTCAAACCTACACATAATTAGTAATTAAAATCATTATTTTTTAGTTGCATTTATGTGATATTTGTAATGATGTTGAAGAAGTCTAGAAATCATTTCGATTGAAAGTGTTACTTAAACTAAGTATCATAGCACACAATTTAAAAATGCATGAGACAGCAGTCAAAATATTAAAGAAATTACTGCAATATTCGTGGCATTTTAAAGATAAGTATTTAGAGGTTGTGTGCTTTGATAAACTTGGATAAGAAGCCTACTTGCAGGCAAATTTAGAGAAAGCATAGTTTTATCATTGCAGAGCTATTTGGGGAAGATCAGAGCCTGAAAATTCTAATCATTATCAGATATCCACTTAAAATATTGGGTAATATCTAAAAAAACTCCCTAAAGGAATCCAACATATTGATTAGAATTTAGTAAGTAAAGCTACTTTTCTACCATTCACATTTATCAGTTAAACGCAGAATCAATAAAATAATAATAATTCCTCTTAATAATATTGTGGCATTGAAGTTACTAATTACTATTTGAAAAATATGAATGTTATTAAACAGCCACATAGGTTTTTATCTCATGTTACTCCAGAAGCATGTTTCTAAAAATTATTTATTACTTCCTAATTTGAGTTTGAGATTTCCACTCCCAGACAAGCGAAATAGGATTCTCATTCCAATGATCTATTAAGAATCAATCCATAAGATTTGTTTATTTCAGTCTTATAAAATTCAAATGACAGAGAAGAAATCCTTTACATGAATAAAGTGAAATAATAAAATAAAATGGGAGGATTCGTATGATATTATTGATATTTTAGATTCCTCCTTCATCTTATCGAATTCAAAAGAAGGATTAACCTAAGATTGATAAAAAGTTATTGAAATAACCCTTAATCAAAATGATAAATGAAAGGTTAACCAGCCAACCAAATTTTACAGAAATAATAGAAGAAAGATACCGTGCTGCTAGAATGAATCATAGTAGAGTTCCTCTTAAGGATTAAGTGAGGATTTCTCATTTGAGTCCAAATAGAGATTTATTGAATTATGGAGAATGCTTATAGGCCACTGCTGACCCAGATTAAATGTTTATTTCTAATGTACTATTTTGAAAAGATGTTTGATTGTTTGATTTTCAATTCTTTTAACTCAAAACCATAATAATTAAATTATAAGAGTCTCTTTAGAAATCATTTACTATGATTATTTTCATAAATCCATTTAAGTGTCAATTATTATTTTAATTTGTTTTTACACATTCGATTATGTCAATTATTGTAAGAAAAATAATTCTTATTATATATAATATTACAATTACATGAAAGGATTTCTGTAAAAATTGATGGGTTAGATAAAATAGGAACCTAATTTAACCCAAGCTGGGTAATTCTTTAAGAAGGTTAGTGGGACTAGTAGTCAGAAATAGAATGCAAATAATCCTCATTTAATAGATAGAATTGATCAATTGAATAGAATAATAATTTAAGGGTACTAAAGGGACTTTTTGATGCTGAGAATCAGATAAGTAATCACTGAGGCATAATTGGGTCATAACATATCTCCGAAAGTCCAGGATGCTTGTGAGGTTGTTCATTATGCTTTATTAAATAATATTCCGGTCTTGATATCGAAAGTAAAATTGGTACATCCAGAGTTTGATTTATCAGATTAGGTTATTTTATGATTTAATGAAATAGATCATAGTCGATGAGAAGGAATTCGAGAAACGAGGAGAGGATGCGAATCCAGAGTTGAAATCAGATATACAGGTGGACACTTTTGCAAATAAGGATTAGAGTGAATATTATGACAATTAAAGGAATAAATGGAAAGAGTAATAGAGAAAGAAGAGATGAGTATAAAATTGAAATTGTTATTTATATGTAATATAATTATAGAAATAAATTAAAGCACTTAAATTTGTTCATCTATGCAATCTTTAATCAAAGAAAAAGTGAATTTCTAAGAATATGTTAGATGGGCATTCGAACAAAACAAAGACACGATGAAAAATTAGGAGGATCAAGATATATAATTCCATAGTTATCATGAGTTGGATGGAGAAGAAATGGGCCAAGTCATATGGCTGTTTAGAAAATGTGGATCAATAAATAAGATCAAAAAACTCAATGGATTGTTTCTAGGATAATTGTTTATATTGAATCACATTATTAATTTTCTATTAACCATAATACATTATAGCAAACCAGCGAAAGAATCAATATCAAGATTGATGAAGTCAATAGGAATAATTTAAACTGATGAAGAATTACAACTTGTTAAATAGGAAAATGATGAACTTTTATCAATAGTTTATGAGAAGGAAGTAGTCCAAATGCTTGAAACAGTTACTAAAGAAGATTTTAAAATATTATTCTAAGTTATTTTTGATTTAAAAGATATATCTACAGAGGAAATTAAAAAAATATCTGAACTTGGAATGTTATTCGATTAAAATTAAAGCCAATAGGAATACTCGCCTTCGATTTTAAAACAAAATTTTGGTATTATTATGGCATAGATAATTCAAATTGAAAAAATTGAAATCGATTAAAATACATTACTTTAGAGCAGTATAAAATTGGAACAGAAAAAAAAAGAAAAGGCTCAAGCAAAAAAAATTTAAGAGTTGTCATAACATAAACAACAAATAATCAAATTTAGTAAAGTGATTTATCATTAATAACCTTAGAGAAAATTATTACTGTATGATGGAACGATGTAATTATATTTAATTAATAATTTATAGAATAACTGGAAATATTTGGGATTCTTATCAAGATTAATATTGCGTCCCTATATCACTTTCGATCGACACCAATGTGGTTTATTTTAGCTTTCGCATTGAACATTTGAATGATGAATAATTATTCAGAAAAGATCAAGTATTTACCTACAAAGGACCTGTTAATGAAAATTTTGATCCGAATGTCAAAAAGGCGTAATATGATTTGGGAATCAAAGGATAATTAAGTTAACAACAGAATACATACAGAGGGTGTTTTAGTGATGGATTATTCGATGGTATTGGGAGTTTATACATTGGAAATTAATTATATTTTGATGGAGAATTTAAGCTAGGCATATAATATGGATTTGGAAGAGAATTATAAAATAATGAAGATTATTTGGAAGGGAATTTTGAAAATGGTAAGAAAAATGGATTATTTTAATTTATAAAATTACATGAAGGGAAAAAGTATTTGGATACATCCAAGCCTCAAAAATGCTTTTAAAATGGAAAAGAAGTCTTATATTTGAATCAAGGATATTAACTGTAGAAAAAGAAGTCAAATTTAAATCCAACTCGCTATCTCTTAAATTTTGGAGATTATGGAGTAAATAATTATTAACTTCAATCTTTGTAACCTGGAAGATGGCTTAATTCCGGTATCATAGATCTTGTGATTTCTCAAATTTAAACTTATAGGGAGTAAATCTCTTAAAGTTATAAATAAGATTAAAGAACTGTTTTTATCAATTGCAGCTAATCTTAAGACATTTTTGGTAGTCTAATATCAAAGAATGATGAAATATAAACTAAGTAAATAAAATATATATATTATTATTAGAATATTTAGATAAATAATTGATTATAGTAAGAAGTAACAGCCTTCAAGGTTTGTTTTTTACTTAAATTTAGATCGAAGTCATTTTTTATCTGTGGTTTATGAAAATTAGACATTGTATTTGATAGATTCAATGAAAGATAAAAGGGCTGATTTATTGTATTAAATGGTTAAATTGTTGAATCAATCTAATTTTGCTGTTAAAAATTCTTGGTAGGTTTGTGAAGTGAGTTAATAATATAATTAATATGATTGTGGAATGTTTACCATTTATTACATATCCTAAATAATGAAGAATATAGATTTAAGTATTCCTTAAATGTTTGAGAAGCAATGTTTTAATGTTTAACAATCAAGAATTAATTATGCGAGATATCTACTTGCTAACAGATTCTTCCAATTAGGAATTGAGATCTTAGAATTATGATTATCAATGTTTCAGCTTATTCAATAAATATGCTTTTTTTGTTATATTATTTATCTACAAAATATTATTATAAACTCCATAAATTTATATCTATTAATGAATTAACCCTAAGAAACTATTCAGGAGTATATGAATAAGTATGTTAAGCCAATCTTTGATAAATTAATTTCTTAGATCCTAAAAATTAGACCAGATGACATTATAGGTTGGAGTATTAATTGGCTTCAGAAATAATGTATGAAATGTGTGATTATTAGAATCACAAATTAATAAATAATTTTAGTCTTATCAAAGAGAAGAAGAGGAGGGGTAAGAAGTACTTTTACTTTGTAGCAAAAATAATAAATAAACCATAAAATCAGATGTTGCAATCCAAGGAGAATTCAACAAAAATGAACGGTTTAAACCAAATTTCATTGAAAAAACTAAAGATTAAATTGAGAAAATTAAAAAAAAAATTTTGAATTCATTTCTATTTTAAGTCTTAGATGAATAAAACTTAGAAACTGTTATTTGTGCAACGGAAGAGAAGAAGTTTTAGTAATCATTAAAATTATGATTATTTTTAGAACTGGAGACATAGTTATACACCAAGGAGATGATGGAAATGAATTATACGTAGTTGATGAAGGTGAATTAGAATGCACAAAGAAATTCCCTAATTAACATTAAGAAACAAAACTGAAAACCTATTTGCCTGGCGAATGCTTTGGTGAACTTGCTTTATTGTATAATACTCCTCGTGCTGCTACTATTAAAGCAATTAAACCTGTGGTGGCTTTTACTTTAGATAGAAAAACTTTCGAATTATTTGTGAAGGTTAAAGCCATTAGAAAGAGAGAAGAAATGGAATAAATATTGAATACAATAGAATTGTTAAAGTCTTTAGATTCATACGAGAAATTACAGTTTTGTGATATCTTGGAGGAAAAAAAATATAGCAAAGGAGAAAAAGTTATCAATCAAGTTTTTATTTAATAATATTTCAATTAAATAGGGAGAGTAAGGGGATACAATATACTTAATTGTTGAAGGAGAACTAGAAGCTTATAAGGATGAGTACTAAGACAAGGTTTATTCATATTAATCAGGTGATTATTTTGGGGAATTAGCCTTATTATAGAATAGTCCACGACAGGCCACTATTATAGCTATAGTACATATAAATTTTACTCATTTCTTTAGACTGATTGTACTCTCTACTATTGTGATTTTAAATCATTTACTAAATTGATGGGTCCTTTGGAGTAGATTCTTAGAAAAAATGTTGGGAGGTATGGGCATTAAGTTTAATGAATTTTTATTGATCAAATGATGTACAAATATCTATACACTTATTTACTCAAAGTCAATCTTTCATATATTATTTTTAATTATTTTAATAATAAAAAATTAATTGATTAATTGGAATTAACATGCATGCTAATAACACTTCAATTAATGATCACACACCTACATTCGCAGAAAATTAGGACTTTCTGAATGTTGAATAATGTTTAAATGGAATTTCTGATTTTCTGCTTTATACTTCAACACTCAAATTAGATTAAGTAACATCTTTATATTTAAAAGAGTAATCATTTAACAAATTACTTTTTAGAAGATAAATAGGCATCGAAAAACTTTTCTAGCTTTGTCAATGATATTGAATTCTCAGAATTAATTAGGTCGTATAGGTTACATCGCTATTATAATAAACTAAATGGATTGAATAATTCTGTTATAATAGAATCACATCATTAAAAAGTATAATCCAGTAATCGCCAAAGTTAGCCTTAAGTTGTAATTAAGATTATAGGGACTTCTCCACCTAAAATTGAAAACAAAAAATACTCATAAATTGAAAGCAGGTACTCCCCTAAAAATTTGAAATTCTACTTAAAATAGGAATAATAAAGTACTGACTCATAGATCTCACAAAGTAGAAGAATATCATCATCAATACAACAATCAAGATCATCCTCCTTAACAATGAGTTCAATAACTTCCAATATTAAGTTTTAATAAGTTTATCAGAATCAGAAGAGATAAAAACAAGATCCCAAAAAAAATTATTAGTTTTGCTTACTTTCTTAGAAACACTAAGAATTAACCAAATAAAAACAAAAAAATGAACCAAACAAAATTTTAAATTTATCTTTAAATTCCTTATCCTCTAAGATTGAAAAGAATAAATGAATAATATTGCATTATGCTATTTAATTATAATTTCATCCTTATTCTTGTAATGCATCTTATTTTATTTTCTTCAATAATTCTGCTCTCTTTTTTAATTCCTATTTCTTCAACTCCAACTCCTAAGCTCTCTTTTGGTCAGCCACGAATTCTGTCTAAATATATACATAATTGATGTATTTACCATATCCACTACTAGAGGACCTTTCTCCTATTATTCAGGTTTTTATTCTTGTTGCTCACCCTAATTTATGTATTACAATTAATTTACATCTTAATATTTCTTCAATTCATCTTATCTCTCTTTGATCTTCTTCTACTTAATTAATTCTCTTTGTTATTACAATCTTTATTTTCTTTATTCCAAAGTCTCCTAATCTTATTAATTTTTGATATTTTATTTAAAAGTTTCTTCCTATCCAATAAATCAAAAAATTACAATTTCCTTTAAATTTTCTTTTAATTGATTTCCTTGAGCAAGTAATGCTTCTCTTTCTTGAGCCAAAGACATAACTTCAACTTTTTATTAAACTATCTGTGGAAGAGGCTCTCGTTATTTAATTGGTGCAGGCTCTTATTTTTCTTATGGTTTTATTTATGGTTGAATAATTTTAGATGGGACTTCCTCATCAAAAATCAATATGGATTCAGCCTTTTAATCAGGTTAAGGTTATGGTTATTGATTCTATATTGGGGCCTAATGATTGACAACTTACGGTTACTACTATACTTAGCTTAATAAAATTTCTTCCTCTAAATATGGTATTAGAATTGATACACTATTTTTCATATGCTATTTAACTTTATCTTATTGCTTCAATGAAATCCTCATCTTCTTGAATTTGGATTTTGGCCTTTTCATTTTCAACAGCTATTGACATTGCAACAGCATGTTCAATTTCCATTCTTTCTTTTTCAAGCTCAGCTTATTTCACTTTAATATCCATTTCAGGATTTTTTCCACCCTATTATTAGAAGATTGCTCTCTACATCTATTTTCTACAATTCCTTTAAGGCTTCATATTCCAATTCCTTGTTTCTTTTCAACATCAACTTTTTGAACACTAAGAAATTCTCAACAATCAGCAATTACTCAAAATACTTTCTATGTTTTTTATTTTTCAATCCTATTTCAATTACCTTTCTCAATTATTCTTCATCCTCCACTCCTATGTCAACCATTAATTATTCAATCATCGCCTCAATCATACCTTTGAATTTCTAACATACAATTTAAATTTCACCTTATGAATCTCTTGATACACAATCTTATTCTCCTCCTCATCATCAAAAATTATGCAATTCTCATCCAAAAAGTCTGATATGGGGTTCCTCCATATTGGTGAAGCCAAATACTACAAAATCAAATCGTACATCCATATCTAGGATTCATACATATTGAATTACATCATCAGTCACTTCGACTGGCTTCTATTTCACATTTTTCTACTAGGCCTTAGGCTTTTAAGGTTGCTGCTTCTGAGGTTCTTACTTTTTATCTTTAGATTGCTTTGGACCCATCTATAAACTTGTATTTATTATTTAATTTAGAAATGAATAAAGCGCAATTTAGAAGATTGTTGTCTTTGATTCCAGATAGGCAACAATCTCCTATCAACACTAAATTATTTGAAATTGATTTAACCATTCAATAACCTAAGATCAAACCGAAATAACTGTTCATAGAAGAGCTTCCTTTATTTTTGAATCAACAACACATCTAAATATTGCCTTTCGTTCCACAAAGAATGAAAACTGAAGTTTACAAAAAGATGTAACAAAACTTTAGTAAACCCTTTAAGAGTGAGGACGAAAGATATAATACAATTGATGTTGTTAGATCCAAATCTCGTAAACCAACGGAAGTTAGAAAGGTTTCTTGCACTAATTCGTATTAAATACAACAATAACAAAATAAAATGAGAAAGCTAAGGTACTCTTATGAATCTAGAAGAAGATAAAATAGCATTAATAAATTTAATTTTGAAGCTCACTTTTATATTTTTGTCAATGCTAATCCAAGTCTAAATATCAATAAAATTAGAATCAACAAATAAATCATTTTCTAAAAGTTGGTAGACAAATATAGAATAGGAATAAGTTAAAAGATTATGAACTTTTTTGAAATCCCCTAATATATAGATTTTCAATTTTGGAAATCATTAACATAGAAACTATTAACCATCAATTAAGAATAAATAATCGTTTTCATTTATCGTTTGATTCACAACCATCGACATCTATCATCAACTGATTTATTTCAATTAGGTTTAACTACTTAAAGCGAGGCTATTTAGAAAGATATTTAAACTATTTTAACATACATACAATAATCACTAAATACTGAAACTATCGATAATGAGGAAATCGAGTATTTGAGAAAATCCTCAATTTTTAAAGATAATTTAACTCTTACTAATCTACTAACTTGGACAGAAATATATTAAATTGATGTAATTTATATTGTTTACGATTTTAGCAATCAAAAACAATTAAATAAACAAAAGGATTAAACTATAGAAAATCAGTACCCATAGATTAATTTATTAGTATTTATATGACAGAGGACAAAGAAGACTCAATCAATTACAATTCAATAATATCCAAATATCCGAATAAATACGAATAAAACGAACCATTTTCTATAAATTTTCCAATCTTTCGACGTATTTTTTAGAATTAAAAAATTCATCTATGGAATGACATTTACTCTTTTTTTACAGGGTAAAATTGTTGAAGATTTGATTAAAATTATAAAATTACAGGTTTCAAAATTGCCATCAAAAAGATTAATATGAGTCATCATTTTCAAATTAAATATCTGTTATAAAGCAATATTGATAAGCTGAGCAATATTCAATTATTTTTAAACATAATTATTCCTTATATTAACTGATAGATGAAAAATTCTTTTTGACAAGTTGTTATGATTAAGAAGCTTCTATTTTAAATGTTATCTTGATAATTATACAGGGACTACGTTCCTGTCAAATTATAAGTCTTAAAATTTTAACTATTTACATGAATCAAATTTGAATGCATTATAGTATATCCTCTAATTCAATAATTTATATGAATTTACATATGTAGCTCTGTTTTCACTAATATGTTGATCATTTTTGAGTAATCCTTATAAAGGTTGTAATAAATATTTCCATATAAGATTATCAAAATTGGAAGGCAGAAATTTTTAACATTTCATTAATTATTTATAAATAGCTTAATAAATTTCAATCTTTTTAGACATTTTAAATACTCTTATATTCTTATATAGGCATTATTTATAAAATTCTCCTTATCCAATTTTTGAATTAAATATATTTAAATATTCTTTATGGTTTTCACAAAAATTAAAAATATACTATTTTAATTTAATTTTAGCATCTATTCCAACTTCATAATTAATATTTAATAGCATTTACTTATTCTTAAGTATTTAGTTAATCTAACATTTGAAATAAGTGTGATTAACATAATATATAAATTTTCTCCAGACAATAAATTCATATAATTAAATAAAAGATATTAAATTATGGGTGTTAGAGTGACATATAGAAGAAGAACATCATACAACACTAGATCTAATAAAATCAGAAAGGTTAAGACTCCAGGTATGTTGATATGAGTATCATATAGGTGGCAATGTTGTTGTTCAATATCCAAATAAGAAAACAAGTGCCTCAACATGTGCTGACTCAAATTTGAATGTTGTTCTTAATGGTCTTAAAAGAATTAGACCAACCAAGCTTAAGCAACTTGCAAGAAGACAAAGAACAGTTTCAAGACCATATGGTGGTGTTTTAAGTGCTGGTGCTTTAAAAAACAGAATAATTAGAGCATTTTTGGTTGAGGAAGTCAAAATTGTCAAATAAATCAAAAAATGATACAAATATGTTCTATGTTTTAGTACATTAAATACACAATACATGTTCTTTTTAGAAATCTGTATATATTATTCAATTTAAGAAGAAAAATGATAAGAAAATATAGTGAATTGAAGTAAAATATGAAGTAATCATTGAAATCTATCTGTCTATTATTTTTCTAGAAAACCAACATAGTTTTCCTTCCTTTATTGCTAACATTATTATTCAATTCTTTATTTCAATACTTTTTCATTTTTTTTTCTCAACCATTCTTCTTATTTCGAATGAAAATCTTGAGATCTTTATCGGCTTATTTTTTTTTCATTTTTGGGGATTCTAATTTCCTTGACTGGTTATTGTGATATTTTCCTCTATATAATATTTAATGCAAAATATTTACAGCGAATTTAGTAAAATTAATGTACTCGATATTTTCTAATTCTTTAGGTGGCTTTACATTTTCTAATTGTTCCAAAGGTTATCTCAAAAATTCAGGTTCCTTGATAGGTTTTTGTATTTATTTCTGTTCTTACTCTTACAGTATTGGCTTTGGGGAATTCTAACGAACTTTACAATTTGGAGTTAAAGCTTTTGTTAAGCTTTCTACAATCTCTTTTGAAATCCTCTAAAGACCAATCATAGTGCCCTTATGAGAATGTTGGCTATCTTTTATATTAAAGCAGATGTTACTTCTTGGACTATGAATATTAGATTTAGGATCCTTGCTCATCGCATTTCCGGATAAAACTAGTTTGAATATTACATTATACTTCGTTTTGATCTATGTTCAGAACTAGCGTACACTTGTTTCCAATTCATTTATAGAAAGAGGTTATTAATAAGTATTAGATATAAATTATTAATAAAAGAAAAAAGACCTTTGCTTTCTTCTATTTTCATTAATTGATTGTGATTTTCTCATCTTTCTGATTGTCTTCCCGCTTATCTTCATCAATAAAGACTTGATGCTTGCTTTCTTCTTCGCACTTAAAATTCTTTTCCCTTGGCCTTCCCCTACTTCCATAATGCTTATCACTTGGTATTTAAGTCCCAGCAGGAGGTTGCCCTTCATGCTTAATCCTATATAAGATATGAATAGAATTACTTCAAATGAGTATACAATGCTGGATAGCTGTAGTAACCACGCCCACAACCACATTTATAGGGACGAGGAGTCTCATCATGTTTCGTGCATCTTCTAATTCTTTTCCTTGCACTTGGTGGGTCTTGTTATTAAGACATCTAATAATTATTAATTTATTTATATAAATTTTAATGATCATATTTATATATTTTTCATTTTACTATCATAATTGATTACTGTTCAAAATAAATTCAGATAAATTGATGGTTCAAGTTTCCTTATGAAATTCTTCTAAGATTTTATCACTTTTTTTTGATCAAATTGATTTAAATTATATTAATTTATTCAATATTTTAATTAAGATAGTGAAATTAGATGAAAAATACGTTCTCTTCTCTATTAAAGAATTTGAGACATATTTAAATTGCTATTGATATTGAAAAACACTATAAATGATTTATAAATTATGGAAATATTTAATGAGGAGAAAATTTCATCATTGAATATTTGCTGAAAATGTCACTTTTATTTCTAATTAAACAATAAAACTGATCAAAATCATTTTAAATAAACTAATATTAAATAAATTATAGAAAAAGTAATCTATATAAGAATGAAATATGCAGGTTCAAATTATCGACACTATTTTTTCTGTAGAAAACTTTATTAGTTAAGCCAATCAAATTTACTATTTTGTAAAGTAATCAAAATTTTGCTATTAATTTAAATTTAATATTGCATCATGATTTGATAATATTTATACCTCATAAGTATATTATTGAATTAAGTGCGCACTTAGTCTGTTATAAGCTGTAAATCATATAATGATTAAATGTTTTAAATAAAATGACTGAAAGAACATAATGGATTTATAAAAGCAAGGAAGTTTTAAAACCAATTTTGGAAACTCAATTAATTGGAGTGTCAAGAGCAATTGTAGGATTACCAATGGATCATTTCTTCGATCGTTTTAAGACTTTGATCTAGGCTTCGTAAAATAACAATTTTAAACAAGTAAACCATTAAAAGCCACAAATAGCTATTTCTTGAAAGTTATTATCGGAATGGAATTTTCAGGGGAATATTTGCTGGTTTTTCATCATAAATAAGCATTTAACTATTCAAATAATACTATAGGTAAATTCGTAAGCTAGTATTTGTAGATGGCCTATGATGATTTTGATTCCAAAGCTCTATATGCAAATATTGCCTCAAAAGGTTAAAGAGAGTGCTCCGGCCTTACACAAAGGATTAGCAGGAATAACTATTGCTTTGTTTGAGTCTTTTGTAACTTGCCCATTCGAAAGAGTTAAATGTCAGATGATGACTTAATAATAATCCAAATCTGGTAATTGATCTGACTATAACTTTAGTTCTAAAATATATGTGGGAACATGATGGAGGAATTAAAGGATTTACTAGAGATTTGTTCACTGGCATGGAAGTTATGATTCTAAAATAAGTAGTTTCATGGACTAATTATTTATATTGGGATCACAGGGTTAGATATTATTTCAAAGGAGAACCATCTCATAAATTGACAATTTAAGAGATTGTCCTGTGTTCTATTTTAACAGCAATTCCAAATATCATCATTGTGCAACCGTTTGATATGATTAAAACATAATTTTAAATGGAAAATAATGATTAAATTAAAAATCTATCAATTTGGAGTGCATTTAAAAAGGTGTATGAAGAAAAGGGAATACATGGATTTTATGCTGGTTGGTAGATGAGATTTTGTTAATTCATGTTCTAAGCATTACTAACTACTCCTGTTATGGATTACTTAGAAAGATTACACGGTATCCCATAGAAATAATAGTGAGCATTGATATCTAATTGATTTTATTTTGAATGATAAATTCACAATCTGTTTTTCCTAGTGATCATATTCCAAAGATGTAAACTTTTTCTAAATTATATAAAAATAAATTTAATGAATATTAGACAGTATATGTTCTAAAAGTTATTGATCATTCAATTAACTAATTATATCAAATAAAGAAATAGTGTAATCAGCTTTCAAACTGTTGAATTAAGGGAAAAAGGAGCTTATTTCATTAACATCAAATAAACATCAATACCAAATGCTATGATCAATTTAAATGAGAAGACAACTCTCGCAGACTTATAATTAAGTCCATTGGAAATAGAAATAATAAAGAAAAAGTTTGAAGATAATTTGGAAGTCGAAAAGAGGAAAGAATGGAAATATGAAAATACAGTAAATGAATTAGCAGGATTGTATTGATGTTGAATTGCCATAATTGTAAATCATTAATCATCTGGATCTGCTTACTAGTCTTATCCATCCTAACCATCTT
Source organism: Paramecium tetraurelia (assembly GCF_000165425.1). NCBI lineage: Eukaryota > Ciliophora > Oligohymenophorea > Peniculida > Parameciidae > Paramecium > Paramecium tetraurelia. Next base: position 693,172 of record NW_001799510.1, on the reverse strand, counting down.
GACCTTCAACTTTTTCTGGCTCAGGGGGTTTGGGTGGGTTTTTAGGATTTGGTTCAGGAAATTCTGATTTATCTTCTGGTTCCAATTATAAGTCATTGTTTTGGATGGGCACATAAGCTGCTTGTGTATCTTTGAATCCATAACCAACATAAAAAAATGCCCATTGATTTTGCTAAAAGAATTGTTGTTAATAATACATTTGCAACTGTAACAGCCCCGCTCCAAGTGTAGTTTTTAAGTATGACAGTTGCATAGACATTGTTGCCAGAATTTTCGTCTTTAGGTGGATATATCATTTAATCTCCGAAAGTTTTAATTAGCCAATTAGTTTGATAAAATGGTTCGAGTGGACGATCTTCAGCAATTCCCTTTAATCTTGTTGTTTCACTATCAAGATCTGGATTAGCCTCTAATAAAGCATTTTTTGCATCATCAGATAATCCATCTGTGTATAATGTTATTCTTCCTTATTTTAATATTTATGCAGGAACATGAACCCAACTGTCTGGATTTTACAACTCAGCAAATTCTGGAATTTTGAAATCTTCTACAAATTCCAATTCCTTAGCTAGATAGATAGATAAATGTATTAATTACGATTATCATCTTTTTATTGATAAAGTCCTTTTGGTGCAATTAGATTAGCATGTAGAATCCTTACTAATTGTGCTTTTAAATAGTGTTTTTCTTTTCCAGGAAAAGGAGGATAAGTTTTTAATTCTTAATTCAAATTTCCTGTACAAACATATTTTATTTCTCTAGCCACTTTAACTTAATCTGGTGTTACCAATGGTAATTCATTCCAATCAGTCAATACTAAGGATTAAGTTGTTAATTACTATCGTTTGTGACCCAGAAAGTATAGTAATTTACACCATCTCCCCTGGGTTCAGCATTAGGGGCTAAATAATCGGTTGGCAATTTAGGGACTACTCCTCTGGCCACATAATAATCAGAATTTCTGCAAAGTATCTTTCCAAAGAATGTCATCTCAGTTGCATTAGTTTCAATCTGAAAATAGATATTGATATTTACACTTAATTACTTAATGCTTAATTGGATCTAGTAGGTTTCTTCCTCTCCAAAACCATAACCCGCAGCTTCTAACAATCTGGCTGATGAAACAAAGTCTTATAAAATAGTAGGCATTTATGCAACTGTTTGACCCTACAATTTAATAGCCATTATACTTTCAGTAATTGTGAAACCCTCTTTACCCAATCCGCAAATTCAGGGATTTTGTCTTTAAGATTATTTACTTCACTTTCAGATGACAATTTTTTGAAAAGAAATCTATTTTTTTTTGTGAAATCCGATAAGAGTTCTATTGAGTTCATATCCTTGTGATTGCTTTACAAGACTTCATTAATGAAGTTGTTGATGTGATCAAAAAGGGTGACCCCATTGACATCCGTGTGAGATTTCAAAACCTACGATAATTTGCTCATTAATATAATTATAATAAAATTTCATATCAGTTATTTAAATCATCAAAATAGGCATGCTTCAAAGCCTCTTCTGCTGTGATTCTTGCATAAGGATCATAAACAATCATCTTGGCAAGTAGATCTAATCCTAATGGACATAAATTTGTAATGTCCCTCCCCAAAGTAGCAGCTGGATTGGTAGGAGTTGGCCATCTTGGAAAAGTACTCTTGAAGTCAGGTAGAGTGCTGACTCCTGGCCAAGTGGACTCCTTTGGAGTTCCCATGATCTTAAATATCTTGAATAACTAATCAATCTCGGAGTCTCCACAAAATAGTGGTCGTTTCTAAGCCATCTCAGCAAATATACAACCCAAAGACCATATATCCACTGGAGTTGAGTACTATCTCTATCCCAAAAGAATTTCTGGGGCTCTGTACCATAATGTAATAACTTCATGGGTGTAGGTTTTAAGCGGAAGACCAAATGCTCTTGCCAATCCAAAATCTGCTATCTGAGTGTTTTACTACTTTATGTCCACCAAGATATTTTAAGGCTTTAAGTCTCTATGAATAACTCTATTTTAATGGCAATAATTTAGGGCTTATAACATTTAGTGAATAAATTTCTTCACTTGAACTCTATCTAACTAAGGCACGCTTTCCATGTACTTTTTTAAGTCTAAATCAACAAAGTCAAAGATTAAGTACAACCTTGACTCATCATAAACTACATCTTTCAGAGGAACAATATTTGGATGTTAGACCTGATATTTCTATGTATTCTTACTTCCTTCAATAAAGAAATCTCTCTAATGGCAGTTGACGGAACTCCTTCATCTTCATGATCCATTCTAATTTTCTTCAATGCCACTATCTCCCCTGTCTGATTATCTTTGGCCTTATAAACTAATCCGTAGGTTCCTTCTCCTATTTTCTCTAATTTCTAATATCTCTCTTCACTTTAAACGAAATCCATTAATAACTGCAATTCGTTAATTTTAATAATTATATTCTGCCCAAAGCTTTTAGGTTTATTTATTATTATAATTCCCTCAACAATTTGAATCTTCTCAACACTCGAAATAGTTTAGTATAATGATAAAAATATAATAAATTTGCTAAAATCATAGAACGTGAATTTGGTTTTTAGTTGTAGTTGTAGTCACAATGCTCTTCCTTGTCTACATCTTTTTGATTGCTTCGTTTTCAGCCTCTAACATAACAATTTTTTCATTAAGATCACTGTTTAATCCATTTAACTTTTTAAATTTTAGCTTCATCTCTTCGAGTTAATGCTCTTAATCATAACTTGTTGATTCGATTCTTGTCTCCTATTCCTGTAATTGCTAAAACAATTTCATTTTATCATTATAATCCTCATCCATTTATCTACAATAACAGAACTTTATACTTCAATTGTTATTCCAATTTTTCTATCTCACTCTCTATTTCATCGCATTATTAATTCACCTCATTTTAAGTAATCTAACCATTTTCAGTCTTTTGATATCCATTTAGTTTTCTATTCTGTATCTCCAAGGTCAATGCTACGTATTTTCTCTCCAAATCCAAAGCCAATTAACGCCAAGGTTCTTCAATTGATTCTATGTAAACAATCTAAATGGGCCTTGGCACTAAATGCTTTTCCATTATATTTGGAACCTGCTCATAATGTCTTATCAAAATATTTCCATTTAATGTAGTTCCTGTTTTTACAACAATTCCGTATTTCTCATTAGGGAGCATTTAATTTAACAAATAAAATTTATATATTTTTATTAATAAATTTTAAAATCAATGCTAATTCATATTTATGTGAATTAAATTACAACTTAAATCAATGCACCTTAAAAATCAATTATAGTAAATAATAATTATCCAATTTTTATTTGTATATATATATATATTTTTCCTTGAAGATTCTTTGTATATTGAATAAACTAAATGGCTTATAAAACGATTCCGATTTTCAATTACAATTCTCCTCAACTCCCAAAATCTTATATTAAAAATACGTAAGACGAATAATTATAACCCCTAATACAATTTATAATAATTAATGAATTGCTGCAAATAAACTCAAGGTCCAAGAAATAGCCTTTATAATAAAATCTTAGTATTTATTTATTTTGTTTATATAAAATCAGTTTCAGTTCGCTAACACTCATTATTATCTAGCTTATGCTTTCTCTGGGTTATTCTACAGCAAAAAGTTAGCAATGAATTCAATTGGATTTTGAGGTCTTAATAAATAGAAAAAATCTAACCTCACTTTTGCTACTTCAGTCATTGCCTACAATAGGAGGGGCACTACAGTTTAATCCAAGTAATTTCTAATTGGAAGGGCTTACAACTATTTCATTTTCTAGAAGAATAAAAGAGATAAAGTACTTCCTCTTCACTTGACATGTATTTATATTTGAAATTTAATTAATATCATTTGTTTAATAAAGATAATACTAAATATTACAATATAATTATATAAAAATAATGCGAAAAATGAGCAAATCATCTCATTAATTAAGGCATATTATGGAAACCTAAAAATATAATCGCATTGTCTTTTTCATTATTATGATGGTCTTTCATATTTTAAAATTATCCATATAGATAATTAATTTTGGATCAATATTCATTTGATAATTATTACAATATCATATCAGTTTTATTTTCATTAAATCTGTTTGATATAGAATTTTATAAACTCATTATCTAAAACCATATTTAATTTTTAGTTGAGTCAAAAAGTCCACTTATTAGTTTAAATTTTCAGAGTGTAATGAATTTTTCATTTTGAATATTAATGAATTAAGTTGCTTATCTCCATTTTTATTTTGATCAATTATTTAATGATCCTATCATATTTTTCAATCGTACGAGTAGAATTTAGATAGAAAATAAATAATATTTTTAGTTTAAGTATAGAAGACGTACCTATGTATAAAAAACCATATATCAGAATAAATATTTTATCATAATTAATTAAAGAACTTCATTCAATCTCTTAATGGGTATTGAACTTATTTATTTCTTCAATTAGTTCTTCTATTAGCCACGATTAGGATTCAGATATCGCTTTAATTGAAGAAAGCTATTCTTCTACTTCCACTGGATCATTCTGTATTATTTCTATAATATATTATTCATCTTCTCTTTTTGCTTTGTGCTTAGTTCTTTTTTATTTAATGCCTTTTTCAGAATGATTTTAGATATATTTTTCGCCCACCTCGCTCACAATCACCTTACGAATTTTATTGCATAATTGTTCTATTGAGTTGGATGATTCTTCTTGATTTTAAGATGAAACCTTCCTTTTTGATAGCATTCTCTCTGATAATAATTACAAATTTAATAAATTACAATATATTATTAACTTAATCTAACATAATTAAAAGAAAAAATAATTTATAATTAAATTGAATTACAGAAGAACAGAGCTCAATACATCTTTAACACTTTTGAATAAGAATTCAAAATATCAACAACAATTTATGAAAATTGAACATCTTCCCTGCAAATCTTAATTCCTTGACTTTCTGGGAATTTCAGCAATGCCTCATTCAATTCTTGTATTTTTTCGCTATTTAATACACATAAATTATTACATTAAGTAAGATTTTTATTAGCATTTTTTTAAGTCAATCAATTACAAAATCTGCCAGAACACCATCTTAATTAAGTGAACTTACTTGTTTTCAATTAAATTTTTTGTTAATTCTTTGATATTGAGGTTTGATAAAGCTTGATTGATTTCATTTAGATTAACTTATTCTTATCTCATAGATTATTGAGTCTATTAAAATATTTCTATCAAATAGAATCGATAAAAATATGTAAACTATCTACAATCTTTGGCACAACTCTTAATTCTTGAATGTAGGGTTTCCAAGTTCCTTACTTACAATTGTCTCTTTTCGATTTAGGACCCTAATTTAATCACGCAGTATTAGTTAACAATAACACAACTTAATATATATACAAGCTGTGTCTCATGATATAGATAAATGGCTGTTTCTAACAGGGTTTCCGTATATTGATTTAGTATTTGTTTCAAATAGATGCTCATTTCATCTAATTTTAAAATCAAGACAGTATGACAATCATTAATTTAATTCATGGTAGAAGATTTCTCTAATTATTATTAAAATTCTTTTAATGAATTGTGTAAGCTCTTTTCAAAGAATAAATGAACCATCTCATTTGTAATATTTAGTAAACCCTCTTTACCAAAAATGACTTCTAGATTTTCTCTAAAGTTTTTGTCCATCAACACTTATGTAACATGATTGGTTTTTTATAATAGGTTTGCAATAGCTTCAACATTATAAGTGCTAACACTCATTAGTAAACAAGAAACAAGAGGCAGCTTATTTTAAGTGTAATTAACAAGGTTATCAATGATATTTTTCTTTTGTTCTTCAGCTGTTGCATTCTTTTGTATTTTCATTTTCAATGCTGTAAGAACTGTGTCTAAGATAAAATACTCCACTTATGAAAGACATTGATTTTAGTACTTGTATAGCTCACTCAAAATGTAATCATACCTTTGCAATATAATGTTGATTCTCAGACTTACTGTGGATTAAGGTATATTTTCATGGAGATCTATAAGTTTCCAATGAAAGAAAGCCTTTTTTGATTCTTGATCAGACCTTTCATATACCACAAATTCATCAGAACAATGAGTTGTTTTCAATGTAAACCATATGTAAAAGTCTCTGTCTTTTTGAAATTAGGTTTATTCAAATACATCGTAAGCATCACTAACATCTAAGAGCAACCAATAACATTGTTGCAATAAGATATCACAATATTGTTGTCTTGATTTCTCTTCTACATCATTTTGATTGAGAATTTCTTGCTTTTGTAAATCGAAAAAACTTAAAAATTACTAAGCTATTCTTTAATCACTTGATATCAATCCAGAAAGTATCTTTTATGCTTCATTAATCTTCCCACACCTCATCAATATAAAGAGGATTCCAGTTGGGAAAAACTGTCCGATTTAATACAATTCAGTAGTTTATAGATAAGGAAGGTAGAACTCTTTGAATTTTCGATTTAAATTCTATAAATCTAAGTGACCAATTTATTTAAGCATGTCATTTTCTAAATGTGTGACTGTATTTCGAATAATTCTCTCACTATTTTTTAATTGAATTTGAGTACCATTTTTGTTATTAATTTAATGTATTTGATATATTCTTAAATTAATCTGCTAACAATCTCATCTCCACATTGTGAGTAGTTTCAAAAAGCTCCAATGTTCTAAAAAGTTTCTCGTAGATTGATAAATCATTCTTATTTTTGATAAAATTCAAGAGTGCTTAATATAAATGGTTTTCGGTAAACAATTTTGACAAAATTACTTCACTATATTAATTTAGTTAAATTTCATGTGACACTAATTTTTCAGTTCTATTTGAAGAAGTGAGGATGTCTATTAGTTTTTCCTTTTGTCTTGCCGTTGTCTTTAGTTCAGTCTTATAAAAGGAATTGTAAATCTAATTTGTTTATTTGAAGTATTATACTTATTTATTTTTTTAGAACTCTTGTTAAATCGATGAAAAATTTCTGAAATTATCAATTTATATGCTCGAATGATATTACTCCTATTTTTTTTTCATTTCTTGGTTAATTCTATCTCCTAATCTTTTAATGTGGTCACTCAGATAATCGACATTGCTTTAATTTAGATGAGATTTTTTGAAGAGGGAATCCACCTTTAATCCAATATCCTCAATCATAAAGTCTAACTAGAGTTTATAAATTACTTTAGGTTTTTTTAAGCTTAATTGGCATATTAAAAATGTTAGAGATTCTTTTTCTAAGATGATCTGTCTATTATGCAATTATGGCTAGATCTTATTCCTACGCTTATTTGTTTTACTATGTCTGTTGTTTATTTTGAGCAATTTATTTCAAAACTTAAGAAGTAGGCATATTACCATTTTAAGTGCCCCCAATTCCCGCATTCAACCCATTACTATTTATTTGCATATTTTATTTTAAATTAATCAAATAATTTATTCACTTATTTTATTTTCTAGACCAACGTATGATTAAGTTAAAATTTTATAATCCCTTCATTTATGAATACAAATTTAAAAAGATTCAAGATTTAATTGAGCAATCACATCCTTATGTGATATATTGAAAATCCTTCCATTTTTCAATACATAAATATAATTGGTATTTTCTTCCATTTATATTATCCTAAAAGCTTATATAAGCATAAAGAAAGGAGAAATATAATTAGAAAACTTATCAAATAGGTGATATAATAATAGAATGAAAAATGCCATTTATTTGTGTATTATTATGCTTTGAAGATTATAGGCATATTTTTGCTAATAAATTTAGTCTGAGTCATTAAGAAATGTATTTGAAGGATGTGTTTAATGATTTTTTATATAATCAGCATCAAATATATGCGATGATTCCATTAATTTCTTTACAGTTTTTCACTTTAGCTTTTATTCTCAATCTAAGAGATGATTAAATCAAATTTACTTTTCAGAGGAAGTGACATCCTTTCCTTATACTGTGACTTTGCAAAATTCTCCTTATTCACTCAATTTTTCTGGATTTGCACAAACATTTGGGATTTTAGTTTCTTTGGAATCAGGATACTCAGCGTTGATTCTTGGATCTTTTTATTAGACAAAGTATCTGACTCTTGAAAATTAGAATACTTATCTAATTGTCTTAACAATATTCATAATTAAATTAATACAAATTATGTAATTATCACTTAGTTGAGTTAATTATTTTTATTACAAAAATGATTGCAATTATGTAAACCCCAAGTACTGTACCATCAACTAGATAAAGTAAAACAGTAACTTGTTGATTTCACCTTGATTAGCCTGGAGAATACGATCACTTCAGAAGAATATTAAAAACTAGATAGAGATTTCCATCAAGTGCAGATTGCAAATTCAGGAAATCTGTAAGCAGTCCATTAAAAAAATAAAGTGCTAACTAACCCACAGAGAAGCGAGCTCTTCTTACTTTGTAGGATAGACCTAAAACTTAAACAGATTTACCAGAGAGACCTCCTGAATATTACAACTTATTCAACCTGCCATATAAAAACTACAAATATTAAAAGCCTCCTGGGTAAATCAATGTAGCAGAGTACCTTGAGGGAACATATAAATTAGGGAAAACCATAGGGATATGGGATAAAAATACATTGCACAAAAAATTAAATGTGAACAAGTATTAGATGATTAGATGAAATTAGTCTTTAGATTAAAAGAAGCAATTATACATCGGATCATCTCATAAAGGCAAGAAAGCCATAAGGTCCATCAAGTTGTTTGGAAACTATTTACATAGCTAAATTGCAATTAGACAATGAGCAAACCTAGGAAGGACTAATTAAAATGAAGGCTATGGAAGACAATCTAAAATAGGATATTCAAAGGTATCTTGTTGAAGGATCATCGACTCAACTTTAAATAAAATTTCCATCATAATCATACATTTTGAATAGATGGACTAGACAATCAATAGGTTAAGAGCCACCTCAATGCTCAAAATGTGAATTGATTCCTAAATTCTCTTTTCAAAAAAACCAAGTTAGCAATAGTGTAGAATCACTGAGGAGATCTATGATATAATTTCAATCTCAGGAGACTTCTTCATAAATTACAGAATTGCCACAGTCAATGAAATTTTATAAATTTGAGTAAAGCTTTACTATTGATAGTGCAGTCCAAAAATTAACTCATTTTGGCATCTCTACAAAACTAAAGGAATGACTATTGAATCTCTGAAGGATGGCTTTTAGATCTTAAAGAAGCCAATCATAGGTGATAGACTATTATTAAGTTTTGATTTAACTCCTATTAATAATGAGGAAAGGGTATCATACAAATAATTCTGCTATTTTGTGAGAGTGTTCATATACAAGAAGGCCAGTTTAAAGGAGAGGATAGACAGTGTGCTTAATGTAGGTGAATCAAATAATAATAATAGTTCTATGATCCAGAGCGATAATAAAGAGTGACAAACAGAGAGTTTTGTAATATCAATAGGATACTTTGTGAATAGTTTATGGAGAAACATCCAACAGTGAAACCAATCTATCAAGAGCTAATATAAAATTTTAAACTGTCGAAAGTAATAAGTGATGAAAATGATGCTTATTTTGATTAAAAAGCATTTAAGCATGTTTTCATTTCGAATTAGATGCACATCTAGGATATTATAGAATTGATTAGTGATGAGTGATTAATTAATAAATAAATTAAATTTTATAAACATGATGAAAGTATTATTCAATAATATTGTAGATAGAAGAAGTGAAATCAACAACCAAAACCTAGAGAATTGCACATCACAGTCATATCAAAGGATTGGGTTTGTAAGAAGATGGAACTGCATTAGAAAATGCATCTGGCATGGTAGGATAATAAATAGCAAGAGAGGTATTTAAAGTAAATAAGTTATGAAAAGGCAGCAGGAATATTTGTCGATTTGGTTAAATCCAAAAAACTTGCAGGAAGAGCATTATTAATGGCAGGACCACCAGGAACTGGAAAAACCGCCATAGCCTTGGCAGTGGCCTAAGAATTGGGATCTAAAGTTCCATTTTATCCAATGGTTGGGTCTGAAGTTTATTCAGCTGAAGTTAAGAAGACAGAAGTGCTTATGGAGAATTTCAGAAGAGCTATTGGATTAAGAATTAAGGAAACCAAAGAAGTTTGGGAAGGAGAAGTTATTGAATTAAAAACAGAAGAAAAGGATGATCAAACAGGGTATGGATATAATCTATAAATTAGATATGGAAAAGTAGTATCAGCAGTAGTAATTACATTGAAAACATCTAAAGGATCTAAAACACTAAAATTAGACCCATCTATTCATGAAAATTTAACTAGAGAGAAAGTTACTATTGGCGATGTCATTTATATTGAAGCTAATAGTGGAAATGTCAAAAGAGTAGGAAGATGTGATGTTTACAATAGCGAATACGATTTGGAAGCTGAAGAATATGTTCCATTGCCTAAGGGTGATGTTCATAAAAAGAAGGAGATTGTCCAAGATGTCACTTTACATGACTTGGATGTGGCTAATGCAAAAAACCCTAAGGAGGTCATGATTTCGTTTCTCTTATGAATTAATTGAATAAAAAGAAGAAAACAGATATCACAGACAAATTGAGAGGAGAAATCAATAAAGTAGTCAGCAAATACATTGACTAAGGAGTTGCAGAATTAGTACCAGGAGTATTATTTATTGATGAATGTCATATGCTTGATATAGAAGCATTTACATTTTTAAATAGAGCCTTAGAATCTACTCTAGCTCCTATTGTCATATTGGCTACTAATAGAGGTTACTCTTAAATTAGAGGTACTGATATCAATAGTCCTCATGGATTACCAGTCGATCTCTTGGATAGGTATTTCAATGTTGTAATATACTTAGATTGTTGATCATAAGAACTACTCCATATAACTTAGAAGATATCATTAAAATATTGGCAATCAGAGCCTAAACTGAGGGACTTAAGATAACAGAAGAAGCATTACAAGACTTGAGTAGCATTGGTAATCAATCATCTTTAAGGTATACAATAATTATATTGCCTTAGATTTGCTATCCTATTGCTAACACCTGCCAATATTTTAGCTTAAACTTCTGGAAGAGAGGAAATTGCCATATAAGATATATAGGAAGTTCATGAGCTTTTTTTACATGCAAAATAAAGTGCTAAAGTTTTAGAATAATAAGCAGACAAATATATTAGTTGAGTTTTATTTTGAAAATTGTATAAGTAATTTGTATATAATTCGAATTCCTCTTTTATTAACAGATTATTGTTGATTATATTTTTAAAATTAGGAGATATAACTTAAATAATTTATTATTCATTTTATGAATACTGCCAAATTTCACAATCGAAGTTTGTCTTACTCTAAATTAAAAAGTACCAATAGAATAATTAATGGTTAATTCAGTGAACCAAATCAATTAAGTTCCAGCATTTTGTAATAAACACATGAGCAACATTCATTTCCAAAAGCGAAAAGATTTCCATCAGTTTCAAGAGAATCAACACCTAAAATGCTTTTGTTAAGTGATACAAAAACAAAAAGGTCCACATCCTTTGGATTTGGTACAAAGCTTATTAAACCTTTGGACTTGGAAAGGAGAGATCGATTAAATCCTGCTCCTGGAGACTATTAAGTAAAGGTCTTATAGAGTACAAAATCATTTTCTTTCGGAAATAAATTAGCTAAAATTGATCGCTAAGAAGTGCCTGGTCCAGGATAATATCAATTTAAACTATTATCAAAAACTCCTTAATTTAGCATATATGGAAAGATAATGTATCATTATATAAATATGCTTAGTGAAAAGCAAGTATTGCCCAAGTAATAGGCCTCCTTTGTTACCTATAACCCAAAAGAGGCTTTGACTTTGAATTAACGGTTTAATAAGATTTCCTTTGGAATAGGAGAGAGACCAAAACAAACTTTCAATGAATAAATTCCTGGACCAGGATCTTATCAATGCAAATCCTTATTCGATTTGATTTGTGAAAGGAGAAATTAAAAAGGCTCGCCTTGAGATCTCACTAATTTTGATTCTTATAATTTTTCCCTTAAAAAATTTATACCCAAACATGTATATATAATTCACAAATATTTATTTAATCCATTCTATTCAACTTAACTCAAGTACTCGCTTTTGATACTCACTCCTATTTATCCTATTGCACTCTAATTTCCATTATAAAGCACACAATTATCAAAGACTAATAACATGTCTGCATGAAATTCTCTAAAGTTTTTATATGCATTCACATTTAATTTATTCTATTTATTTGATATATAATTACTTTAATAGTTCCAAAATCCATTGGTTTTTTTACAATTTCAAAGTAATCGGTAATATGAAATTCCTTTTGATCCACTGGTTTATGGAAAAAGTAGGCTCCTTTTGCTTTCCAAATTTATGCTGTTAATTCATAAATACAAAATTATACCTATTATTTTTTTGGCCTACTTTTCCCAAGTTTCGTCTTCCTTGCATTAATTTATCATATTTTCATCAATAAAATCATCTGCATTTAAAATAAGAGATGCAATTTCAGGATATTAAATTGAAAATTGTTAAAAGTCTTCATTTGTCAATTCTCTTTGTTATCCTTTGTCATCAGTATGCAATATTTTATATTGCTATTTTGGAACTTCCTTTTACTTTTTTTTATTCTATTTTTATTCCCCTCCTTTAACACTCTCCTCTTTCTTTTAATGGACATCCTCCTTTTACTTTTGCATACTAGCAGTAATCAAATCAATAACTTCTTTTTTCTAGGATTGTTTAGCAAAATACAGCGCTGTTTTCTTTTTATTATCTTAATGATTAACAGGACATCCCGCCTAAATTAAATATCTATTTTTACCTCTATCAATAATTTACAAGCCTCATAATGTCCTTTGCTTGCTGCATAAAACAAGGCTGTCTAACAAGATAAAGTATCTAAGTGTGCTATATCGCCGCCCAATTTAATAAATCTAAATGGTTGATTGCAATGATTACCTTGAAATAATGTCAATTCTATTTTCTCTTGAAGCATAAAATAATGGAGTTTATCCGTAGGAATCAGTATCAGAAATGTTGATTCCTTGAGACACTAAAAAATCAAATAGTTTTGTCCTTCCATCTCTGCAAATATAAAAAAGGATGGATTATTTTAGGTTGTCTTTATAGTTTATGTTTGCTCCTAATTCACACAAGTACTTCAATAATTGCAATGAAATATCTTCATCTGAACCTACTATTGCAATAAATGTTGAAATTTATCGAGTCTATGGATCAATTCGATTCACCAGATCAATATCCTTTTGATACGTAGCTAAGTTAGATAAAATCAATGCGCATACTTAATATTTGCCTAACCTTTTCTATGTTCTAAAAATGCAAGGCTTATCGAAATTCTGCATATATTGCATAAATTTATTCGGATGTGAGCTTTTATGTTGGGATTTCTTATTCTATGGGTTAGAGCAATTATTGAAACTAATTAATGTCTATTTAGTTAATGCTGATACCTATTTCGGAGGTGATCTGTGAGACAATTGAATTAATCTAAGACTGAGTATAATTTAAACTTTGCAAAATAGTAACTACTTGATCCGAATTTACCCTCTCATTTATAGCAGCCATTTTAAATCTGGTGAGGGCTGTTTGCAGGAAATTTTAATGATTCATATTCAATAAATTTAATAATGAATGAAATTCCTCCAATAATTAACTTATATTATTGAATTATATATGTTAGTAATATTATAATTTTAATTCGTAATTATTTTTATATTTGAATTAAATTCAATTGAATTAAAGAATATCAAATATATATTTATTTTCCAATAAATCAAACATATCAATGTTTTTTTGCATATTTCAATGTGAAGTCTCTAGCTTTCATTAGTGCTTGGGCTTCATTTGCTTTCCATAAATTGGCTGCTTCATTGTTTAATGGATCATCCTTAAGTTATAGAAAATTAAATTACAGGATTGGGTGAGCTCAGTAACACCTGAATTGATAGCAAAATTGATCTTATTTAAAGTGCAGGAGACCACTTGTCTTTTAACACATCCAAACAAATTCTTCCTAGATTATCAATATTTGGATGATAGATCTTTGTATTGAATACACATTTTGGTGGGGACTAACGATGTAAGTAATAAAGGTACCATTGGATAATCATCCGGTAATAGCAACTCAACGTCAAAAACTCCACCTTCATATGGAGTATTGGGAGGCCCTGAAATTATAACGAAAAAATGTTTGAAATTTGCAGGATTAGGAGTCACTTCAATACCTTAAACCTTGTCCTTTGCTAAGTTTTATGTCTCTTTTATGATTCTTGGAGTTGGCTATGCCATTTGTTTTAGAAATTAGATATAAAATTTAATTTTTAATGATTATTATTATGATTGATAACATTTCTATATCAATATTCTTTCATATCAAATGGAAGAGAAATTGCCAATAACTCTATTGTTAATGATGCGATAATTTATTATTTTGATGTTAACTTCAATCATAGAATTTCTATTGTTTATGGAGTGTCAAGAATTTAGATTTTTGATGCTTAAAATATATATTTTATCAGACTCAAATCAAAATATAGGAAGCATACTTTCTAAAAAAAATTTTGATTTTTACTTAGTATTCTTTTTAACATTAATTAGTTTATAATTTACTTGATTTAAATGAAAGTTAATATTTTCTATAAATAAAAAGTTCTTTTGAAAAAACTGAATGTTTATTTATAAATGTTGGATATCAAATTTAAATAAGAAATAAATTTATTTACACATACATATGTTTAATAGTTCACCTTTAAGTTAAAAAGCTTAGTACAGTATCGCACAATCTAAGATAACACAAGATGTGAGTTCCAAATGTTAGCAACCCACAGCTTTTCCCAATTAATCACAATTAACCTTGTCATAATAATAGGTACAGTAATTTTTTACTAGGTAAAATAGACTTAAACTTTGTAAGTTTAAAGTACAGCTTCTTAACAAGGGATAGTTGCTTAGTAGTCATTCCAGTCAATCAGATCAGTGAGAGTTAATCAAGTGTCGATTAGATCAACTGATCACCAAGTACTAATGCATTCAATATTTTAGGTTGAATCCCAAGCCTGTGTGGGCAATATAATTGCACCTCTACCACAAGAGTCTTAGCAGCAATCCACTTAGATTAGAATGGAGGGTTCAAAGTCATTAAGAAATTACGTCACTTCCTCCCCTCAAGCCCCTTAATCATATAAATCTAATAATAGTTTTCCTCTTTCAAAACCTTCCTTCGTTGAGTACTACCCTCCAGTCTATGTCCCTCACTTAGAGCCTAGATATGCCTAAACAATAATCACTAATCCGATTCAAGTGGTTGACGTAATAAAGTTTGAAGAAATTTGGAGTAAAAGAATGGAAGTACTCGAATAATTGTTGGAGTAAAGAAGTTAAGTGATTGTCGAAAACCAAAACTATGAATTAAGGGCATCAAACAGTGATGATAGACAGACTATTACAGACCTCTAAACTGAACTCTTTAGTGTAAAAACTTAATTGGAAGATAGAGAGGCAGTAATTACTTTACTGAAACAACAATTATAAAATGCCACAGAATAAGCTGAGTTTGCAAACAGTATAATTAAAAAATATAAATTTTAGAGCAACACAGGAGTACTTCCAATATTTTGACATAAGAAATGCAGATTAAAATTACAACTCTATAATAAACCATTGATAAATTATAATTAAACTTGATATCAGTTTAACAAATGGTAGAGACATATAAATAAGAAAATTTGTTATTACAATGTGAACTCAAAAGACAACAAGCAACTGTAAATGAAAAAGAGGAAATCATAATTAAATTATAATAATAATTAAAATTGACTCTTGATTAGTATAATTTAGATGCATGTAATTATTTAATTTATTTTAGAATCGAACAAGAATGTTTCTTAATAAAAAATATCTGAGTTCTAAATTAAGTTGACCTCCCTTGAGTAAACAATAGCAAGTCTACAATCAAATTTGAACTCTAAAGATAACTAGCTTGAAAAACTGAGAATTTAAATCAATCAACTTTAAATTGAAAAATAACAAATTCATGAATTATGCAATCAGAAGGATGAGACAATATCTAATTTGTAAACCGAATTAAATGAACTCTATTAATAAGTAGATTAAATGAGTGAAGAAATCACAACAACTTAGTCTATCAAAACCTTTGAGGAAGAAGCTAAAATGTGGAAATAAAAGTTTAAGGAATTAAATGATACTTATCATGCTTGTTAAGAAAAATTAATGGTTAGAGATGCAGAGTATGAATCGTTAGTTAAACAACAAAGTCAATAAAAGATCGTAACTTTAAGCACAGTGATAAAGTAAAATAGTTCACGATCTGTTTTACATGTAATTAATTTATTATATTAAAGAACTCTGACTATAGATCAAGCAGTATGATATAGAATGAGGTTGATAAAACTTAAACCATTCAAAAATCCCTTAGGATGTGAGATTGATTAATGTTAAACATAGATGTTATATTTTATAAATTGTATAGAAAAATCATTTTTTATTCTTCTTAGTTGATGCAAAATCTATTGAAATAATGGAATTTATTACTTTATCCCTCAACATCTTTGAGGGCTAGTTTAGCCATTTCATGAAATTCAGTATAGTTTAGAAACTTCTAAAAGTCCTATCCTTCTTCATTTCCCTAAGAAGGTAACACTGATGATTAATTTAATTATTATTTTGATTTGAATTCTTTTGTGGGTATTTCTTCCAATAGTAATCCAGTTATAAATTTGTTTTAATTTAATCCATCTCTTCTAATTTTATTCGATTTATATAAGACCAACATGTTTATATAGCCTTCCAATTCAGCTAATAATATAATCAAGAAAATTCACCTAAATACTGATCAATATTAGATTCATTTAATTAAAATCCACCTTAAAACGTATAAACTCTAGTATGATCTTGATTAAACTTAGTTTTAATCATTTTATTTAAAATGCTCTCTATGATAGGTTAGATCTAAGATAACTTATTACTAAATTAGTCAATCTCATTTTATCTATTCATGATATTGGGTAGTTTTACTTTTAATCAATAATCCTTTAGATGTATTTTCTTTTTCTTTCACCATCTGGAGTTGCTTTTAAAATTCTATCTCTCTCTTGATTTTCTTTTTCCTATATTTCACATTTTTCCTTTAGCTCTTAATTAGTATCTTCCAGAGCATCTATTTCTTAATTTAGCACATCAACGTATGTCCATAATGAATAGTTCTATTCTTCACTTTTTATAAAGTTATTTTTGATTTCTTCGATATCAGTTAATCCAGTTGCTTCTTTTATTTGATTAAATGCTTCATCTACAATTCTCATGTTTCTTTAATATGTATCAATCATTTTAACTTTTTCTTTGTTGTTGGCAATAATTCTTTATAATCTTCTTTTTAATAAGGTTCCAGTATCAAAAGTAGAATAATTAGTAGCTTTGAGTCTATTGTTTTTTGATATTTTGTCTTTTTCGTTTTATTTCTCTTATTTCTCTTTCAATTCAGCCTTTAGTTTATCAAATTTTTCTTAAAATTCACTTTTATCAATTTCATTCTTGGTTTTCAAATCGAACATTTGTTATTAGGTAATTTCTAACAATATTTCTAATTATTACAAGCATCATGAACCTTTCTTTGAGCCTACGATTAAGTTGATATCAATCTGCTATGAATTTACTCATGATTCGACTCGATTTCCTTCATTGCTTACAACAATTAATTGCGTTCTTTTCTGATTATATCAATATTGGATTTCATAATTTCAATGTTCGCCACAGATTTACACAATTTTTTATCAAACTATATTGAGATTATGGAATTACTTAATCAATTTAAAATTGTAGACTCTTTGATTCTGCCTAATCTTTATTCAAAACCTTTTTAATGGAATCCATTTTCAATTTCTTGACTGATTATACCTTATTTTTCACTTCCTCCTGTAACTATCGATGTTATTGTTCTAAATTGAAGAGCTTTCTAAAATAATATATCTGTTAAATGAAACCTTCTTTCAATTTCCACTTTCCTGGTGTAATTGTCGATCTCTCTTTATAATGTAATAATGATTGGTTCATTTAACTATCCTTGTTTACCATGAGAAAAGGATCGGTTTGATACTTTACTTGAACGAGGCATATGTTTAAATAAATAATTGAAAATTTATATATTATATTTTTGAACTTGAGATTGTTAAGATATCATTATTATAGTTTAATAATTAATGATGATTACGTATAATTCACAACAACATTAAATCATAAATAACAAAAAAATAATATTTATGTCTGATCTCTCAATTATATGGACCTTAGAAAATCTTACTTCTCTTTTCATTATGGAATATAACCACATGTGTATGTTCAAAAATAAATCTATAAGGTTATCAGAATGGCAGATTTGAGATTTTATTAAATATATTTATTTACAATGAACTCTTTACTAAAAGCAGAATAACCATATTTGGATCAGCAACGCAAATCTACAATCAGTCCAGAGATACGAAATAATATCTAAAGCACTCTCCATAGAAGGATAAATCATTCTTAAGTGGATTTAATAACTCCTATTACAGTTAAACAAAATCACAAAAAGTAGGCTATAACGCAAGGTTTGCAATAGTTGTTAAAATCAAGTCCCTATTCAAAATTGGTTCAATAAAAATCTTAATAATAACTCTAAATCTTAGATAGCTTCTCTTAACAATATTTGAACGGATATGCTCCTACACCCAATTAATTATCATCGCAAATACTTTTCAAGCCCGACATCCGCACTCCGTCCTTAAATTCCACTACATCAAGCAGCATTAAGCCAAGGATCAGAAACAACACAAAAGAGCTATTGCAAAAGAAATCGTTTGATTCTATTACTGCTACTTCCAACAGAGAAAAAGAGAGATAAACCATTTCCCAATTATAAAATATCATTCAAAGATCCTCAATAATATTAAAATCCTACAAGGACGAATTGCAAAGGCATATAAATGAAAAGTAGGACTTAATCAAATAAATTTAATTATTAGAACAAATTAAAATTAAGCAATGATTATAATATTTAATACTTATATATTCGAAGCAAATTTTATCAGGTATCATTGCAACACTCGTTGAATAGACTCAAGAACCCTCAGTAATGATTTTGTACTCGCATATTAATGTGTTTCTTGTGTATAGATACCTCTATTTCTCTGTGAATATTATATGTTCTAATGAATTTAAGATGAATTTACAACTTAATTCTTGGATTTTCTTTTTCTTATGTATGTAAGAATATGTTTTGTTATGATTTCAATAATTTGATTGTTCTAGTTAATGAATCTTAAATTACACTGATTTATACAATTTATATTCTGAATATAAAATAAAATTAAGGTAAATAAAAATTAATAATTTAATATCTAATGTTGAATTAATAAAGACTTGATCAATAAGAGACTATAAGAAATGAGTATTAATAGACAAGACCTATTTCTTAGTAGTTTGTATACACAAGTGGAGTATAACAAGTAAAATAGGACTAATTAATCATCGTAGGTTCCTTTTGTTGGTCAGCAAGTGTAGCAAGAAGAATTTGTATTTGACGGAAGAAATTAAGCATTTAATCAATAAGGAGTTCAATTCCCCAATAACTTTGTAACAGCATAAGTCACAAACTATCCCAGCATTAATGTAATATTAATCTATTAAAATGTTAGCCTTGCAATCCTTGTTAGGCATCACCATTACATATGCAAATCGTAGTTGTAAATAGAGAAGAAATAGAGGCTCCATGGAGATTGGAGTGCGAGTATCTTTAATCAGTTATCACTGAACTTGAAGCCAGACAATTAGAAACAAAGATCGTTGAGAAAGTAATTGAAAAGGAGAAGATTGTTAAGGATACTGAATCCATTTCTTAATTAGAGAATGAATTGAATAGATTGAGATTAAGTAACCAATAGGAAGTAAGCGATTTGAGAAGACAAATTTCTGAATTGTAGATGTAAAATGCAAATTTGAATAATTAATTAAAATAAAAGGATTAAGAACTATTACTCATTAAGACAAGTTCAAGTTCAAGCGAATCAAGATATAAGCAACTTGAAAATGAACTGTAAAATTGGAAGAATCAATGCAGAAGCAAAGATTAAGAATTGGCTATGTTAAGAGATTAAGTTTAGGATTTGTAAGATGCAAATAGTAAATTACAAATGGAATTGAGTTCATTGAGGTTGATCATATAATAAAAGGATAATGAATTAGAAAAATATCGAGTTACATCACTTGAATTGAGATCAGCAGCTAATGAGAGTAGGGATGCTTAATCAAGAATTAGGGAATTGGAAATGGAAGTTAATAATTTGAAGGGTTTGCTATATTAGAGAACTACTGAATGTGAAGACTTGAGAAATCAATTAGCTCTTAATGACAAAGAATATAGTTCTAAAATTAATCAATATAGATTCTAAATTAGTGATTTGGAGTAAGAAATTTTGAGATTGAAAACAGAAATTGAAAAATTAAGACAATTGTTAGCCAATAGGGATCATGAAATAGATGATTTGCATTTAAGAATCTAATATTTGGAAGAATAAGGAACCACTGTTGTCTAAGAGAAGGTGACTTTCTTAAGTTCTGAAATTGAAGTTTGGAAATAGAAATTCATCAAGATTAATCATGATTATAATGAATGTTAGGAACAATTGATGATGGCTTAAGCAGAATTAGAAGCTCTTTAGAAGCAATAAAAGAAGGTATCATTTAATATTTATTTTAATTAGGAAGTAGTTGTGGAAAAGAGAACTGTAACAAGATCAACCGTTGGTAGCAGCAGTATTCAAAAATAATATTGATAATGAATCATACAATATATAATAATAAACAATAACAATATCTTCTCATTCTGTATCTAATAATCACATATATATTTAAAAGTCTGGAAAGATGAAATTATTTATTTAATATTTCATAAAATATATTAATCATTATTGAATTCATAATGATTCTAATGCACTTTTTGCTTAGTATTTAACCTCTGCATCTTAATCATCACAAAGAGATTATAAAACTTTTTTCAATGGCTCTACAACATTTCCCCCTTTCTCTTTTGCTAATAAGATAGCTGTCTTGCAAACATTGCTTCTGACATTGGCAACCGAATCCTTTGACATTTATTATAAAAGAGGGAGAATTGTTTTCAATATGTAATCATTGTTCAATGAAGATGCTATTTGCTAATCAACAATAAATCAATAATTTTACAGTTATTGTAAATAGCACTGTGAGTCTTTGAAGATAATTTTGGATAGATTAAAATCCCCAAATTTTAGTTAACAAATTTCTATCAGCCCATGCAATACCAAGGATTTAGATCAATTAAGCAGTTTATTGAATTGCTGTTTATCTAACAGAATACACTTTATCACCAAGCCAATCTAAGAGTAATTTTAGAACTTTATCCGATAAGAATTCTGGGCCTATTGCTCTGGCAAAGAAACTTAGAACTTCTATTGTAGATGCTCGAATTCTCCAATTCTTATCTTAAGCTAATTCTGTTAGAGCTGGAATCACACTTTAAGACAAGGAATCAACTCCTAGTACACTTGTGAGAAGACTTAACTTTTTGAATAAAGTAATTCTAACATCCGAATCTTGATCTTTTAGTAAGGTTAAGAAGATTGGCAAAATTTACTCGCTTGTATTTTTCTTACCAATAATTGGTGACAAAGACAAGACAGAAGATGCTAAGGAATCTAAAGTACATTATAAGTAACTTTATACTTCTAACAAAGGAGTTTGAATCTGATTGAATTGATTTCAAAAGTGGAATTAATTTATTCATAATTTCCTCTGCATCCATTAAAGAACTTAACTTTTCTATTTTCAATGCTGCAATAGATTTCATCTCAGGCTCACTGTCCTACAGAAACTTCAGATGGTAATTTTAAAAGTTTTTTCGATAACTGTCTTTACCCACTGATTCTCCAATCTAATATTTATTTATTCCTGTATACTTCAGCCAGTTTATCACAAAAATAATATCTCACTCTCCAGGATTGATCTTCTGCCAATTATTTGAACATATTTAGAACAAAGTTTTATTGTTTCTAAAAAAATGCAGTTTTACTCGAGGCAATCAAGGCATCAACTATATACATTCTAATAAAATCTTATTCGTCTTTAATGAATGAATTTAATGTATTTTAAATGAAGGTTTCATTTACTATTGGAAAATGTTTCACTAAATCCTGCAATTATGTAACGAAATACTTAAAAATACATTGATGAAAATTTTCTAACTTAAGGAATTTGGTCTTAGGAAATTTTTAGTATGATGTTAATCAAATCATTCTAGTTGTTTTGAGAGACTTAATTAAGAATTGCTGGCACCAATATCACAACTGCATTCTTGGCCAAATAATAATCGCTATCATTCAATCTTTTTATAATCCCCATTGACAATTCCTCAATCTTCTTTTGGTCAGGCAACAAAGCAAAACATTTCTTCAATTGATTAGCAGCCTCGATATAAAGCATTCATTACTTTCTCCCTTACTGAAGCATCTTCCACTCTACATAATGCTTCGAAAGTAGGTAGTAAAACTTATGCCTATCCACCAACTAGCTCAATGAAATTTCTAGATAAAGATTCAACCAACTCAATCAAAACCTCATCGTCATCATCAAGTAATTCTAAATGATATTTCAGCATACCTTATATGAAAGGGATTAATTCACTTTTCGTTCTCTCTGGACCTATAGTACTGGCAATCAAATCTAAATGCTTGACTGAATGAATTCTTTTTCTGATATCATCACTTTTTAATTCATCTATAATCAAATTTATAGGCATTCCTGTAGTATTTTCAATTTTTGGCATTTTATTAATTAAATTATAATTATTGATTGTGCAGGATTTATTTAAATATTGACTAGGACTATTAGAAAACGTTTCAATTAATCTTAAACTACCTACTGCCATCCATTAATATCAGAGGCAATCAAAAACTTAAATTTTTATTGGACTAACTACATAGCTTAAATTATTAACGGTTTAATCCAAAAAAAAGATAATTTTCAAAGCGCTGATTTACATTATTCAACCAATCGATGTTATTAGCTATCAATTTCTCACTAATATACTCTATTAATAAATATGAGATCTAAGATTGCTAGACAAAGAATAGTGTCTTTCTTGAAAACTATGTAATTGTTATGCTTAGCGAAATAGAAATCAGAAAAACTATTTTAATAAGGTCTTATCATAATACAGTTTTAATAAACTGCCTTAGAATTAAGTTTATGATTGTAAAACTTATTGATCAGGCTATTAAAGAGTTAAGGGCATGATTTAGTACATTTCTTGTTGGCGATTTTATAAACATTACTTTTTGAAAAATTTATATGTTAAAAAAACCTAAATTATCAACTATTTTTTAATTAAATTTTTTTCTTAATTCATATTCTTATCCTATTTATTTTAAATGTTAAAAATTGAAAGATTTACATAAGAAAAGGTTATGAAAAATAGAGTAATTTGAGTTTTATTTGAAATCTTAAAAAAATACTAGTATATAATTTAAGTAAGTTAGATAATGATGCGACAAAATTTAGCTTAATCAATAAATTATTATTATTAAAAAATCATAAATGGGAAATAATTGCTCTTATAAATAATAAACGAGCGATAAAACTCAATTTGATTACCTAGATTTGAAAAGCAATTTGAAAGCAATGTCAAAACCTAAATCAGATAGTTTAATAAGCACAAGCTAACTAACTCAAATGGAAATACCTAATGCTATGCTTCAGTCGCCTACCAAACCTTTCATTCCAAAACAAAATGAAATTCGTTCATTAGTTAGAGTTCCGTCTGAAGAAAGTCTATTTTTGTAACAATTTAATTCAGAAAAAGTAAATGAACAAGAAAATAACTCTATCTATCAATAGTCGAAATAATCAAAACCACTTATGGTTCTGAAATCTTCTCTTAAACGAAAAACAAAATAGAATCAAGCTTAAAGTCCTAACTTCTAATCCCCTAGTCCATAAGTGCAATAATAAATAAAATGTCGATCTCATTCTCCCTATTATTAAAGTTCAAAGGTTGAAATCAAAACAAAAAAGAGCATGGAATTTACTAAAAAAGGAAATCAATAGCAAGATTTGAAACCAAAAAGGAAATATTCAGATGCCCCTATTTAAAAAGAGAGATCATAAGTGATGAGAAGAAAAATTAGTGATATATGTGATGATCACAATTATATAATAGGAGTTGAGAATTATAGTCCTACGAAACTGAGAACTTATACTCCTACTTCAATTTTAAAGAGAAAAGATTCAGATATTGAGACTAACTCTCCTATGAAAAAACAAGTAAGATTTAAAGAACAAGGACTTAATCGTAAGTTACATTATAACTGATTTGACAACAATATTATAATCATTTTATAAATATTGGAAGTTCCTTGATCTATTTTTCTATTTGATTGCAAATTTAGTCAATTTCATTAATATTTTACACTTTTCTATATTTCAATAGCTCTGCTTCTTTAAACAAAGGGGATTCAAATGTGTATAATTCTAATTCCATTATTAAAATTGAATACAAACTCAATAGTCTAGTTTGAATCCAATCTAATTCAGAAAATTTATTATTTGGTAATGTTTTTGCTCTGAGTTTTCCAATTGATAATGTTACTCTTGGGTAAATTTGAGTATATAGATATTTTTCAGCCTATTCCTTTATTGATTTCTTGATATCTAGGTTAAGAAGAGCTGCCATTTTTTATTATGAATTTTTATCCATCTCTTTTTTCGCCGCCATGTTCTTTTGAGCTACTTCTAGCATCTCCAAAAATTCCTTCTCCATTACTTTGTTCTAATTTACAATATTCTCAAATAATTATGTGTACTGAGGTGAAGATCTGAATTTTACAAAATCTTTAAGTTCAAAAATATTTTTTTATTTTTCTATATCTTTTTCAATTAATTTTCTAATCTCATAAGCTCTCTTAAATTTAGTTAATCACAAAATTACTTTGAAAACAATGCATAATGGTACTATCCAAATTGGTCCTTGACTGCTCAGTTTCTCATTTAAATCCGCCACAGTAATTGCTAAGTATTAAATTATCCCTAAATACGAATAATATCTTATTAGTCATAACATTTTACTTCTATACATATTCATTAAAAGTCTAATTTAGATCTACCTAATTAACCTAAGGACTTTGAATACTCTCAACAGAGGGTTTCTATTATTTTTAAACATCTTGTTGGAGCGATTTGTTAGGTCTTATAATTGGAGGTTCTTCAAGATCGTTGATAGATTAAGCCTTTTAATTCTTTATATTATTAGTTAAAACTTCTTCTTTTTTGGAAAATGTTGAATTTGAAGTTAATTTATTTTCTTACTATGGTTTTTTGAAAAATTCTTACTTTTTATCTTTCTCATTCCATTAATTATAATCTTTGTTCTAATTTGAATTTAAATTATTAGTTTGATGTAGTTTAATATCATCTACATCATCTTCGTTAGTATTTTAAGCTAAT
Organism: Paramecium tetraurelia; assembly: GCF_000165425.1. Taxonomy (NCBI): domain Eukaryota; phylum Ciliophora; class Oligohymenophorea; order Peniculida; family Parameciidae; genus Paramecium; species Paramecium tetraurelia. The sequence goes on along the minus strand of NW_001799510.1, from coordinate 667,595 downwards.
TAAAAGGGGGTTTTTAACTTTGGTTATTATTTTTCATCTTTTTATAATTTTTAATTTTAACTAGACTCCTCTGATGGAAGTGATTTAAAATGAAAACTTTGATTATCATCTAAAACTTAATTTTATTATTATTATTAAAATTAAGTTTAATTCTGAGGAATGTGAGTAATAAATTATTATTGTTGCTATTACTATTATTACTATTATTACTATTGTTATTATTAGTATTATTATTGTTATTATTATTGTTGTTATTATTATTATTATTGTTAATATTGTTATTGTAATTATTATTGTTATTATGTATTCTAGTTTTAATACATGTTTTATTTTGGAGATGTATAATTTGAAGGAATTGAACTACTGGTATTAAAAAAGTTAGCCTCTTAATTCTAATTGCGATTTTAGCCAATAAGAGGTTATGGATTCTAAGGCTTTGTAATACTTATGATAGGGGGTTGAGACCCGTCAAATAAAAACGGAGACTTTTTTTCTATTCTTTGTTGTTGTTATTATGAATTGTTTGTATTACTTTATTCCTTAAAACCTTTTTAAGATGTCTACTAGTATTAATCAGGCTGTTTTGCAAAAAAATGATTTTGAGTTTTTGGATATTAACTTTAATTCATTTCCGATGTGTATAAATGTTAGCCTGTTTATTGAAAGAATGATTATTGAGTTGCAAGATTAGCTATGTTTGATTAGAACTTTTTATTTTTAATATTATTAGTGATTATTTAAGATGCAAATACGTAGGAAGAGCATACTTTATTTGTTGATGGAGCTTATCTTCTTTGTTTTTAGATGGCAGCTTTGACTGATTAATTATGTGCAGAGTTCATAACTTTCTAATCATAAGATTGTGGTCTGGCTGATCTTTGTGTTTAATTTTAACGACTGGTTTAAGTGCCAATTTTCTTATTTGAGAAATCAAGAACACTTGAGTTAACTTTAGAAAAATCTTTTTTGGAATAGAACAATTTCCATTGTCCAACTTCTTCAAAAGTCGGCCTTTGGTTAGGATCTAATTTGAGCAGTTTTAATAAGCATTCTAAAATTTCATTATTAAATTTTTAATTTTCAGCTGCTTAATGAATGATAGTATCTATTTGATATTAGTCAGTGCACTATAACAATCTGTCGCTAATATCTCTATTGTTTAACAGGTTAAAAATTAGTTACCCAAAAAGATAAGATTTAGTTTTTGTTGTATATTCTAGATCTTTATGCTTTTTCATTACATGTTGATTAATACCATAATCAATGATAAAAACTTCATCCTCCTATACAAAAACATAATCTTAATCGAAATCTATGAATCCTTTAAGTTTTGAATACTATTAATACAATTTAAGATAAAAGGATTTGAGGGATTCTGTTTTAACTTTTTATTCCAAGTTTGTCCACAAAGTGCTATCCTTATAGGATATTAAAATAAAATCCTCAAAATCCATTTTTTCAAATATAAAATTGAATTCTTCTGCCCTCTCAAAAATCTATTGCTGCATTTATGGAGTTAATGTTTGCTTTGGAAATATGTGTAACATATAAATCAAGTCATTATCATGTCTCCCTCTATATAATTATTAATAAGGTGACTCCTTATTGACGGGTAGCTCGATCTCATAAGAACTGAGACTCATTTAAATAAATATAAACTTACTTTAATAATAAAAATTGAACATGTAGTTATTTACATATTTTGTTTCTAATTCAAAAATTGCGTATATTTTTGATGTGTTAATATATATTTCCTCTATAACTGTATATGAGGATCGAATTAACAATTAGTATTTAATTTTAATCAAAATTGAATTCATTGACAAACTCTTCCTTGTATGTTGATTATTGCTTATGTGAAATTTGTGTTTCATTATCAATAGATATATTTCATATTCTTGAAATCATAATTGTATGATTTTAAATGTTGAGAAAATAAATTTGATGTTAAGAGACTTATAAGATAATTCCTGTCTTACTATGAGTTTCATAAGGAAGGAAGGGAATAGAAATCATTTGGTCGGGTTACAAATAATAAGATTAATTTTAAGTAGGCTATGATTATACGTAAATACAGAGGAAGTAATTCACACTTTTTTGATTGCCATAGAGAAACTAGTTTAAAATGAGATCAAATTAGAAAGAGTCATTTAGGAATAAAAAAGAATATAAGTTTATATTGAGTTTGAAGTTTTATTAATTTTTGGTAAAGTACTTTTAACAAGAGAAAATAGATTGCTTTTGAGGGGATACAATCAATTCAATAATGTTATTTTTTAAAAAAGAAGTCAATAGATGAAAGTATATAAAGCTGAAATCAATACTTTCAAATAGAATAAATGATATCCTAAATCTTGTTGTTTAAATCAGAATCAGAAAATAATTCGATTTCATAATTATTATTTATATAAATGCTTTTATTATTGCTAGCATCGTTGACATATGCTCAACACATAATTTTTTAAGATGATTTTAACGCTGGTTAAATTAATGCAGAATTATGGGAAAAATATGATGTTGCAAAAATAGTTCCTTGTCCTGGCACAACAAATGACTATTGTGTGAATATATTCAAGTAGTCTTTTGGTAGTGGATTAAAATCAAAGCCTTTTGGGATTGAAATGGAATAAGATGTTACAATAGAATTTAAATATCTAACAAAATCCACTCCTAATAGAGGAGTGCATTCTGGATTATTTGTTGGTTATACTGATAACACTGAGGACAAGAAAAGCGGATATTGCTGGTTTGCCTCAGGTTATTCGTACTACAGTGACTTTTTTAATTAAACTTCCTAAAAGACAGATGCAGCTTACTTATGTTCTAAAGATGAATCTGTCTTGATATAAGACCTTCTAAATGACTGGAAAACAGTAATTTTAAATATTAATATTATAGATTAAATATACAATTCCTTCAGCTACTTTAAAAAATAAGAACTAATCATTATTGTCTTTGGTATTTTAAGATTTCGTGAATGAAAACTCAGAAGGAGCATATTATATTACTAAAATACTTGTTTATTACAATAAGAATTGCACAGCCAAGTGCGAGAAATGCACAACCTTTTACGATTGCACAAGTTGTTAAGACCCTTACAGATGGCTTGAAGGCAAATGCTATAAGGGGGAATGTGGAACCAGTTTAGAACAATCGATACCATATTAAAAAGATACTTTATTGGAAAGTTCAACTTCGACTACTTATTCAGCTACAATTAAAATACCAGGTTATGATTTTCAAGCTTGTTGGCCTGCTTAATGGGTAACACTAGGTTATGAAGACGGCAAGTTTACAGAATTAAAATTCTCCTATGAAACAGCCTCCACAGCTAAATTAATCTTAGATTAGTAGAGTATGACAAATGCTAACTGTAAATAACATGAGAATTCTAATATCTTTACATGCTCCTTCCATTTCAATGTGCATTTTAATGAGCAAATTATGTATGAAAGAAACTGGACTGCTACAATCGATTATTCAAAATCAAGCATCACCAGTTTATAGGTACCACCTAAAACTCTTAATCCGCCAGCATTGGTCATTACTATCGAATATAAACTTGATTACTGCGAAAATGTAAACGATTGCTAATGGACAACAGACAAAATAACTTTAGTTCTTAATTAAAGGTTCAAGGTTTGGTTGACAATTACAGATTAAAAATATTAAGAAATGGAAAAATGGAATAAGGCTATGTAAAATTATGGGAAACAGGAACCCTAGTTAATTTACCAATTTTGGAGACTGTTATAGGGGAGGGTGAAATAATATACACTGTTAGATTGGCTATCAAAGGAGAAAAGGGTAATGGACTTGCTGTTACAGCCAAAATCATAAATCCAAATTCAGCAGGTAGTGGAAGGAGAAGAGTTCTTGAGGAGAATACAAATTCTCAATTGGCAGTGGGCAACTTAAATGGTAATTTGATCACATACAAATCCAGATAACTTGTTATAGAAAATGATCCTGAGTTTTCTTAATTAATATTGATGCCATTATTACTTATTGCAATTCTGGGATTTTGATATTGCAAATAGGACATTAAACAAATCAAATAATTTAATATATTTATTATGTGATTATTTCAACAAATCATTTTCTAAGGGCTTAGAAAATCTTCAATTTATCTAATTTACCATGTTATCTCAATTTTTGAACGTGAGTACCATAGTATTATAATTCATCCTAAATTATTAATTTATGGTATTACATTAGCCTTATATTTGAGATAGTCAGATCTGAAATAGTTAGTGAATCCCCATTTGGCTGAGACAACAATCTTTTATCTTCCTGGGAACTTGTTCTTTCCTCTTCTCAAAGCTTCCATAGCGTGATTGATTGAAGCATCCTTGCATCTCAAAGAGTAAAGAATGCTGCCAATTTTGACTCTGGCGCACAAACCATTTGGTTTACCGAAGGCACCTCTCATACCAGTTTAAAGTCTATCTGCACCAGCACATGAAAGCATTTTGTTGATTCTGAGTACGTGCCATGGGTGGACTCTGCATCTAAGATGGAATGCGTCTTTTCCGACTTTCTTAATCATATATTTGTTGATGGCAACTCTGCATGCTTCTAAGGCTTCTGATGAGATTTATTCCTTTTCATCTGAAACAATGTGGATGGCAGCCTAATTCATATTAATTATTCAATACTGGGAATTCATCGACATTGGCCTTCTTTCTTCCGACATCATAGATTCTAATTTTAGCATCTGGAACACCTCTGTTATATCTGGACTTGGGGAATGGTTTACCATTACTCACTCTATAGCATCTTGCTGGTCTTCTACCCATTTTTATTTAAATAAAATATAAAAGATTAAAAATTTTTTTGAAATCATACATTCACACATTTTATTTCCAAATATTTAATCCTTCTCTTTTCCAATAATAATTTGCATTTTTTAAATAATTTCCAATATATTAATCTTATTTAAAGTTTCCCATTTAATAATTTCTAAAACTATTATATTTGTCATTATTACCTTTATAACACTAATTCAATATTTAATTAAAATATGAAGAATATGCTGTTGATTCCCTTCTATCGAATGACCGTAGTTACTCCTAAGAGATATTTCCTTCTCTAAATTAATCAATCTACAAATCTATAAACCCAAAGTCTCATTGATTAAGGTCATTTAATATTTGCAGCAAAAAAAGATTAGGGAATGATGTACATTTTTAACACAAAAGATGAAGTCATCCCCTATGATTTTGCTACTCAAGTATGCTCCTCACTTATCTTAGGATAGCTCTATCAAAGATTTCAAAATTGAGGAAATTGAATTAAGAACACAAGGAGAATCGAAATAATTATCACATTTATATAAATTTAGATGAATTTTATGATGCCTATATTTATGTTGAGTTTGAAGGATTATAAATGAAGATATTAATCTCATTGCTTTATGACATAATCGATTAAATTATCTAATTACAAATGAGTAATGTTGAAGTCCTTCAAATTTGGCTATTCGGAAGCTTCTATCAAATATTCTAATAAATATTTGAGTTCTGAATCTCCCTAATTATCATGCCACTCCAAAATTGGGATTCCGTTCTCAACCTGTAAACCGAAAGAATGAACAAGGTTGTCTACTATTAGAGTCCTATCCAAGTCTAAATCCTTTATGATTCTCAAGTCCTTGATAAAAAATCCATTTTTAGTTTCCATACAATTCGACCTAGATAAGATTCCACTTATATATTATTTCAGAGGATCAAGATAATTCACAATAGTTTAGGCATATTATTAAGACGAAGCCGTATAAATATAGATTGTATAATATTAAGCCAATTCTTGCAAAAAGTAGCCTGTATATGGTCTGACATTTATCCCAACCTACATTGACTTATATTTATATGTACATCTGTTTCAGAACCATCTTCATTTTATTATTTCAATTTAACTGATGGTGTCTCTCTTGCATGGCAAGCATGAATCAATGTTTCATCAAGATCAAGGAATATTGTGTTTACTTTATTTGGGTTGATTTTGGTTAACGTTACTTTTTTCTTTTCGACAAATTATTCTGAAGGCCCTTTGAGACATTTTCTCGAATAAATTAGCCCTCTTTAGGTTACAATTAGATGTTTTTCGAAAACTAACTCATCTACTTTTGGACTGAATATCAAATGACGAAATGGATGTTCCATCAACTTGTCCTCCTTTGATTATTCAACTTGTTTTAAACTCTTCATTGACATAGGTTTGGATTTCATTTATTTTAACTTTGGGTTCACTTTTATTTTCTCTTCAATTTTTCTAAGTTGTTCTTCCATAGTTTTATTTTATTCATCGGGTTATTGTGATTGGATATTCGAACTTTATTTAATTTCTTTTTCAATTACTTCTGGTTCTTCATCTTTATCTCCTTCATTCATAGTTATTACTCTCTGAGTACTAAAGCGTGATAGTTTAGGAACTAATATTCAAATAAATATCGTTACTAAATGTTTTTGGAACTGACTCCCCTTTTTAACTGCTTTTGTCACTATCCTCATTGTCAAATGGAGAAGCCATAGAACTCAAGCCTTATAATGGCTTTGGTTTTGGTTTAGGAGTGAAATCAAATGATAGTGTTGTATCCATATCATCTTCACTTTAGAAAGATTATTTTGAACATGGAGACGATCTGAATTGCAAAGACCTAGCACTATACTTAATATTTAGAAGCTAATCCATAATAATTTTGATTATTAATTGAAAACTTTAATTATAATCTGTATAAAAATACTGATGAATAGAAAATAGTTAATAATTAATAACACTTCCAATTAAGTAGTTTAAATCCAATTTCATATCGATGTATCATCAGTTGTACAATCACAAGCATTTCAGTATAAATAATTATTCTTAAGAAAATTCTCAGTAGATTAAATTTATTTGTAAATATCAAATTACTCAAATTTAAGTAGCTTCAAACTCACATTAATAATAAGATGCTTAAAGGGGATCAAACAATTCCGTATCTTTAGGCTTTGTATTAGATACAAATTCGTTAAACTCAGACTAAGTCTCCAAGTTCATCATCTATGTTACCATACCTTATCTAATAGGAATAATTATGATTATTACCCATATAATTGTAAACTTAACTTTGATTTGTTGTTAATGAATGAATTTCTATAAAACTCAAGCAATTCCTATTTTGATATTTTTTTTATTTTTTCAATTGCAACTTATCTGTCCTCAAATTCAATAGTTCCAGCACTAATATATTTCCATAGGCGATCGCCTTCTTCACTCAAACTTTATGGGTTTTCCTTTAAATCAGTAATCACTCCATGTTTAAGATGTTGAAATTCTCTATTATTCATTTACTCCAAATAGACTGAAAACTTATCCAAGAAATCATCAATAATTTGATTCACTTTCATTGGTATTTCTGTGCTTCCTTACACTAAAATCAAAGCTCCATCTACACAGGCTGTTGTTTTAAATTCTACTGCTACAACATAGCCTAATTATAAATCAGTTCGTAAATAATTATAAGCTTATTGATTTAGAATTGGTTCTAATAATTTAATAAATGCCTAATTCATTTACTTTCTTTATCCAATTTAATAATAATTTAAAGTGACACCATTAATATCATCATCATTCCCTGATTCTATAAATCTCGAATCAATAAGGTTTTTTCCTTTTAAATTTATGATTGCTACCTTATCTTAAATATTATCCGAAACAGATGATTATTCTTTATTTTTTGTACATGATTGAACCTCATCCGATATCTTAGTTGCCTCAGACTAATCAAGATTTCCAATAAACAAACTAGAATATTACACACTATTCATGATGTCTCTAACATCTTTAAGCATTTCTTATTATGTAATTTAATCAATTTATTCCAATACTTTAGCAGGATCATGAGAATCTTTTTATAATAATTAGGGCAAATATATTTAAATGGCTTATTCAAATAAATTATCCTAATACATATTCTTAATTGACAACAGTAATGATTATTTGGCTATTTCAAATCTTTTTGATTCGGTAAGTTCAAGGAAACTTTTAGATTTATCTCTAAATGGATTCAAACAGGAACATAGTTTTTTAAATAGATTTCTCACATGTTCACTGAATCCATAAACCTTTATTTGAGTCTTCTTATTCATATCCAGTTCATAAGAATATCCAGAAGATAAAGGTAATTTTAATTCCTTTGATATGACCTCATCTGCCATAAAGTTATACAACCTTAATGAAGTGAATTGTCGTAAACTTAAAGTTTTTTGATACTTCATTTATAAAGCCCCAAAAATAAAAGGCACTTTATAGGAGGTTTAACTCTTCCACCATTCTTGCTATTCTTTGTTAAGTAAAATTGGATAATGATTTTATTTTTAGTATTTATGTTCTTCTAATGAACATTACTCATCACTATATTGATTTAGATCTTAACCTGCCATCAAAAACAAGTTTAATTTACTTTGTTAATCCAAAGTCTTTAATTTATCAGAATGAACTATTTTAGGTAATTTGGATTCCGATGATTCACATAAAGAAATTAATTCCACATTCTCTGGAATAAAATCATTTTATTAAGGTTTTTCAAACATATCCTATAGTTTTTCATCCTGTTTAGATATAAAATTAATAAAATGCTCATCAAATTTCTATTTTGAATATACAAGTCTATATAAATTATTTTTTTCATATAGCAGTTTATCCTATAAAAATTATTTATTACTCTTGTTATCATCTTCTTTTTCATTTGTATAAGAATATTGATGGTCGCCTATCAAAATGATTAAATTTTATGTATTCTTTAATTATCCTATATAATCTAATATTAAATCCTTATCCAAAGTCTCCATAATGAATTCTGAGGAGAGTACTTCCTTTGATTTCTATCTGTTTAAAACTTTGGCCATAGTTGAAGTATCCAATTATTAGGTTAGATAGTTGAAATTCAATTTAGAAATTTTGCTTTGCTCCTTGAACACTTGGTTGATATATTCATCATCAGATAACCACTCTTCTAATTTTTAGATGTAATTGAATATAATTTTAGTGATTTCAGCAACAGCTTCCTCATTCTCTTTAGATTTCTCTGTTAAAACTATCTCCATCATGTAATTTGTAAATGAGGACTCTTCCATGAAAACTTCAGAAGAAAGTGAGATAATTAAATTTTACTCCTTCAAGTAATCTATTAGATTTCCATTTTATATGATGTAATCTAAAAATTCAATTGGCTTTTAATGAGTAAACTTTTCTCTTCCTTTAAGCTGCCAATTTAATGTTAATTATTCTTTTTCAGTTTTATATTTGCATAAAATTCCAAATTAATATGGAAATGCTTGGAATTGTGGAGGTTATAAATTTTAATTCTTGATACGATTAAAAGGTTTAATCAATCGTTCCATTTCTTACAAACTGATTCTACTCTAAATAACCAAACTCATTATGTTCGAGGAATAATATTATTCAAAAAATGATTGTAATGCATTTTCAATACCCTTCTTTTTCAACACTTCATTATTTCCTAAACTGAATCTACTAGCAGGATGTTTAGGATCAGCAAACAATGTAAATAAATTTTAGATTTTCCAATCTTCTGAGGATACGTCTATCTCATATTCTGAGTTGACAGCGTTTTTCTCTCTTTCCACTAAATCTTCACTAAAAAGAGGGTCTATAAAGAAGTGAGCAAATGTATCTAAAGCTTTATCTAAGTATTATGATGTTATTTCGAAATAATAATTGGTATTTGTAGCATCAGTGTATGCATTAGAACTTCCAGATCCTTTTGCCAATAATTCATCGAAATAATCAGGTCTAGGATATTTAGCAGAGCCAACAAATAACATATGCTCACAAAAATGTGCTAAACCAGGATATTCACTTGGTTCATTCCAAGATCCCACTGACACATCCATAGCTGCAGAGGCAATTTCTGAGTTCGGATCGTGTATAAGTAACACTTTTAACTTGTTTTCCAGTTCAATGTATTTGTAGGATTTCGGATCTATTAAAGGTTTTATGATAGCTCCTTGATGCTTCTCATTTTCCAATTCTATGAAATTATAATTGTTGGTTTGTGTCTTTGTTTCTCCAAACTAAATAGTATTCTGCTATTAAGCAAAAGTAGGGAGACCAGCTAATAGTATCAATACGACAAATGATAGCTAAATCTAATAAAAGAGTTAAGGCATTGTTATTATATTGCAAAAACGATTAATATTATAACAAGTATAAATTAAATTGAAAAATAATGAGTGAAAGAAAGAAATGGTGTGAAGTCTGCAAGATGTTAATTCCTTACACAAGAGCTGCTATTCAGGATCATGAGAATACTGCTAAGCATAAAAAGAACAAGGAATATCATTTAAGAGAATAGAACAAGAAGGCAAGAATTGAACATAAATCATAAAATAAAGCTTATGATTCAATACCTTAGACATCTAAAGGATTTAAAAATTAGAATTAAAAAAAGGAAGAACACAATTATCATCAGGCTGTTGAAAATGAGTACACAGGAGAAAATTAATAATAATAAACAAAAGTAGCAGATCAATTGGGATTTTTTGCAGAAGGCAAAGTGTGGATATTAGAAAAGGAAGATGATACAGGAAGATTGAGATTTAGAAATACAATTACAGGGACTATCAATTATGAAAAACCTATGGGATTGATGTTAGAAGATTATGAAGAAGAAGCATGGGAAGAATACCAATAGAATCCAGTTGAAAATGTAGATAAAGAATTAGTTGTGAAGGTTGGTTAGTGGGAGGTTGTTAAAACTGAAGACACTTTTTTAAAGAAATTTAAGGTAGAAACTTCTGAGTCAGAAGAAGGGGAACCAGAACTTAATCATGAAGAGTAGTTAGCATAGAAGATTGAGTAAGATATTAAGGAAGGGACAATAAAAAATTAGCAAGAACTTGTTAAGGAAGTCTTAATATTTGGTTAAATTGGAAAGGACAAAAACAGAATATTGTAATAAAAATTAATAGAATTGGCAGACAAGGATATTGAATTAAAAGATATTCTACCATAGATGCAATAAAAGAACAATAAAAATGAAGAAATTAACACTTCAGGGTTGTTTAATAAAAAGTCATTCAAAAAAACAAAAGTTGATTACTTCTAGTGAAAATTGATTTTTACAATATTTCTATTCTAAAATGAGTTTTAAATGTAGAGGCTATTTTTATAATATTAATTAATTCGATTATATTTATTTAGAAAATCGTTAATAAGGAAATTTAATTATTTTCAAATAATGTTCTAAACCCGCCCTCATTTACCTTCTTATGCCACATCCTAGTCTGCTTATAGGACGCATTGTAATTATATTCAAAAATAAATCAGTTCATAATAAAGCAGGAAGTGAAACAAGGAAAGCAATCGATCACTATTCCTATGCCATTAATGAGGAAATAGGGAGAGGATTTAGTAGTAGAGTCTATAAGGGGAGAGATGAGAACACAACAGAAAATGTGGCTGTTAAAGTAACATTATGACATAAAGTTCAGGTGATAGATATGAAGATGGTCAAGCAGTCGATTCATTCCCAGCTATTAAAAAATGAAATCAATGCACTCAAAGCTTTTAATCACAAAAATATTATGAAACTCTATGATGTATTTTAAACCTAAAATAATACATATATCATCACAGAATTTTGCGACTCGGTATTGTCTCATTAATAATTCAGGGCGATCTCAATAATTACATCAAGAAGAAAGGAAGAATAGATGAATCTGAAGCTATACGAATATTACAAGCAGTTGTTAGTGCATTAAATGAATTGAATAAGAAAGGATATATCCATAGAGATATTAAGCCAGCTAACATTTTACTAAACGACAACCAACCAAAATTAGCTGATTTCGGATTTGCAGTCCCTGCTTATGAGGCTAGAATCCAAGGCAGAAACTTTAATGTAGGAACTCCTTTATATATGTCTCCTTAAGCTTTAAGATAGTAAGGACACACTGAAAAAGGAGATGTTTGGGCTATCGGTATTGTATTTTTTGAAATGCTATATGGTAATGCTTTATTTTTATTGTGATAGGCAGGACACCTTATAATGCATCCTCTGAAGCAGCACTAATTTCCAACATATAACATTAATAATTAGTTCTACCTTCTTCACCTATGGTCTCTGATGAATCAAAGGATTTCATTCGTAAATGTTTACAAATAGATGAATTTAAAAGATGGCGAGTTAAGGATATGACAGAACATACTATAATGCAATCAAGAAATTTAAGCCCAATAGAAAAAAGAGAGCCCTTGAAATAAATTCAAAATATCACTTTGCCAACTGAAAACTCTTATGTAAAGAAAATTAAAAGAAGCTAAAGTTAGAACATCAAAGATAATGCAATTAGAGATTTCAAACCTCAATAGATAGAGGAAAAGCGCAAATTACATGAGGAAAATTAAAAAAAGCTTGAAGCACAAATATAACGATCCTCAAGCTAAAATTAATTACTTTTACCTTAAAAAATAGTTAAAACCAATGCTTTTGAAGAATAGGTGCAACCTACTCCTCCTTTAATGAAATAAAAATCCATAACTCTAGAGTTCAAATAAAATAACGAGATTTTATTCTGTTAAATCAATTTCTGTCGTTTCCTTTATAAGTTTTCATAACATTTGGCAACTTTAAAAGTATTCCCCACTGAAATTAGGGATAAATTGTTATTTTTAATGGGTAAAAATATGGCAATTAAAATAAATAAGTTATCTACGATCTTAGATAAAGAGAACAAAGCAGACAATATATTTTATTTGAATGATTTTGAAAACTATAGAAAGAGTGAATCTTATAAAAGATTCTGTTAAGCAATTTCAGAATATCAACAGAAGTATTTGAGACATTTTGAGAAAACCCTAAAATTGGCCAATAAAAATAGTAAATTATTTTGTAATTTAAACTAGATTTCCAAAAAGATTTAATAATTGGAGTGCTATGCAATAATCATTTACTTGAATCAGATTCCTTTTACAAGACAGCTCTCTAATATTTGAGATTGAGTATAACAGAAATCAAATAGAATTTTTAATTTATTAAATTTGATAAACAGGAACAACTCTTACCAGAAGATGTAATTATTTAAATTTATGAATAGTTATAAATGCATGCATTTATCTTTCAAGGGTTAATGGGTTATTAAGATCTGATACAGAAAGTGTTGGATTATCCAGTAGATTATAAATAGTTTTAAAAAGTTTCCCAGCCTGAACTCTATATAGAAAGAAAACCAGGATCTATTAGTTATAGTTAATTAGAACAATTAATGTGATATCACTAAGTAGATATGAAAATTTTATATATCAATCAAATTTTTAATGGTAGGATCACTATCAAAATACTCCTCCCTTTTATAGTGATTCTTAGATTGCTCTCTTCGACTAATTTAATGGATTATTCCTTTGGCAAATAAAAGAAACAATTGTCATATTTAAAATAGCAATCTCTTATATGGTATTGTTTAAATGCAGTATAAATTTCTTCCTAACTTATGCTATTTCGAACTTGTTATAGACCTACTTCTATAGGTTCATCGCATTTTCGTATCCTTTCGATCATTCTTTTCTGAAAGTTAGTTAATTATTTTCCCGCTAATTGACTCGATTCATTTTTATTCTAAGTATAATTTAAAAATTAAACTTAATTTTATAATTCTTCCAAATACTCATCTTCTTCTTCAGCTAATTCTGCCCATGTTTTTTCTCTTCTTGGAATACTTTATGTAACTGTGTCTGTCATTAAATTTATAAATTATATTAATTTAATATCCCTGATCAGGGATGATAGCTTTAATTCTGATAAATTATGTTTATTTTAATTAATCCATTTATAAATCATCGTTATCTCATTTAAATGTGTATATTCATAAACTTCTCTCCTTCTAAAAACACATTATCCATTCGATAAAACAGTACTAGTTAAAAAATTATAGGGTAAAATAACATTTACTGAGATTATAACTGAAATGCTAGAACAACTCATATTCTTAAACTCTAATTCTATAAGTTCAATCGAACTTTGATAACAGATACAAAGAACAAATAAAAATACTAATTAACTATTCTAATAACTGAAAACTTTCATTGTAGTTGTGGGAAAGAAAATCTTTGAAATGATAAATATATATATATTATATGTTTATGAGCTTGTATAAATAATCTAATATATTATAATAATCTTATTGACATAATTCTAAAGTATATAATAATAATTCGTATTCTTCATAAGTATTTCCATTTTTAAATCAAGGAATCTACCAATATTCATTTTTTAGCTGCAATTTGTTATTTAAATAGAGTAACATTGTCTACCCTAAAGTATAAATAGAATGGCATCTTTCTTAGAATAATATTCTTACATTATAATATTAATCAAATTCTATTGGAAAAAGAAAATAGAATAGTTTGATTCTTAAAATAGAAATTTTATTAATTTGTTATTCAAAATTGAGAAGGAGATTTTCAACTGTGCTTTAATCGCATTTCCTAAATTATCTATAATGCATGATTTTCAGACTCAATTATTAACTCTAATTTGTGATCTTCTTTAATATTTCTTAGTAGTAATTGTTCAATAGTTTACTATATGATGGATAAAGGATATAATAAATGTATTTTTACAAGGTTGTGGACAATAGAGGATCAAAATATACACAAATTTTGATTCTAAATAATATTCTGTATAATTAATTTTAACAAATAAATTAGAAGTTATACCATTCATTAAACCATAATTAGTCCATTTATTATTTTTAATGTACTTAATAAATTATTAATCACTTCTTCTTTCTTTCAACTCCAAGGGTTTATCCTCCTCTACCAGTGGTTTTAGTATGTTGTCCTCTAACTCTCAATCCCCAATGATGTCTCAAACCACGATTACACCTTAACATAATTTAATTGATATACTTGATTTTCTTCATTCTTTCTAAATCTTCTCTTAATTTGGTTTCCAATTCGTTTGTTGTGACTTAATAATTTTTGCCATCCTTAAAATCTCTTTGTCTATTCAAAAACCATCTTGGAATGTTATAAGCTTCTGGTGATTTGATGACTTCAGTGATTTTGTGAGCCTCATCGTCAGTCAATTCACCGGCTCTCTTTGTAAGATCAAGACGGAGAACCTATAGAATGATTAAAAAACATCAAATACCTTGCAAATTTAGATAGCAAATCTTCTGCCGATACCTTTAATGCTTCTAATACCGTAAGCAAGTCTTTATTTTCCATCAACGTTTGTATTCAATATACGAATAATGTGTCTGAATGAATCAGCCTTTTCCAAAACCAAAGACATTTATTTGTATAAAAGATTTAATTTAATTTAAAATTTTTAATGACTACTCGTCACACCATAATTGAATATAGAAATTTATATTGCTCAGAAGATAGCTGAACATTAATACCTATTGAATTGAATCTCTCTAATAATTTGTGAATAAACAAAAATATTAATCAAACAAATTTTTAATTACATTTATGACTTAATCTCTCTGTCGTATGGATAGAAGATACTAAAACTGTAGTTAAAGAGATGAATATTCAATTTTAATCAAAAGAAAGAGTTAAAAATAAAAAGAAGAAAACAGTAATTATTTTCCTATATATAGATAAGAATAATATCTTCTATAAAATAAATCTATATTATATCCTCTTTCATATTTATCTGAAATAAAATGTTTAATAAAGACTAGAATTTTCTTTTAATTATTATTTCTAGTCAGTGAAAATTTTATATATTTAATTATATAATAAATCATTTTTATTTATTTTTTTTTTCGAAAAATCTTTACAATTTTTCTTCAATATCTTTATCTAACATAAGATTATTTTTAATTTAAGTAATTTCTAACATTTATTATTGTTACTGAGGCTACTCATCATCTTTTTCAGTCTCTAATCTAATATCATCTACTAATTAAACATTTTCTGTGAATATAATCATGTCATCTTGTTATTCTCTTCTTATCCAAGGAGCTTCTGGTTTATTTTCAACTGATAAAGGCTAAAATAATAAATGATGATATAATACTCCAATGTCTGAAACTAATTTTCTATCAAATGTTATGGATAAAGATGGAGGAGATAATTTTGGTAAACTAAATGATAAACGTATCTTCAATCCATTTACAAAAACTATAGGTACTTAAAAGCAAATAATATTCTCTTTAGGTTCATCATAAAGACAAATTACTCTTTAATAATCAATATTTTGTTAATCTTTCATAAGGATTTATTCAATATGCATCAATAATATTTATAAGCCCTCTTACTTTGCTTCATTAATATTCTCAATCAATTATTTGCATTTTTCCTTAGCTTTCTTGAATTACTTGAGTATAACTAAACAAATTAATTCATTAAATTGGATTTCCAATATTTCTAACAAATCAGCATCTTCCTCATCTTCAGTTAGCTCATGAAATTCTTCTTCATTAAATATATCAGATTCACTTCTCCTTTGTTTTAATCTCTTCTCTGTAATAGAGAGTTCTTTTTAACTACTTGCCATTTAAAAGTCTCTTAAAGCTTCCTCATATTTTTCTAAATGAAACAGGAAGACTCCTCTAAAAATGTAAACATGAAACTGCTGAAACAATTTACCATTTCCTCTACATAATTTTAAACCACTAATTGCTTTGTTAAGATTACTTTTGAACTCAATTTACTCATTTTCACTCTCCTCATTAAAATATATTTATTAGTCATCTTTGAACACTAACCTCAAAGCTTGTAGCATATCCTTATCAAATTCAGCAGTTTTCTCTTTAGTTAATTTATATAATCTATTAATATTCTCTTAACATTAATTCAGATCACCTAAAACCATATAGCATTCGGAGCGTAATTCTAATAATTTGGGATTGTTTTTATAGTCTTTGTTATTTGAATAAGCTTTTATGGCATCTTCAATTGCAGCATTTGCAAACAAAAAGTTACCAGCCCATACATGCATTCTTGGATCATCTTATAGAATCTGAATACATTATTGTAAATCTTAAAAAGCAGAATTTGAATCCCCACTTAAAAAATGGCATTTTGCTCTATTTAAATAAGCATCTGCAAAGGTCTCATCAAGTGTTAAACAAATGCTAAAATCATTTAGAGAGTGTTTATATTGTTTAAGTAAGCCAAAAACCATTCCTCTGAAATAGAAATACTTGGCAATGTTATCTTCTGACTTTTGAATTGCAGATTCTATATCCATCAGAGCTTCGTTCACTTAGCCTAAAAAACACTTAACAATAGAGCGAATATAATATAAATTAGCATTTTAATCGTTCATACTGTTAGCTTTGTCTAGTAGTTCTAGTCCTTTGATAACATCTTTATACTAATCACTTTTTTTTTTGAAAGATTAATTAATATAAGTTACAGCCAAATAGAATGTAGGTTCCATTTTCTTTTAAAATATCTTCTAAGCTCTCTAAAAGAATTCCATGCCTGCTGTGAATAAGCCTGATTATACTTTTAAGATTCCTTCGCATAAAAACTTGTTATAATGAATACTTGACTCAGCTGGTTAAATTTCTAATAGATATTTATAATCATCCAGTGCTTTTTAATGTTTAGACAAACAAAAGTACCCATACGCTCTGTAAGCATAAAATAAGGGCTTTAAAAAGTCATTTAATTAATGGTTATTTTAGATTTCTTGAAAATTGAGCATGCTTTCTTAGAATTTTCTTTTCATCAAGAATATTACAGCCTATTTTAACTTATTAATTTACTTCTGTGAACAATCGAAATTTTTCTAAATAACTTTTCTCTGTGTCCAACATTGAAGATCTATTTAATGTATGATAAGCAGCATAAAAGTCTCTTTATTCAATTTTCATCTTAGCTATTTCGTACAATGATTTGGTAACAGCTTTTTTAGAATTATTGTGTTTTATAGCTTATTCAAAACATAATAATGCTTCAGTTGCATTCTCTAAAATAAAAAAAGGAATTACTTATTTTCAATCTACTTAACCCTTTGAAATAATATGCTTCTGAATTAGTTGGATCAGTTTCTAACAGTTTTGTTAGATCTTTTGCACATTCTTCATATTATTGGCTTTCAAATAAAGTAATGGCTTTCTTTAGCATAGCCGCATTTCCAACTGCCTACTCGCAATTGATGGCTTTTTAGTAAGATTTAATTGCTTCTTTGTATTGGCTTTACATTCTAAGGCAATCTGCTTTACCTAAATAACCTAAACCCTTTTATGGACTTAATTAAATGGCGACATTGAAATCTTATTCAGCCTTATCAATTTGATTGAGTTTGATGAATAATTTGCCTCTGTATATGTAAGCGTCGTAATATCGAGGGAACATACCTATGACTTTATTGAGTATTTGAATTGCTTAATCCAATTCGTTCATCTTTTTATGAGAAATGGCTAATAGGAGATAAATGTTTTTGCGATGAACTGCATCCTACTAAATTACATGTTGGAATTCTTCAATAGCCTTTTAATACATTTGAGTTCCCAAATAACCTATTCCCAAGAAATAATGGCCCTCTAACAATCTGGTGTCCACCTCTACGCATTTTTTTAATAGGCTTGGATTAATAAATTGTTTACTCAATAGCTTCATCAATTTACTTTTCTCTTAACAATTATTTGCCCTTTTCAAACAACTTGATTGATCTAGGATTGTATTCTTCTGAAGGTTTGGTTGTGTCACTCTAAAAACCACTATAGTCCTAATAACCTTTGATTACATTGTTTTCGAAACTAATATCAAACGTCTGCTATCCATCCATGCTGTTGTTATTCTTGGATAGCTTTTTTTACATAGTTTAAGATAACTTCTATTTACTTGGAAGGTACCAATTTTGTCCTTAACTATTAAATGAGGCTTGTCTAGGTTGTTTCTTCCTAATTATAAATGATCATATTTTACATTGTGTCTTAGCAAAAACTACCATTACGATTTGTATTGTTGAATAAAATATTATACAGTTAATTTTTTGCTTTCTTATCTTAACTAAAATTGGAATTTTATCGCTTTCTATGAAATTATTCTAGGCTTTCCCCACTTGACATATTAAACGAATTTTGTCTCGTAGGATAAGCTTATTATTATTTTCGATAATGGGGTGTAGGATTTTCAGACACAAAGTGCTCTATATGTGACTTTGCTGGTGAGTAAGGTTGCTTTGGAAAGAATGACCCCGGTTTGTTCTTCACCGATTGAGGAGGTTTACTTGATCTATATTACATTAATTTTGAATTTTAATATATTCCAATATTAATATTATTTATTATTTATTAACTGTCTGTGAGAGTAAGCCGAACGATTGCAACTATAACAAAATAAACATTAAAACAATCATGATTAAATGCAGATCAATAAAATCAAAAAACAATTCAAATTCAATTTATTATTTATCATTCTAAAAATTGATAATCTATCTAATGTATTATCTCATAATTATTCTAGATCGATTCTTTACATTTATTTGAACATTTACTTTATAGTTTTAATCATCTAAATTTTTTATTCTATATTGAACCTCTTATTAACTTTCTTTGTTTTTTGAAAACTATAAGATACTCAAATTTGTTCATTTTGATGTTTAAAGCAAATGAAATCTGTATTACTCGAATTATGGTGTTGTTATATTTTGTAAAGTGAACTAAAAAAATTTTTATAAAATGATAAAATTATATTTATGATATCGAGAACACTTAAGTTATACAAATTCTCAACCAAAATACCTACAGGTGTCTTTGATTTTGCCAATGTATAATAAGGATTGACTGCTCCTTCTAGTATTATGGTAGAAGACTTAATTACAAGATTCTCTGCATATACTCCTACCAACATGTACAATTCATTAGATGAATACTCAAGAGAATTACTACTTTATTTGGCTAATGATTTAGTAAATATTGCATATTTATTTTAAAGAGTTGGGGAATGGGATGGGGAATCTTAGCAATATCAATGGGTATAAAGATAGCTTTTACACCTCTGATGTTTTCTGCATAATTAAATGCTTGTCGTATGAAATTAATCGAGCCTGAATCTAAAAACTTTTAAAATATGATTTAACGAGCAATGAGAGCTCAGGACTTCAAAGCAAGTAGAGCAGCATAAAAATAATTTAAACTTTTCAAAAGAAAGCATAATATCAATATGCTCATTCCTGGATTGTCGATACTACAAATGCCTTTCCTATTCACATGGTTTCTATCATTGAGATATGTCTGCTCTTTGCCAGATAAATATGAGGGACTAAAAAGTCAAGGATTTTTATGGTAATAATTGTGTTAATTAATAGGTTCCAAGATCTAAGCGAGTATGATCCTTATGGAATATTGCCCATAATGAGTTCCATTTTCACATTTTGGAACATCTCTTTGAATCCTAACATGTAATCATAATCTACTGTACCTTTTGCAAAGTATTACAGATATGTTAGGTTCTTGCCTTTCTTTTCTATTCCTGTTGTTATCTTTTTCCCAGCTGGTGTTAATCTTTATTGGTGCTCCTCTGCACTCTGCCATTTAATTATTACAGCTCTAGCAAGACAAGAGCAAATCAGAAAGTAAATAAGACTATTTAACATAGAATTTTTGGAATTCCTAAATACTTGCCTGGAACTATATTGGAGAGACAAAATAATATGAATATTTAAAATATTGTTAAAGCTGTTGTTTAAGATAGAGCTGATCTAAATAATGATGTTGCAACAACAACTACAACAACCCCACCATAAAAATCAGTTTAAACTGATGCTTAACACATTATGCATGAAGCTAAATCAGGAGAATAGAAAGTGAAGATCTTTTCAAGCAAACCAAAAAGTAAAAAATGAGGATCAGATACATATAAACGATTATATAAATTATGGACAAATCAGACCAATTAATTGAAATTAGGCTTAGCTACTTTCCTTTTCTCCTTCAAACCGCTTTCTACACAAAGCATTTCATCCCAGGATAAGGGAATCATTAATTTCTGTGTTTCTTAGTGTTTAGCAAAAAGTACTCCTAATTCATCCTCTGCTGTACTCAGATACAATTTCAATGAATCTCCATAAGAGATCATTCTTGCCTTTATGATATCTCCTGGCAAGTAGCATTTATTCATTTCCAACAAGTCAATCTCATGTGATCTTATGTTTTATTTTCTAAGTTTTATTTAACTTCAATACCTCAATACACCTTCTATGTAGTTATTAACTTTCACTCCATTTATCTTTAAAATCCTAACAAATACTCTGTCTTCTCGAATGCTGTTGACTTAGCCAATTATGATGGCACCTATTTTTAATTCTGGATCTTATTGATGGGATGGGAATATGGATATCAGTTATTCATTCATAGTTAGACTTCCCTTCATTGATGCAAATATTTTATCATCTTTCACATAGGTTCCAATCCCACTTTATAATTCATTCTTATGCTTTATTAATTCACCAGGAAAATATACTTTTTACATAATTAAATAAATATTGAATCATTTTGATTAAAAATCCAATATAGTTAATGCAACTTAAAATGCCAATAGGGGACTAAATGGACTCATGAAATCTAAATTAAATTACTAATCATTAACTTTTCCTAATTGAAAATAAATCAAATCCTTAGTCTCACTTTTCATAATTAACTAAGTATTTTTAACAGAAGCTTGTTTAACTCTCCCAAAAAAGTCAAGAGTGTAAATGGTTTCTATTGTTATTTATTTAAGTACAATCAAATTGTTTCTTAAGAACTGGTTATCGATTCTCAAATGTTGTAATCTAATTTTCATTTCCATTCTATTTCAATAACACCATCATTTTCCTCGGTTATTTTAAGCCACTTTGGTTTGTTTCAAAGAACACACCTCCTAACTATACTCTTGGTTTAGTATTGATAATTGAATGTTTCTCCTTATTTGTTTTTACTCCATTGTCAAATAGAAAGTAATCTGCCTTTGATTACTTGCTTTATTCTACACTTCCTATCAAGGCAGCATCAAATTTAGATGAAAAATCTGGGTCCTATGACAACTTATATTTGTGTTTATTCAATTCTTTCCTTGCAGATATCAAAAACTACTTTTTTTCTTACCAATACAATTTATATTTTGGTTTAAAACTATTCAAACCAGAACTCTCCCTCCTAATTATACATTACAACATTCCTGGCTATCTCAATGGAGTTACTAAAAACTCGCCCATATAATCAGTCTAATCCAAACTCCTTATTATTTCTGAATACGGTTTAGATGGAGTAACTTTATTTTGTTCAGGGATTTAAATTTCAGTAAAATTGAGAACTTCAAAATTTTAATCCTCACTTTTAAATGCAATTTCTTCATTTTAAACCTACTCTTATTCACTTTCGCTAATTGTATTTTAATTTGGAATTTCTTATTCTAATACTTCTTAATTCTTTAATTATTACTACTAATCTCTCTCCTAACAACCTTCTTCAATGGAAGCTCTACATTATTCAAAATCTACTATTTCCGGTTAATTCATTGAATTAGTCGAATTAATAGTCTAAAGTTGGAATCTTAATTAGTCCTTATTCTCATTCTCATTATCAAATAGAATCTAAGTATATTCGATCCATTTACTGAATTAAAATCGACCTCTTATAAATCATACTGAGCCTAATTTGTTCCCAAATTTTTTGTGTATGTTCTATTACGAATTATGACATCTCCCTTAGTTTTCTTTTCTATTTAATATTATAGATTTACTTAATTTTAATTATCATCAACTTATGATTACCCATTCAATTATTATTATTTATTAATGTCATCTATAATGAAATCTTTAAGAAACATAATATTTAATTTTGATAATAAATTATGAAATTCAATTTAATATTTTTAATCAGAGTTTACATAATATCCAAAAGTCATCTCCATTAAATTTAGACCTCTTTTCTTAAGCCATAATATTTTATACTTACAAATTCTAATTTAACTTTATAATAAAGGCTTAAATTTAATTAATTAATAAATTCAGCATTATATTGTAATTCTGCCTATCATTCTCTATTTTTAGAAATCCTAACAGTAAAAAAGTGAAAGTTGACTTTTAATATGAGGTCGATAATTTATAGTACCTATATTACTGGATAGATGGGAAACACTCAATTATATTAAGGAAATTTTAATTAGATTATGCTAAATATTATTTTTAATATTAATAATGTAAATTACAGATGAGAAAAAGAAAATAATGGCTGTCATAGGAGTTATTATATTATTGCTTGGAATCTTATATCTTGTAGATTGGTTGATTGTATTGCAATTTGGATTTCTAGGTCACTTTGTAATTCAAATTCATTAATTAAATTTTAGATCTTTTTTGTTGGTTTATATGTTTTCATAAAGAATACAATTAGGTTATTTGTATTTCCAGGTTCTTATTGGTTATGGAGAAGGAATGTGGAAAATAGATATGCTAAGGCATTAGCTAAAAGAGCAAATAAAAGGATGGAAGATTTATAAAATTTGATAAGGAAATTACTATAGATACCTGAGTAATTTATTTAAGGTAAATTAGCACAAAAGAAATCAAAGTTGAAGATTTAATACCAATTAAAAAAACCTTGCAGTCTTTTTT
Organism: Paramecium tetraurelia; assembly: GCF_000165425.1. Classification (NCBI taxonomy): domain Eukaryota; phylum Ciliophora; class Oligohymenophorea; order Peniculida; family Parameciidae; genus Paramecium; species Paramecium tetraurelia. Next base: position 644,026 of record NW_001799510.1, on the reverse strand, counting down.
AAATACTTTTTCAGCATTAAACTATAGAAAAGAATTGAATGAATAATAACAAAATCTCTTTGGTTTATGTCAATAATTAGAACAGAACTTAAAGGATGTTCTAATCGAATCTAAATCTCTCTATGATCACTTAGATAATCCATCGGATTTAATTAACTACTCTAAATAAACTGTGCAAGTCGATTCAGAACTATGTTCTAATATACTAGTAATTTTGGAAAAGTTAACTCATTAATTATAAGAAATGTACATGCCTAAAAACTTTATTTTAGAAGCTGAAAGATGGATCTTTAATAAGACTCTTGGAACGGTTGATTAAATGAGAGTCGAATTAGAAAATACATTTAGAACTAGAAGATTAAAGGTGCAAGGATATGATGGGAAATTGATTGATTGGTAATAATACATTAGACTATCAAAGTTTATACATATGTGCAAACGAGGATGATATGGAGAACGATAAAGCAGTTATATTTTGTTAACCGAATGCTGGATATTATGAATACATGTATTATGAATCAGAATGGATTGATTATTACTTAAGACGTGGGATATCCATGTTTTTATGGAATTATAGAGGCTATTGTGAAAGTCAAGGATTGCCAAATACAAAGGATATCATGAAGGATGCAGAATCCATTTGTGATTATGTAACATCTCAATTGAAAGTGAATTAATTGATATTTCACGGTGAATCTCTAGGAGGAATGGTTGCATGTCATTTGGGTAGAGTCAGATAATGTAACTTACTATTTGCAGACAGAACCTTTTCAAGTATAAGCAAGATTGCTCAAGTTGGATTTTCGAAATATGCTAGCTTTTTATTTAAATTGTTAACACCATGGGATTATGATTCTGCAAAATCTTATGTCGAATGCCAAAGCTATAAGATTTTAGCCTTGGATTAGAAAGATGAAGTCATTCCATTTCTATCATCACTTAAAGTGGATGTCACAAGATAAATATTCTTGAGAGAATTTGGAAGTTAATATTAAACTGATGAGAATGTACTTGTTTATATTCTAGTATTAGTTTAAATAAAGTGATCATAGTGACACACTTTGCTAAAAAGTCTTAAGATACATTCCTTGGATATCAAAATCAGGGAGTACTGCCTTCTATGATATTTGGTATACTCAGTTATTAAATAAATAAGAAATGCTCACGTTTTTTGATGCAAACAAAAGGTAATTTTGATATGTAAAATAGAATCCAATCTATCATGAAATAATTAGAAACTGAAAGAATCAAAAAAACTTTAGATGATTCCTCTTCAATTTATTTAAATGAATCACAAGAAATCGAGGGGCAAATGTCATAGAGTTAAAATTCAACTGTTGATATTGATGAGGTATGAAAGATTGTAATTACTATGATCAAGGTTACTTAATTGGCAGGACCTTATACTTTATCTGAATAAGAGAAATCTAATGAAAATCTCCTGCATTTCATTAAGAAAATTTCTGAATGCTTTGAATCCTTTGAAACTGCTTCTATGACTTTGAATGATGTGTTTTCGATTTTCAAAGAATCACAACAATATGAGGTCTTTCTGGATTACCTACTTAGTATATTCTTTTGGGGGTCTTACCTCCCTCTCAAAAATATTCCAAAAAAAAAAATGAATACTGTAGTTTGTCAGAAGTTAGCTTTCGCAAGATTTACTTCCAACATTAATAAAATTGAAACTCTAATTAAGAATGAAAAAAGTAATTTAGATTCTCCTAATGGAACTAGGGTATATATGAATTACTATAAAATAGTTAATTTAAGATTTGGAATTAATTATTTAACGATTAAAGTTGATAAGGGATAACTTTAAAAAAACAATGAGAAACTAACTACAATAACCATCACATCAATCAATTTAAATCGAAATGAAGGAAACAGAAGAAAAAAAATCAAGTAATTTTTATAATTTAAGAAGCATCCAAAATTAATGAATCATTAAAGAATTAGTTAGGATCCTTAATTCCCTTAGGATGTGGTCATAACGGAAATTTGAATCAAACAGAAGTAGAAGTACTTGACTTTCATATGTTATAAGCTGGAGTTGTAAAATATTGAATTAACTGAATAAATAAATATTAAGATGTTAATTTATATAATCTTCAAATAATCCACTTCTATTCAGAATTATTAAACCTATTAATGTCCTTTGTTACCCTGACTACCTTTATTTTTTTAAATATCATTCTTATCAAATGCTCGTATATCATGTTATTATATCAATATTTTAGCCTTTAGAAAAGCATTCTAAAACTCACAACATTAATGTTCAAACCTTTTGCTTGGATCTTATCTCATATTAATGGGATCTTAAATCTTTAAGGTAAAATTAGGGTGAACATTTTAAATAGGCACCCTATGAATTGATATACATATGTTTTTTAATTCAAACTCACCCTTAGGTTAATAATATAAGAAGAATTCGTACAATAACTATTATAAAGATGTTTAGGTGAGTTCAGGTAAATCAACTTTTAAACCTATCGAAAAAAAGGGATTGTTTTCTAAATGTTCTAAGTCTTTTAGTTGCTATTCACTCAATTAAAAATCGGATAAGTAAGGTACTTTATATTTTACTTATAAAAAGTGTATCATAAAGATAATAATACTATAAGATGTTAAAGAGCCAGTTTTGATTAATCTATTTCTTTTACCCCACAATTTTAATAATAGTCCCATCTGTTTAATTTTAGGATGCAGTTATGAATATTCATAAAGTAATTTGGAATTAGCTATCCCATTAATGTTATTAACACTCAGATCTATTTCAACATTATTTGTAGTATCAACCAATTTAATAATCGGAACCTTTTAGCATATTTGATCATACCTTGGCATGTGTGATGTGTGCTTGAACTTATAATGTAGGCTATAGATTTTAATGGTTATAATCTCTAATTCCTGCATGAACTTATCTTAACAAACTTGAAGATTTATCATCACAAGGAGTTAAGAAGACACAGTCTAAATCTTTAATTTCGCTTCCAAATCCATTACAATAAGACCCAAAAGGATACAAGGCCCCTTTTAATTTTGTCATCTTAAGTGCTTTAGCTAATGCTTCTAGAGATAAAAGGAGGGTATTTGGTATTTCCTAATTAATTAAATTTAGCAATTAATCCTCAAAATCTTAGTTGTAGTTATATTACATCAAAGAAATTTCTAAATTATATAATTATTATAGAATATTTATAACTAATATTATTTATAAGAATAACTTAATAATATGATTATATTCATACTCTTAAGCTCTCAATATTTATCAATTTCTTTTTCTAAAATTGTTTTTTTTCTTATATTTAGTTTCCCCTTTTGGTTAGATCCTTTTAACACGATTGTTTCCAGTTTTGACAGCCTAACATTGATATAGAAATGATTTTTGATCCTTTGATATCAGTTCTTTGGCTCTTAAAAAATGTTATTGTATTCGATAACATTATTTTTTGATATTTTTACTTGGATCGATTCTGGGATCAATAGGATCTACGATTTTTAATGTTCTTTTTTGAATCTCTTTATTTGATCTTTGAATAGAATGAAGAGAAACACAAATCTATTTCTATTCGAATTCTCCATAAGGTTCATAATATTAAAAGTACTCAAATAATAATTATTATAGAGTTGTATTTGAGAGTCTGTGCAAGTTGGGTTTGAGTCCTTATTTAAAGAATGGCTGAACACCAAAATACTCTAATGCTGATTACTATTCCTAAGTGAGTTCAAAATCTGATAAATATGGCACATCATATTTGCATTAAAGGAAATGGATTAGTGTTAACAAAATGGCATATGATGTTAATTATCCAGTCACTATAAGTCTTTAATTCTTTCCCCATAATTTTAATAACTGTCCTAATTATTGGATTTTGGGATGTATTTGAGAATATTCTTTTAAAAGCTTAGAATTCAACACCCCATTTATATTATTTATGCTTAAATCGATAGCTATATCATTTGTTATGTCAGTGATCTTAATAATTGGGACCTTACTATAAGTGATGCTATTTACCTTTGCATATAAAATCAATTGATCAAACTGTAATTAAGGCGTCTAATAGGTGTATTTGTATTCTTACACTGCCTTTCGAAGATTTCTTAAAATCGTTGTAGTACTCAATTCCGAATCGGTTATGAGAACACAATCTAAGTCACTATTATTTCCATGGAATCCATTGCAAAATGATCCAAATGGTAATAAATTACCTTTCAAGTTGGCCAAAGATATTACAGAACCTAGTGCTTTTAAAGTGTCTGAGATTGATATCTCTTGATTTATTTTGATTGAACTTTCTAGAAAGATTTCAAAACTCTTTGGAGTATATTCTTCATTAATCATTTTTTTATATCTATTTTAATTCTTTAATTAACAATCATGAAATCTATTTGATAGGTTTTATACTTCATTCTAAATCAGAATATTGGATATATATAATCACTTAATAAAATTAGATTAAAAACGCAGGAATTTCGTATTTACATTAATAATAGTAAAATAATATATTAATTTTAACAGAAAAATAAATAAAGTTATTTAACAGCATATAATGAAAAGTGTATAGAAGCCATCCTAAATTTCAGCAATGAATAGGCAATTCTCTGTGTCCAAAGATATGGGAAATTTTTCTATGTAATCTCCAGATAAATAAATCTATTGCCCAAAAACATAATCACAAGCCAAGATCCAACAATATGGGCCATCACCCTACATGTAATCACCGTAATTTGATGCTAAATAAGTAAGTTAGAATAACGTTATCATTTAACCTTCTCCTCCTTAAAAATTAGAAAATTCCTATCAGTACAAGCCTAGTATAAAGAATGGGTCGATTAATGATATTTTTAAGCCACATAATCAATAAGAAGTGATTAAATCTTAGAATGAAATTAAGCCCCATTATGAAACTTATAAGTATGAATACAACAAAACCTTTGCTGGTACTTTTTAAAGTGATGCAAATAGAGAATAAATAACAGATAGAAAAAGCAACACCTCAAAAAAAGATGGAACAAGTCTTATTGATTCCAAAGAAAATTACTAATAATTTTAAGCTAAATCCTTATTAACAGATAATCATCCCACTGTTGGTAACAGTAGACTATCTTCCTAAAATATTAATCTAATTCAATCAAAACCCAAGCTTTAAACTGAAATATTTAGAATCTCAGGAGCTTTGAGGGAATTGATGTCATCAATACAAAAGATGATGGGTGATGGTAGACTACCAGATCAAATAAATGATAAAATGATTGAAATTTTAGCAAATTTTAGAAAACTAGAAGAAATAGCTAATAATGAGCCTGTTGATAGTGATTCAAAGATATCTTCAATGGCTGAGGATTACAACAAATTGAAAAATATTCTTGAATAATTATAAACCAAAATGACAGCATTGGTTTAAGAAAATTAAAAAGTAATACAATCAATAATTATTTTTAGTTGAATAAAAATTTGTTTGAACAGGAATAAAAGGTTACAGAAGAGATTAAAAAGAAATAATTAGCTGAAGATAAGGCTAATCAAGCTAATAAAGAGTTTAATAGAGTCTTTGAATGTCTCCAAATCAATTAAAAGGAAAATGAGGAACTAAAAAATAAACTTATCTAATCTGAAAGCTTTAAGAACTTATCATGCTAAACTAGCAATAGGGTATAAAATGATGAAATCAATAATTACAAAATGAAAAATCAATAACTCTAAAATGAACTAGAATAATTGGAAGTGAAATATAAGTAATTATTAACCGAAAAGAATAATTAAAAAGAGATTCCAAAGTCTCCATTAATCATTAAATCAATTCATTCCAGTACTAGCAAATAATCTGAATAGTTGGAATTAAAATTACTTTAATTATAAATAGAGAATGACAATTTAAAAGCAGAGATGGCTCATAATCAAGTTGATTCTAAAGTGATTGACAGCAAGAATGATATGATTTAGAAATTGGAAGAAAAAATTAAATCAATTCTAAAAGAAAAGAGCATTTCTGAAGAACAATCTATTTAGATATGCCATAATCTTGAAATTATGAATGAATAATTAAAGAATAGTCTTTAAAATAAGGAAATCGACCTATCCAATTTATCAAAATAAAAAAATGAGTTAGAAAGAGAGTATAGAAATTAAATTAACAATTTAAATTCAATATTGAAGGGAACAGAAGATAAGGTTTAGATGGCAAAGCAAGATTATTAAAAGCTGTTAGATGAGTTTAAATAAATTGATCTTAGAAAAGGCAAATTGTAGGAAGATTTGAGGAATACAGAAAAGAAACTTGATTCATTAAATCAAGAATTGGCCTTTACAAGAGGAGAATTAAAGAAATCTACTGATAGAAATCATTAGCTTTAAACATAATATGATCAAATGAATTAGTAATTATAATAATAAACATCTTTATAATAACAATTACTATAACAAATTGATGGGTTAAAGTAAAATGAATTATAAGTTAGAATGGAATATGAGAAACTTGAAAAACAAATGCAAGCTGTAAAATCTGAGATGAAATATCAAGTTACTGAGTTAAATGAGATGATATCATTATAAGCAAGAAAAACATAAGAAAAAGAAAGATAACTAAATGAATTAATAGAAGAAATGGGTGGGATGAGAGATTAATATGAAGTCCAAAAGAAAGTTTGCTAGGAGAATGTAAATGATCTTGAAAGAAGATTGAAAAATTTAAGATTGCAATAAGAAGAACTTTTACAAGTAAAAGAACAGGAAATTCTAGATTTAAAATAAACAATGGATTAACAAATAAAAATGTTAGATAAGAGAAATGTCCTTTCTTCATTTGATTATGATTAACGTGAATAACAACTCTAAGCTGAACTCTTGAGTAAGAATGATTAAATAGAGGCCTTGAAATCAGAGGTTGAGAAGGTGAGAAGCAATAATTTTAATGTTTAAGAAGAATTATTAAGATAAGGAATGTTATTGAATCAACATTAAGCCACTATTGCAAATTATAAAAATGAGTTAAGTCAATCTAGATAAGAATAATAACATTTGAGTGAGATGTTAAAAAAGAGAAAAGAGGAAACAGACTAATTGCATTAAAATTTGGAGGAGATGAGGAAGGAATTGTAAAGCAAGAAAATATCTGATGATAGTAGGAGTACTTATTTAAATTAATTATTTTATAGGATCAGCTTTGAGACAATAAGATCTTTAGATTGCTCTAGAAAATCTATCTCGAGAGAATTTAAGTTTACAACAGAAAGTCAATGGCTTGTCTAATGAAATGAATAGAAAGTCAAGAGAATTATCAGAAAGAAATGAGGAATATCAAATATTGAAGAGGAAATATGATGAAACTGTTGCCAATTTAGAAAGACTAGAAAAGAGATGGGGAGAAAAGATAGATTTACATAGAAAAAATTGAACTATAATTATATATATAACTAGTTATGATGTATAGATCAAATTTCTAATTTATCAAATAATTCCGTATTGTAGATATTATTCCATTTAGATGGAAACGATTGGTTTGATAAGTAATTCTATAAGATCTGAACTTGCTATTTCATTTTATTGTTGTTATTTGATTTAATTCCAAATTCTTCTGCAAGCTTTTTAAGATTATTAGCATCATTAAGATCATTGAATAGATCTTTGACATCTGCTTTGTAACTAAAATAATTAAATAGTTCTTTTTTAGTTTTCATTTCACTTGCTTAAAAGTCAGGAATGAATTCTTAATAATCATTAGTTTGAAAGATTACTTCTTCTTCATCTAATGTTCTTTAATCTTATTGGGAATCACAAGGAAATTTATAGATTAGTTTGGGGATATCTGGTTGATCACTAGGCTAGGAGGTGGAATTTAACTTAATTGATAATTCTCTCATTTTATCTTCTATCAACTATCTCTTCATCTCAAGTTCAGAAATGGATTTGCAAAGATGTGAGTGCTCTGTTCGTAATTATTCCATCAACTCAATAGAATCTTTGGTGATAATCGTCATGCTATTTCCAACTTTCTTGTATTTAAATAGTTTAGACATATAGTGATTATTAATAATTATAATTTTATAATCTATTTTAATGGCTGAGGCTAGATTTTCAGATATTGATAATCAATTTGCTGGAGGCTTAGATTTTTAAAAAATAGCCAAATTGGATAAGCTATTATCAAAGGTGGACCATGATTTCAAATAAAAATAATCTAAGGATCTGACAAAACCAAAATTAATGGAATTAATGAAAACCATGCATGAAATTTATTAGATCGTTCTATATGAGATTAGTGAGATGTTAGAAGTTGCACACTTTAGTGAATTGAGATAAACTTTGAATAAAATTTATAATGGGTAGAATTTGATTGTTCATTATATATTAAAGTATGTGCTTGTTCATAAAATAGAATAAATACTAATTTCGAAGTACAGCCAGATAAAATGCTTGAAAGTTTGTAGAAAAATATGATGTAGACAAGAAGGAAATCAGTTGATTATCCTGAAGAACGAGAAACAAATAAAATGGCTCATTCAATAGTGTAACTGTAACCTGTAGTTAAGAAGATGGTTAAGAAAGTGTTTGAAGAAAAAGGGACTGACACAGGAGAAGATATGAAAAATGCCAGGAATCAAGATCATCTTATGAAAAAGTAAAAGGAATTAATGGATATTTAAGATGATTTAGATGAGGAAAGTTAGAAGATATCGGAATTCTTAAAAAACAGAAAACTTGATTTAATGGCTGTTGGAGAATCTAAAGCATAAGCCAATTTGAAGGAAGTCTTGAAGGACTTAGGGAAGAAAAAAAGAATTACCAATGAAATTGATGATGAGGCTGCAGAAATTGAGGAGTAACAACAAAAAGAGAGAGAATAGATATTTAATTTAGAAAACACTCTTATGGATAGTATTAGAGGAGTCTAAAAATAAGCTTAGGAGAAAGCAATATAGGATATCAAAGCAGGTAGAGCATTGATGAAGAATGGATAATTAGTTTACATGGAAGGAGTGGCAAGTTAGACTGATAAAATGAAGATTGAAATTGAATTCTAAGAAAAGATGTAGTAACATAGAAAAGAAGGGGCAGAGAGAGAATCTAAGATCCTATAATTAGAGAGAAGAGTAAAAGATTTAGGTATTGAAAAGGAAGCATATATTCAATAATTGAGCAATATTAACAATTAATTAACGAAAGCAAATTTGGAAAGTAGGAAGTTATAAGAATAATTGAAATCAAAAGAAAAGGCTAGTAGTGAATAATAAGCTGTTATTAATAAAACAGATTCAGAAAAAATAAGAAAATTAGTTGAGGATAATATAAAGATGAAGTTCAGAATAAAGAATCTTATAGACAGCGTGGCAGGTTTAGAGAAGGAGTATAATAGAAGTTTAGAAAGATTTAGATTATTTATATAGAATTCTAATATAAGTGAAGATCAAAAGAAACTGATTTTGAATTCATTGGACAATCTATTGAGGATTGATTTTAATGAGAAATTAAATTTATAAGAGATGAAAGAATTAATGGTAGTGGATGATTTATTGAAAGATCCTTTATTTAAATAGATCTGTGGATCTGATATTTCTGCTATAACCAGATAAGTAAAAAAGGATGAATTAACAAGAAAATAGAAATTGGCAAAAGTGCCATTTTATGATCCTTTGTTTGATCCTGAATTTCTGAATCCTGGAGAAAAAATAATCACGAGAAAAGTCATGAAACTTGTCAAAAGGTAAAATAGTCAAGGAGAATGGGTAGAGGAAGAGACAGAGGTAGAAGAGGAGGTTGTTGTCAATGCATAAGGTGAAGAATTAAGAGCTCGAGATAAACCAGTTATGGTTTAATAATCAAAATAAACTTAATAATTTTTAGAGTAATTTGGTGGATTTGCTGTTGGAGGAGCAAAGATAAAGATACCAGCAAAGCCTATTACTAAGGATGGTCGTTAAGTACAATTAAATGAATGGTTTGAAGATAGTTCTGGTAAAAAGGTGAGGAAGGTTTAAGCCAAAGATGGAGAAGAGACCTATGAAGTACAAGAAGAGTATATAGATGAGAATGGAAAAAAATAAATAAGGATTAAATAAATGAAAGTTAAGAAAGATAAGAATGGAAATGATTATATTGAAGAAGAGTTTGTTGATGAAAAGGGTAGAAAACAAAAAGTGGCTAAAGTATTTATATAATAATACAATTTAGAGAGTTACTAAAGACAAAGATGGTAATGAGATTATTGAAGAAATCACAATTGACGAATAGGGGAATAAAACCATCAAAAAGTAAAAAGTTTATAAGGATAAGGATGGTAATGAGGTTGTAGAAGAGGAATTAATTGATCAGTTTGGTAATGCAACAACAGTCAAAAGAAAGATAGTGAAAGATGCAAATGGAAATTAAGTTATTATAGAAGAAAAAACTGATGCAAATGGAAATAAATCTATTGCTACTATCAAAAAGAATTAATTTGGATAAGATATCATTCAAGAATAAATTATAGATAAAAGTGGAAAAATATAGCAAGTGGAGAAAAAAATGGTTGTGGAAAATGGAATTGCTATTACAGAAGAAGTTACGTTAGATGAGCACGGCAATAAAATTATCAAAAGAACTAAAATTAAGAAAGATGAAAATGGAAATGATATTATCGAAGAAGAAACCATAAATGCTGATGGATCTATAACTATCAAAACATCTAAAAAAAAATAGAATGCTGATGGTACATTCACTATAGAAACAGAAATTATGGATTAAAATGGGAAGGTCACAATTGTTAAGCAACGTTAATATAAAGATAAAAATGGAAATATCATTACTGAAGAAGAATCTGTTGATCCATAAACAGGTGCAAAGATTATAACTAAAACTTTGAAGGATTAAAATGGAAAGGAAATTGTCTAAAAGCAAATAGTTGGGGCTGATGGAAAAATTATTAATACATAAAAACAAGTCTAAATTGATAAGGATGGCCATCCTATTGAAGTTGAAATTGTAAGAGGGGAAAATGGGTAACAACAAACTGTATAAAGGAAGGTCTAGAAGGATAGGAATGGAAATGAAATCATAGAAGAAATTATAACAGATGAATAAGGAAATAAAAGATTAATTAAGACCAGAGTTATCAAGGATAGAGATGGAAATAATATTATTGAAGAAGTAACTACTAATGCCGATGGAAGTAAGATGACAGTTAAAAAAAAGTAATATAAAGATAAAGATGGACTTGAGATTACAGAAATAGAAACTATTGATGCTGATGGAAACAAGGTTGTTATTAGAACTAAAAAAGGATTAAATGGAGAATAAATCATAGAGGAAACTAGAATTGGAAAGGATGGTAAGGTTGAAAAAACAATAAAGAAATTTAATAAAGATAAGAATGGTAATATTATTGTGGAAGAAACTTAAATATCTTCAAATGGAACTAAAACTGTTAAATTAATTAAATTAGGTACGGAAGATAGAGAAATTTAGACTGAAGGAATCTTTGATTTTAGTGATAAGTCACAGTCATTATTAGATTAGATTTTAGAGTAATTGGGTAGTATGGGTTTAGAAAGAAGTAAACAAGAATAAATAAAAAATTGGGTTATGCTTAAATAACAACTATAAGTTAAAAGGACAACAAAATAGCAATAGCAATTATAATAACAGGATTCAGATGAGGAAGTCTTAAAACCTAGACCTTCATCTGCTTAATCTAGTAAATCCTTAGATTCTTTAGATGAAGATTAAGCTGAAGAAGATTAATCAGATAAACTTTATCAAAGGTTAGTGCAGTCTAAAAATGGGTAAATGGGGGAAGTTCTGAGATAAATTAGAAATTAATTAGGAAAACAAGGTAATTATCTATTTTATAGTCGTAATAGGAAATGAGTAAATATCTGTTGAAGAATTCAGAGAGTACATGAAAAAAATGAGATAAATTCATGCTCGATGTGGTGATAATTGTCCACATTTAAGAAGGTTTTATCAAAAGATCGGTTTTGCAACAAGAAAATATAAGAGGAGATTCTTAAAAATGAACCTAACCAAAATAGATGCGAAAACTAAACTTCCTTAGCTTTAGAACTTAAGTACAATAAAGTGATTTGAATAATATTGTTATTTAATCTATTTACTACCTAAAAATAATTAAATTGGAGATAATTCTTGGTTAGACAGTCTTATAAAATTATGATTCCACCTATAATACAAAAAATAAGGCTTATAATTCATTGAGATTGAAGCCAAAATGAACAATGCAAAACTAACATAGATTTTAAATACTCCACTTTACCTTTTTATTTAATAAATAATCCTATTCATAATCAAATTACTATTTATAACAACTATCTATAAATTTTAATTATCAATAATGTAAAAATCCTAACTGATTAGAGTTTTAAGTGATTCTAATAAGTGTCCAACACCGTTTTAGATGTCAAGGTAGTTAAGTTCAGAAACTCCAACGGGATTTGCACAATGTTAATCAAATGATCGAGAAACCCTGAGACTGACAAAATAAGTAAATTAGTTAAAAAAAGAGAATGAAACATTATAAATAAAAATAAAACAATTAGAATAATAAGATTTTAAAACAAAGATAGCAAGTTTGGAATAAAAGAATAAATAATTAGAGCAATAATTGGATGCTTACAAAAAATTGCCAATCGATCAAATTACTTCCCTTATTGATGACAATGAACGATTAACAAATACGGTGGAAAACCAATCTAATAAAATAAAATAGCTGTTAACATAAATAGATGAACTTAAAGAAACTTCGTTTTAAAATGAAGGAAAAAATGATCTTATCATAGCGATGATTTAAGTATTAATTGAAACCATAAATTAAGGAATTAGAAAATCAGAGACTTTATGTTTAAGATGAATACCAAAAGCAGAAAGCTTTGAACAAAGAAAAGCAAATATTGTATACAGAGCTTTAATTGGCCAAACAATAGATTAAAGAACTGAACCAAGCTATAGAAAAGATTAAGTTGCAAAATTTGGAAAGTAGCGAACCTTGTGATGTTCTGCATTAAGATTACTTAAAAAGTCATGACGCAGTATTAAATTTCTTAAAACAATAATATTGATTAATAAAAAAAGATATAAATCTGAACATAAATTAAATTTAAATAAATTTATGAACAACCAAGAAAGAACCTTCATCATGGTCAAACCAGACGGAGTCTAAAGAAGACTTGTCGGAAAAATCATCCAAAGATTCGAAGACAGAGGATTCAAACTCGTTGCCCTCAAATTCGTTGCTCCAGACTAAGGTCTTTTGACTTAGCACTATGCTGATTTGAAGGAGAGACCCTTCTTCCCAAGTCTCTTAAAATATGTCAGTTCAGGCCCAGTTGCTGCTATGGTTTGGGAAGGAAAGGACGGTACAAAATTGTATTAAATAACGTAGCTGTCAAGACAGGAAGAGTCATGTTAGGTGAAACCAACCCACTTGCTTCAAAACCAGGCACAATCAGAGGAGATTTTGCTATTGATGTCGGAAGAAATGTTATTCACGGATCAGACTCAGTTGATTCAGCCAACAGAGAAATCAGTTTATGGTTCTAACCTTAAGAATTGGTAAACTGGAATACCAATGACCACGGATGGGTTTATGAATGATGAATGTGTACAAAATAATATAAATAACAACTTTAAGTAGCCTTTCATATTGTGCTTTGATATAATCTATGCACTTTTCTCAAATTCTAAAATAATTGTTTCTTATACAATGTTAGAAATGTATTAAAAAGTGCCATTTTTTGAGAATTTCTCATTTAATAACACTATTGAAAGTATAAGTTTCATTTTTCATATTGAATTGGTGATATTTTATCTAGAATTCCCTCAGAAAATAATTAATATTTTATATTAAAGATGACTAAAATTCTTGTAATTTACCACTCTTTTTCTAAGTATCTTAAACAGATAATGTAATTATATAACCAATCAGATCTATCAAATGATGTTTCAATCTTTTCTAAATAATTTTATTATTATTTCTTTTAACACTCATATATCGTAAGATTTTAATTAATATTAAGTTTAATAGTGTCAGTTCTTTTCAAAGATAAAATCTTAAATTGATTATTCTGTAATTACAAAAATAATAAAAGTTTTAAGAATTTATATTAAAATTTAATTATGTTGGGAAATACTTAGTATTTCAAAAAAATTCATGATGCAGTATTTAAATTACTCTATGGATAACCTAAAAAATTAATTCCAAGGACTTTAGAAGGCCCAATCGTATGGCCATTTTTTTAGAGGTCTCTGGAAATTGAGAAATTGAAACATTTTATATCTTACGAAGAGAATATATTCAAATAATAGGTGAACTCAAAGAATACTGTGTTTGTTGTTGGAGCTAAGGGAATCGGTAAAAGTTGGTTTTTAAGGAATACATGCAAAAATTCAATAGTAATAGATAATTCGCATATAAATTTTCAATCATTTTTTGATCAGATGAGGATGGAGATAATAAAATATGTTTCTGAGCAAAAATTGGTCTCAAATTAAGAAATACTTTAAATTGCATTGAGAAAATATTTGCCTTAATACTTGGACATTTATTTTAATTAATATATTAGAGATTAATTAACTGAGAATGTTAAATAGGAATTAAAAGTAAATGTAAGCTAAGGAAACTAATTAAACAAATTGGATTGGGATACAGGAGAGCTGGAGTTTTGGGAAGAGGATGCAAAATAAATATAAATGAATTCCTATAATTCATTAAATGTTGAGAATAGTTTTTTTTAATTAGCAAAGTTAATTTACAAGGATGATGAGTGTTTTGGATGTTTAAATTTAATGATGGATCTAATCCAATAGATAGAAATTGATAAAATTGATAACCCTATTAAAATTAATGCCACAATTGCAGGTATTCTTTATTGTACTAATCTGTAGCTCAACAGTAAACGGACTTTCTCTTTGACATCCTTAATTATGCTTCTGGATTTGATAAGAGCAGCAATAAGAAGAAGGAGGTTTCTCTAGTTTTATTGAACATAGACAAATTGTTGGAATATTATAAATACGACGCTGAAACTATAGACTTCTTTGATCACTTAATTTTAAGAACATATAACCCGTATGGCATTCGAAATCACTTTCCTTTGGTAATAGAATCTAGCAATAGCAAATTCTTTAACAGGGATATGATGGAGATGATGAATATTGAATTAAGTACAGTATTGCACATTGACATATCTGATATTAATAAAGAATAGATTAAAAGTTAGATAGAAGGAATATTTACATAGTAAAGCTTAGAAACTAATTTAGAGAGGAGATTGATTAAATTTATGAACGCCTTGGAGGCTCATTATAAGCGTGGCATTAATTGACTAAGTAAGCTGTAACAAATGATGAATTCGAATTGGAGAGGTGGTTCGAATCCTTCAGTAAATTAGAATACAACAAGTTCAATTATTTGATGAATATGACTACAATAAACAATGAGATAAGCAATTAGCTTGATAATAATCATGTGGATGCGAATATTTATCGAATGATGAAGGCCTTACATTATTTTAAAGGTAATATGTTTACGGGAACGTACTATGCAGACATGATATTGATGGAAAATCCAATAATCCATGCTTTGCAACAGGAGAACGTTCTGTATCACCCTAAATATGTTTCTCATTTACACTTTACTTAAAAATATTACAACCAGTTCTGCAGGGAGTATTTACAAAGGAGGAAAAGTATGAGTATTATATCAATTTAGAATAAATCAAATATTGGCCTGAAGAGGAGAAGGATGCAGATTTGTTTGTTTCAGCCTTTAAGTCGGAGAGGAAGAAAAGAGGAGAGTATTTAGTATAGGTTACTGATGAACCCAGAAGACACATATATGATGACATAAGAAAGGAGGATAGACCATATCATGAGTATTACTTGTGAAGGAAAATTGAAATTATCATCTTATAAAAATATTGTTTATCTAAATTAAATCTAAAGGAATTACAAAATTAAAACAGTGAGGTGCATTAAGTTGAAAAGAATATAATCGAAATTTACCAAGGATGTATTTATTTAACTATCATAAAATTAATAAATAAAAATTATGTATGAAAATGATAATACAGATACAGCTGACAGTCATCATAAAGTAAATAATTATTAAATAAGAATGAGGAATTGATAGAAGAATTATAAAAGTATTGGCGATTAGTGATTTCTCATATGGGATAGGATTATCAACATCTATTAAAATTGTCTAGGGATTCTGATGCATTGGAATTGGTTTAGTCATTGACGATTTTAGAAGATATTAGATTTAATGATTAGAAAGTTCCATAAAATCATGATTTAGAAAATGAAATACTGCAATTTAAATAATAAATTTCTAACCAAAAAAATGAATTGGAATCCAAAACCAAACTCATTCATGAATTACTAAAAAAACAAACTCAAATATAAGAATAAAATCAATAAATGCTTCTATAGTTGATAAAAAAAGAGGAGGAAAATTCCAGTTAAATAGTTCAACTACAAAAGGAAATAAAAGACAATAACAAAAATTAAAGTCGAATGCCTTTGTAACTGCAATCTGCACGTCAACCAATTCAACAATATAGTTAATCAACAAAAAGCTCTCCCTAACCCAGAGAATTTCGTCAACTAAGCAATTATTATTAAACTAAATTAAGTAAATTGATAAAGGTTTAGGGTACTCATAATAATGCAATTAAAAATAATAGCAATATTGTTTTTTAATGAAGAAATGGATGATTTCTATATTTTTTTTTTCTTCTGTTAAATTTATTTTCTCATATGAATTACAAAACCAATGATCAATCCAATTTAATATTTTTAAAATCCCCTTTTTTAGTTGGCACTTCAAATGGTCTAGCCTCAATATTTTCAGTAGGAGGTCTGATCCCCTAGAATAGAATAAAATTAAAATACTACCTTATTAGATTACTTGGTACCAATGGCAGTTTTCTTGTTATTAAATTCTCTCCATTTATTAACTCTATCATCTCTGGTCTTTTCCCACTCCTCCTCAGTCAAAACCTTATACTATTCCAACATTTTCCTTCTTTCATACTCATCTAATTTGTATCTCTTTTATGATGATTCTAATCTCATAAGGTGTTATTTTCTGTCTTCTATTTCACTAAATAGATTCTTGCATTATTTTTAAAAATCACTCTCAAAAGTATCAGCTTAAAATTAAATTCAAAATTCTACGCGGCAAAGGAGCAACTCCAGTTTTTTCTCTTCTCTTGTTTTCTCTAAGTCTTTCGAATTCAGTTTTCTCCCTGGCTTCCCTCATAATTCTAATGTAAACCTTCCTCTTCTCAGACTCCATCAATGTTTTGTATGCTTAATCAACTATTTACCAACAGTCTTTAGCCCTAGGATCTTGACATTTGTCTGGATGTAATAATTTTGAGAAAGAGTTGAACATTTTCTTGATATCTTCATCTGTAGCTTCCATTCCCAAATACAATACATCGAAAGGGTTATAGAATGTCTCTGATGATAGTCTCTCCAATTCCTCGTCAACCTTTAAGACCTTCTTCAGAATTGGCTAAAATGGATTTTTTAGTGCATGGTTGATTTCTTATTATTACATAAATTATAAATAAATTATTTAACGGATGATTTCTTTTATGGTAATGTCCAACATGCTATCAGAACAATTAAAAACTCAATACAAGAGTAAATCAGTCTATTGGAGACAGGAAAAAGAAAAACTACTTCAAACTTTTCAGCCAAGGCAAAATAACTCATAATCATAATAAAGATCAAGAACTAGTGAAAGAAAAAGCATTATACGTAACTTAGTAGATTCACTCTATCATCAAGGAACTCCTGAAAAGAACAAATCAATTTATTATCATTTCTAGTCCCAAATCACCTAACAATAATAACAGTAATAATATTAAAGTTCTGCCAAAAAATAACATACAGATGAATTGTCCTTATCTACTATTATCAATAAATATTAAAAGTAAGTTGAAAATTGTAATTAAAAATAAGTAGTATATGATCCAATTGCTGAATAAATCAGAGAATCATTTTAAGAACTCAAAAAGAGGTCTGTCAAAAAGTAAGAAATACAAAAATGTTAATCCGAATAGAAAATCATTGAAAATAGTGCACACAAATAAAATATATTCAGTAGAATAAATCAAATCAGAGAATTTATTGATTAACAATTAGGAACTAATGCTGATGAATCTAATAAGGATATTAAATATGAAAGCTAGTATCAATCAGATGTTGATTAAAGTTCAGGTAATTTAAGAAATAAATCAGTTGAATTTAAGTAGTTCTTGGATTAGAGAGTCAGTGTTGGAAGAGATTCTACAAGCAATAGATTAAATCATAGAATTAACAAGCTTCGATCAATACGGAGTTGTTCAACATTGGATGTTGGAATTTAAGTTTCATTATAAGAGGATAATTTAGTACAAATAAATTCCTAAAGATAGAAACAACAATAAGAAAGCTATCAATAATTTAATGATTAACATAATTCTTAAAATTATTAATAATAAAATTTAGATAGTAGTGATAATTCAAGAAGAAAGCTAGAAGAATAATATGAAGTTTAAGACACAATATAATAAACTTCTCCATAATAATCTTAAAATCCATATTATTAAGTAGAATAATCAGTAACATCAGAATATTAATTGCCATTTTAATAAATGTTGTAATAGCAATATTTAAATGAAGATTCGTTATAAAAAACTAAAAATTCAGGAAGAATGAGTAGAAGGAGTGAATTTCTGTAAAAAGCAAGGTATTCAACTAATGTTAATGATGAAAATAAGGACAAATTCCAAGTAAATATTGAAGAAATCAAGAAAGAAAGACTATCAGAAAATGAAAGATTTTCAGTAACCTCGAATGAAATAGGTGGCAAAGATGGAATCTTATCCAATTTAGATTTCAACAAGGAAAGATTTTCAGTTAGATCAAATGAATAATATATTTAAAACAAAGAGAGAAATTCATTTAAATACAGTGGGGAAGAAGAATATAAGGATAAATTAATATTGAAACTGAATCAACCTGAAATTGTATCTCCAGTATATTTTAAAAGTACATTAAATAATAAGGAAAATCTCGAGAACCAATTTGGCTTCAAACTTAAATATAACAATTAAGAATAAGAGAATAAATAAGGGGAAGGATTTGAGAACAAGCTAAATACTATTGAAATACCAAAGATTATTCAAGCTTTAAATTTTGATAATATTGAATTAAGTAAACCCTGCACTGGCACCTAAATTTCAGTAGATACAAATAGATTCTAGCTAGAAATTTAACAAATCATTGAGAGATAGAATGAAACTTAGGATGTTTAATTGAAATAAAATGAAGCAATCACTATTTAATAGGATTTTGCTCTGACTAGTAATAGATCATAGTTATCCGTTCCTATAACAGAACCAACGTAGATTCAATAAAATAATTAGATTAATACAAATTTTATCAGAGTGGAAGAGGAGATTGAAGCAGGATAGCCTGATATTAGGATAATTGAAAATGCTACAGGAATTACAGAATGCAATCTGTAATATTCTGAAGACACAGCAAACTTAAGAATTCCAACTTAGATTAGTAACAATGAGGAAACAAAATTTAAACCAGATTCTTATGTAACCTGCGAAATTTAATTCTAATAAATTAAATAAGATTATCAATAGTTAAATTAATTATAATCCACTTAATCAAATCAAATGAATTAATCCTCATTTGAGTAATGGTTATCATAAACTGATTAAAACAAAAGGATTTTTAACTTTAATTGTTAATCATAATATTTTTAAAAAGAAAAATGTGATCACAGTACTTAAATCAACAAAAGCGACTCAGACTCAGATGAGGAAATTCAATTCATTAAGAAAAAATAATAGAAATGTCTATTTAATTAAGGAGTAACATTATTAGTTAGAAAAATTACTTCAATATTAAAAATTAGACAGATCAAATCATTTTATGAAATGAAGGAGTATTCTCTACATCAATCTCAATAATAATAGCAATAGTTACAACAATTCAAATCTTCTTTGCATACTTACCATTCTCCTATTGAGTCACAATACTCATCTTAGTTTTATTCATAATAATAGTCATTAACATCTCTTCCTATCCCTTCATCATAGATCTAATAATCATAACCAGACTTTGTTCCTCAAGCAACCAAGGAATAAGCAGCCTAAGAAAAGATATCTAATCTCTTAAAAACAATAATGGAAGAAACAGGATCAGATACATTAAGAATGTTGAAAAACAAGTCTAATTTATCACCGATAGCCAAAAATTCAGAAAAAAAAAGATTAAACAGTAGCACAAATTCTAAATTAAGAATATCAAAAAAGTGCTCAGCAGCTTCAATTTTAGCATCTATGCAATCCCCTGTCCAAGAAATAAATGATAGGATAAAGGTTAATTTTATATAAGAGATGGGATTAGAATCACCGACTTAAAAACATACTGAACATGCAGAATTACATGATTGCAGTAAATATTCATTATTTTATTTTAGGTCCAATAGCTGAGCCTATGGAATTTTAAGATGTATCAGTTCTAATCAAATAGAGGAGAGAGATGAAACAAATTGCCGACTCTAATAATGGGAGCAATATAATAAATAATAGTTATAATGATTAAAGACATTGCTAGATTTTATCTCATCATATTGCAATTTAAAAAGCAAAAATTGCCAAAAAATTTTAGTAAATTCATTATAAAACAGCAGGACAACAGTAATTTAGAAAAGAAAATTATTAAATTTGATTATTAATAAATTTTATATATGAGATAAAAATTATAACTTAAAGGAGACACTTCGCTTTCTTAATCAGCCATTTAAAGAAGAAATTCAAATCAGAGATAGAAATCTCCAGTATAGGGAAGAAGATTATTCTTGAGTCATGTAATTTAGACTCCTTAAAGTCAATAATATGGATAGACTCAGCAATAATAATTATAATAACCTTAATAACAACAACTTATATAGGGAAGATCACATAGTTAATCAAAAGTTGTATTTCAAGAGGAAATACCTTAGAAATGGCCAATAATATAACTACCATTTTTGAAGAACACTGAACCAACAATATTTTTTTAGTACCCTCCTGTTTGCGAAGATAAAAGACCTTTAGTGAATGCAAGGCCTATGACAGAAGAAGAAATCAAGAAATATTCATTAACTTGCAAGGTATTGGGGTCTGCTCCATATAAATGTGTATTAACATCGTTTGATTGGGCAGGTTTTAAAAGAATAGATGAAGATGACGAAGATGAAGAATGGAATGTTTAATGGGGAATTGGCAACAAAACAACTTTGAGAAATATGAATAGATATCAGAAAATTAATCATTTTCCTGGGTGTTGGAACATGGGTAGAAAGGATCTATTGTGGATAAATTTAAGTAAATTCAAAAGAAAGTACCCTAAAGAATATAATTTTATTCCAAACACTTATTTATTGTAATATGATTATGATAGATTTATTATGGCTTAAGAATCTGCATAGAAGGATACTTTATGGATTAAGAAGCCTTGTGCAGATTCTAGAGGAAGAGGCATAACAATGATTAGCAAAAAGTCAAAGGTTAAGAGAGACAAAAACTTTTTAATTATGGATTACATTTATAATCCTCATTTAATTAATGGATTTAAATATGATCTACGAGTCTATGTCCTAATATCATGTTTTGATCCTTTGAGAGTGTATATGTATAAGGATGGTCTCGTAAGATTTGCAACTCAGAAGTATTCTACAAACTCAAAGGATCTAACCAAGAGGTATATTCACTTGACAAACTTTGCTGTGAATAAATTATCACCTAATTTCGTAAAGAATTAAAACTCTTAAAAGGACGATGAAGGATCAAAATGGTCTCATCATGCCTATCGAAAAAAATTAGAGGAATTAGGAGTTGATTCAAGGGAACTGTTCAATAGGATTAAAGATGTCGTACTAAAAACATGTATTGCAACAGAACCATTTATGTTGGATAGTAATGCCAAATCTCAAGAACACAGAAATGGTTATTTTGAATTATATGGATTCGATGTACTCATTGATGAAAATCTCAAACCATGGGTATTAGAAGTTAATGTCTCACCATCTCTTAATTCCAGTTCACCACTAGATAAAAAGATTAAGACTTTTTTAATTTCGGATGTCTTGCATCTAGTTGGAGTGCCTCTTTGGGATAAGAGTAACTAGAAAGTTGCATCTCCTCCTAAATACAATCAAAGGAACATCAAGGAAATCCCAAATATCAATACATCTAATTGCTTAAGCAAGTTATCGTAAAATGATTTTAATATGCTCATTCACACCGTAGAGGAAGTCAAAAGAAGAGGAAAAAACTTTTCATGTATATTTCCAAATCCTAAAACTATTCATTAATATATGGATCTATTTGAATTTCCTAGATATAATAATAAACTAATTGAGCGCTTTTATTAAGACAGATGTAATTGGTTGTCTAGATATAATTGATTATAATATGAAATTCATTTTGTTATTTATTGTATTAATATATTATCAAGTCTATTATTCAATCATTTACAATTATGATGGCTAACTATAAATCTAATATTTAAGTAATCTCATAAGTGGACTATTTTCATTCATTATTTCTTCTGATCCTAACTTTTATGTAATCTACAAATCTTTCGATAGTTCTTTCATTTATTTATTACAAATTAGTCATTATTCATTTACTAGTTAGGTAGTTTAATAAATATATTAAGTTTTTAGAGTTGTGATTTCGCATTTTATGCAGCTTAATAATGGAGTTTCTGTTGAAAAGCAATAAACCTCATATAATATATTCAACAAATTGCACCTTTTATCATCGAAATACTATTAGTATGAAGTTGGTATGTGCCTTCCAGTAATAAATATCAAACATCCATAACTTTTAATATCTTTTCCTCATTCATACAATTTTGATAGTCTCCTATATGTCCTAATGATATTCTTTTTATTGCAATTTGTTAAGAATTAATTCTTGTAACCTAAAATTTAGAAACCACATTATATTTCAATTAACATCATCATTAGATAGAGGAATTAAGCGATAATCAAATCAACTAAATAAAATTGAGAATAGTGTGCAGGAGGAATGTTTTTTCTATCTTTAATATTGTGTTTTTGGAATTAAATAATTTAATATACCAAAATGGGATAAGAATAATCTGTAAAATAATGGGTTATAATATTAGAATCTGCCTTCAAATAATTTGGTTGTTTAATTACACATGCAGAATTATGAAAAATTGACTAAATTAATAGAATAGAAATTATCTGATTAAACATTCACAATTGATAAAAGAATAAATCAAGTATGAAATATTGGATCTTTTAATTAGATGGATGATACACTTCTCCACTATGCAGCTTTTAAAAGAGACAAAAAATTAGTATAATTTTTACTATCAAAAGGAGCTTCAATTCATTGCAAAAATTCGGTATGTAAATTTGTTTGATTTATTAGAGGAATCTTACTCCTGGGGATGTTACAGATGATCAAGAAATAAAATTAATGCTGGAAAGCAAATGAGAATTCAATGAATCACGCATGAATAATAAAATATAACCAATCAAATTATAAAAAATTATTAAAATTAATATGAGCGCTAAAAAAGATAAAAATCAATTTGAGCAAGATTCAGAAGAGGAATAAATAGTGAAAAAGGTTAAGAAAAATGAAGAGCAAAAGAAAAGTAATGATTAGAATGATGATGAATTTCAAATTGACTCAGAATAAGAGGGAGATGAAGAAATTGAAGATGATGGTAATTTATTCCATAAGTATTTAGGTATCTAAACTTCTTCTCATTCCAGTATAGATATATAGGCTTATTTATAACAAAGAGACTAAATTCCAGATAACGATGATGATGGTGATGATAATTAATAAAAAATGAAAAAGTTAACTCAACAAAAATAATAACAATAAAAAGTGCCTAAATAATAAGAGGAGGATGGTAGTGATGATGATGATGAGGATGAGGACGAAATTGAAGATGAGGATGAAGAAGATGAAGATGATGAAGATGATGAAAATGATGATGAGGATGATGAGGATGAAGATGATAAGCAACCTTAAAAGAAATTTAAAGTTTAACAATAATAATAATAACCAAAAAAATAAAGATGATGTTACATAAAGTTTGTTTATTTCTGCATATTATTATTGAACATTTTGACTTTAATAATAGACTTTGTTAATATTTGTTGTTAATAATCATTCATATTAATTCAATAACTATTATTAAATAGCATAGTGTTTTATGTTTTGTTAGTCATCTGCCTCTCTAAGTCTCTATTAATAATTAGTTCGCAGATGATTAGGTACAATTTGATCTACTCCTCCCCTTTATTCTCCTGTTAATATATTAAAACCAGTATTCCCTCTTGTATCTAAATTATGGGCTCTTACAAATTATCTCACTTTTGCTTTCTCGTCAAATTGTCTCAAGATATTGCCTTATTCACTGTTATCATATTTTAAAGTAATTGGATTATAAGCGAGTCTAATCAAAACAATAAATTCCTGATATACCCATTTGAATTCCTTTTTCCTTGAGTTAATTATTGAGTGTGGCTCATGAGTTTCACTTAATCTTTGGTTTCCACTTTTTCTTAATAATCCCATTTTTTAGTTTCTCTATCCAATCCCTCCCATCTCTTTCTTTCAATGATCTTTTCTCTTTACCAAACTTCGTGTTCCCTTTGTTTTTTGTCTGCTACTGCAAAATCTTTATCAAATCTCTCATTTTCTAGAATTAGTCTATTCATACCTGGAACATATAAGGTAGACTAGGGAGGTGCCTGATGAATCAATGTTCCAACTCCCAATCCTCTAGCCTCGAATCCAACTGTTTGACTTTTAATTATTTAAATTACCTCTCAAATCGATCCTGCTCTTCTCTATTCTATCCTTATCTCGCAACGCTTCCTAATTATCAATTAAATTTAAGTACTCTTTCTTGTCTTGTCCTTGGTTATATGTTAATCATTAATATAATAAATTTATTAACGAATTCATATGGGAGGATCTTGCTGTAAAGATGAAAATTAGGAAACTAATAAAGAAATTAGAAATGCCCCCTATAAACCAATATACTCACATGCTGAAAACATGCCGCCAAGAAGCCCATAAACTAAATCTAATCAAGAAATCAGAACCCACCTTTTGCAACCAACAATGTCAATTCAAAATCAATAAGTTCAGATTCCTGTTATTCACAATGGATTAGTCAAAGAGATGCTTGGTAAATTAGGAGAATACCAAATTCCTTAATCCATTACAAATGAAGGTTTAGAGGTTACACCTCCCATTTAATTTGATGATGGATCTGTCTATGTTGGAGGCTTAAAAAATGACTTCTTTCAAGGATATGGAGAAATCTATTGGGACGATGGAACTCATTACTGTGGCCTATTTAATAAAGGATCCAAATCCGGACATGGTAGATTGATATATACAGATGGAGATGCATATGTATAAAACTAAACTTAATAAGGAAGGTGAGTGGTTGGATGACAGACAACACGGAAGAGGAAAGTATTGGTACTCAGATGGAGGCATCTATGATGGAAGGTTCCTTAATGATTTAAAAGTAAATTGGCTTACGCTTATTCTTTTTAGCATGGTTTTGGCAAAGAAATTTTGGCTAATGGAGAAACATACGAAGGAGATTTCTACAATGGAACAAGACATGGAAAAGGAAAATTGATTATGGCTGATGTTGTCTTTGAGGGGTAATTTGAAAATGGATTAATGGTTGATGGAGAATATAGATGGAATGATGGAAGAAGATATAAGGGTTAGATCAAAGGCACTAAAATACATGGCCATGGAGAATTTTGGTTTCCAGATGGAAGATACTACATAGGTAAATTGTTTCAATTCATTCTAGGAAATTGGGTTGAAGATTAAAAGGAAGGATAAGGAGAATTTCATTATTCTGATGGTTCTATTTATGTTGGAACATGGAAGGAAAATAAACAAAATGGATATGGGAAATTCACTAATAAAAATGGAGACGTCATAAACGGAATTTGGGTTGATGGCACTATCGCTAAGTGAATCAATAAAATGTATATTTATATTAACTTAATTGTTATAGATATAAGTTGAACATTATATTTAATTTCTAAACCCAAACACAGAATAATTATATAATAAGCTTAGTCTTTATTTTTTCAATGTAAACTCAATATCTTCTCTTTGGTGTATCATAAATTCTACTTTAAACAAAATTGATTTCATCATCTAAGACTCTTTCTCTTTACTTTCGTTCAATTTCAGCCTCTAATTCTAATCTTTATATTCTCTCTTAACTCCTTTATCTTTCATATTCTAAATCTCTTTCTATTTTCTCTAATTCTCTGCTTCTTTCTATGCTCCGACGCTAATTTTCTAATTGCTAAATCCTCAACTCGGATTCTCTAAGCTATTCAATTTTCTCTCTACTTTATTTCATATCTGATAGTGTTTTTTCCTATTCTCTGCTCTTTCTTAATGCTTCTATCTAGTCTAATCTCTCTCTGCTTTTTTTCAATTCTGACAATCTTTCTTAACTTCTCTTCAAATCCAACTCTTCTCTTTCTTTCTTTTAAAATTCTAGCGCTTCTTAATAAGTTCTTAACTCCTCTATTCTTTTTCTTTACTTTTGAAGTTCTTCAATCCTTTCCCTAGACTTTTTTTGCTCGTCTATTTTTTCATGATTTTTCCTCTCCTATTCAAGTTACTATAGCGTTTCTCTACTCTTTCTTAAGTCTTCTAGGCGTTCTCTGCTTTTCTTCAATTCATCAATTTAAGCTTGTCTCTCTCTGCTTTTTTTTAGTTCTTCTAATTCTTCCATTTACTATCTACTTTTCCTTAACTCCTCCAATTAATTTAATCTTTCTCTACTTTTTTTTAATTCTTCTAATCTTTCTCTACTTTTCTATAGATCTTATATTTTTTCTCCACTATTTTTCAGGGCTTCTTGTACCTCTCTACTTTTCTTGAGATCCTGCAATCTTTCACGACTCTACCTTAATTCCTCTAATTATTCTATTTTTTCTCTGCTTCTTTTAAGTTCTTCTAATTACTCTAAATATTCTCTGCTTTTTTTGAGTTCTTCAATTCTTTCTCTACTTCTTTTAAGTACATCGTTTTCTTCTTTCTCTTTTTCTAATTGAATTATACGTTCTCTACTCTTCCTTAATTCAGACACAATTTATCTCTCCTGCTAAAAATAATCTGATGTAAAAATAATTGCCTCTAATAATTCAGAATAATTGATCTTTCCATCTGAATCCTTATCTACAACTCTAAAAAAAGCAAGTAGATCATCAAAGGACAATCTGACTCCATTTTATTTCAAGAATTCTGAAAGCCTAAGAAAATATAAAATTATCTCACGTCTCAATTGTAATGTATCCTAAGAGGGTTTAATCAATGCATCTAAAAGCATCGAGAGATGTAAAATCTGCACTTCCAGTCAAAATTTCTTGCGCCGTTGCTATAGAACTAATCTCAAAAGAATGAAAGTACTTATAATTTTAAACTTCTTAGTAGAAGACTTTAGAAAGTCCCCATTCGACTTCAGTAGGTAATAACATGTTAATTTCCAACGCGTAGGAATCCCTTAGTGTTGCAATTTACCTCAGTCTTGAGTCTTCTTTTGGTAGAATAGCCTTAACAAAACTAGACTCATAGAAATATTGGTTTACTCTGGATATGTGATTTTACCATCTCGATTTTAATCTAATTTCTAAAATAAATAATCTGCTTAAGCTTTTGACACAGTTATTTTATTGTCCATTAAGAAATCAACCAAATCTGAGACAGTTAATTCACCAGTTCTCAATTAATCTAATCTTTTGAAAGTTGTGTAAGGTTCAAACATTTTTTGTTCAGCCAGCACTTATCTGAATATTTCTGTTTTCTTCTCCCCTTCAGCAATAATCGTAATTAAATTTGCTAATCTCAATTATGTTTTTTAAGAGAGGTACATGATCAAATAAATTTTATTAAACTTAAATAAAAATTAAACTTAGTTTTTCAATAAGGTAATATATATCAATTAATTAATTAATGTAAATAATTAGATATTCAAATTTCCATAGCTGCCAAATATTGCTCTTTGTCATTAACCAGTTTTTTATTAAAGTTTTTTTAATTGTAAAGGTTATCCTTCATTAATATATGCATTTATAATAAATAGTTATTCTATCACCTTTAATTTTGATGAATTCTTTTTAGATAATATTCAATTGTCCTAATTTTCAGGTTACTTCTATTCTTCAATTTTATAAATAATTTAATGGATGTCATTGATTATATTTGCATTATTTAATTATTTATAATACCGTTAATAATTTGATTATGAAATCTCAACCATTGTAGTAAATTAACTTAAATACCAAGCACCAGAAAAAGAAGAGTATTAATGGAAGAAATATATATGAAATTGGGGGTAAATATAATATTGATTTAAGGAACCCAATTTGTTGTCGATGAGCGCTATGAATGTCATAAACAAATAGGACATGGAGCTTACGGAGTTGTATGTTCAGGTGTTGATTTAGTTAAAAATAAAAAGGTTGCGATAAAAAAAGTATTAAAGCTCCCATTATTAGATTTAAAATGCTTTCGAAGATCTTATAGATGCAAAACGAATTGTGAGAGAAATCAAGCTACTTTAGTTTTTTTAGCATGAGAATGTTATCAGCTTATTTGATATTTTAAAACCTGAATCAAGAACTGGATATAATGATATATACATAATAACTGAACTGATGGAAACCGATTTACATAGGGTCATCTATTCCAGATAAGAATTAACTGATGAACATATCCAATATTTCATGTATCAAACACTGAGAGGATTGCTCTACATTCATTCAGCAAATGTGATGCATAGAGATTTGAAACCAAGCAATATTTTAGTCAACAAAAATTGTGATTTGAAAATATGCGATTTAGGGTTAGCTAGAGGTTTTGAAATAGAAGACGAAAATAAGACAGAGTAATCAACTATTATTTATGTATAGATATGTAGTTACAAGATGGTATCGAGCTCCAGAAGTAATCCTTTAAGCCTCAGAATACACTAAGGCAATCGATATTTGGAGTGTTGGATGCATTTTTGCAGAACTTCTTGGTCGTACACCTCTTTTTCCAGGAAAGGACTATCTAGAATAAATATAGAGAATCATCGCTGTCTTAGGAACACCCTCGAATGATGAAATGAAATATATTACCAATGAAGGGGCCATCAAATATATTAAGTAATTGATTATTTGAGTTTAGATCTTTGCCAAAAAGAACTAAATAGAATTTTAGTACTTTATTTTAAAAAGTAAATCCTACATGTTTAGATCTTTTATCCAAGATGTTGACTTTTAGTCCTTTTTAGAGGTACACTGTTGAATAATGCTTGAATCATCCATATTTTGATGGATTGCATTCTAAAGATGATGAACCCATCTGTGATTCTGTTTTTGATTGGTCCTGGGATAAAATGGAATTAAAAAAGGAGATATTACAATCAGCTGTATATGATGAGGCGACATAATGGTAATAAAAGCACAAAGGAAATTCTAAAAAGTTTTGACCAATAAAATAATGCATCACTTTTTGTAAGCATCATAATAATATTAAATAATATCATTTTGTACACATTGCAAAGACTGCAATATTATATAATAATTGCATTTTAAATTTGTTGTGATTTTAAGTTTTTTCTTGATTAGTTATAAAAAATCTAGTAAATTATTTATTAAAATATATTGCTTATCAATATAATTATTAAATAAAGAAAATTAATGTCATCCAAAAGTTATGATCGATAAAAAATATTGAAGGTCGAAGCAAGTTTTGGTCTGACAAAAGAGTAGTATGAAAAAAAATATTTATTTCATCGATTAAAGGAGAGATTTTTACATAGCTCTGATTTATCATTAGAGACAATCACTCCAGAAGGACATGAAAATATTTATATTCCCATGGATATTCAAACTCCAACTTAGGCAGATGGTCTGAGTTATGAGGATGAATAAGCCCTAAGAATGCATGGAGCTCAAATATGTTTTCAAGCATGCAGTCACTTAAAATTGCCTTTAACTACTGCCATTACAAGCTTGGTGATTTATCACAGATTCTTTGCAAAGTAAATTATGATGTTTGAGTCTTAGGAATTCTTTTGTTGATTACGATTATCGTGAAATTTCAATGGCTTCCATATATTTGGCAGGCAAAGTAGAAGAAACAGTGCTGAAAACCTGGTACATTGCTAGTACTTTCAGCTCCGTGTTTTAAAAATAAAAATAAACTCCGTTGTAAGAATTATAGAGATATTAAATAGGGACATAATAATAAAATAGGAGAAATTGATACTTAAGGAACTTGGGTTTGAATTATTTAGAGTTTCAGATCATCCGCACAAGTTCATAGAATCATTTTATCATTTTATTAAGGTCGACAAGCAGGTAGCTCAAAAGGCATGGTGTTACTTGAACGACTCATACATGACTGATTTATGTGTACATTTTCCACCCTAAGTTATTGCAGCAGGAGCTCTCTATTTAGCATTGAGGATCTGTAATCATCCAATGCCTTCTTAACCATGGTGGATTCTATTAGAAGCTACTTTGGATTAAATTGAGTAAGTGGCTGCAACTATATATAATATATATGAATTCGAAAAGATTGATTTTCGATAAGCCAGAAGAATTCTAGCCAAAGCCAATAGAGTAGCTTATGTAATTTAACATAGTGAAATTTATGGTATTCCAGAGAAAATTGAAAAACCATTAGAAGCTATTAAATCAACACCCTAATAATAATAATAAGAATAATAATAAAATACTAAAGTAGAACAATAAAAATCACCAGTCGATAAGAAAAGCATGAAAAAAAGAAGTAGGTCTAATGAAAAAAAAAGTAAAGATAAAAAGAATAAATCTGAGAAAAAGAAGAAGAAAGATAAGGATAAAAAGAAAGAAAAAAAAGACAAAAAAAAGAAGTAACTATATATTTACTATATTATTAGAAGTAGATCTAGAAGCAAGTCAAATGAAAAAAAATAATCAAAAAAAGATAAAAAGAAGAATAAAAATAAAAAAGATCAGGAAGGATAAGAGAAAAGTAAAAACAAAGAGTCTGAGCTAGTTATCTAATAGGATGTCAATTAAATTGAAACCAAAATGGACATTGAGACGCCAAATGATTGCAATAACAATAACAAAAGCAACAACAACAATATCTCATAATCAAGCACAGGTAACGAATTAAAAAAGGATGACTAATTGTGCCAAATACCTATTACTGATTAGACAAATAAAGATCCATATCCTTCAGCATAACATGTTATTAATGACGTTTAGCAGCCACAATAATTGCATGATGAAAAAGAATAATTGAAAGTGTAATTGCCATTATAGAGTAAATAGGATTTGATTGCTTCAATAAAAGCAATTCTAAAAACTTAATAATTATAGAAGGAGAATAGTAAAGATTAAGATAAAGAGAAGGAGAAGGAGAAGGAGAAGGAAAAAGAAAAAGAATTAGAAAAAAATGAAGAATAGTCTCCAGATGAATAAGATTCAGAAGAAGATGAACAATTATAAGCACTTAAATTAAAAAGTAACCTTAATTTAAATATTTAGTGTTAGCAAAAAAAAGAAATGATTTGTGAGCTCTGTAAAATAAATTCAAAGAATATGTACAAATAACTTATTATCTTCTTCTTATTTTGATTAGCATTTTAATATAAATCATTATCCATCTTCTACATTAGAATGAGTCTTTTAATATAAACTAGTAAACATTTTATTTCAAAAAAATTATCATCCATCAAATATTATAAGTAATTATAATAAGGCTGAATAATCTGTTAGTTAAAATGAAAGACCAATAAAGAAATTAGGCATCAGCATTCGATTATCTATATATAACTGAGGAGATATCAAAATATCATATATCATCATTTCGTTAAGTTCCAATCATTAAACCTAAGAAAATATCTGATAATCCATTTTACGCTTTAACTATGCATAAAAGGAAAACTACCCCTAAAATTGTTTAGACAGTAGAATAAAATGAACAAATTACGAAAGCCTTTCCAAAAAGAGAATAAAGGCATAAATTGAGATCAAGAACAATTACTGATAATTCAAGCGTAGAATTACCTAAAATTATAGAGAAAAAGTGGGAACCTAAGAAAGCGCATATGTATTATAATTTGAACTATTTGATATAATAAACAAAGAGAGGTTTGAAAACAATTCATTATTGAGAAATTGATTGATAAATAAATTTAATTGCACTGTTAAGCTCTTAATCATAATTGTTTTTCTAGTCAAGAAAAAGATAATTTAAGTGAACAATTCAAATACTATCAAATTCCTTCAAATGTCTTTTAATTTTAAGCAGTTCCACATTTAATGTTGTCATTAATCATTTATAAACTTAAATACAAAAATATCTCCAAATTAAATAATATAATCCTAATCTATAGTTTAAGACTGATTTAATATTTTGAATATTAATACTTTAAATTCAAAATCTTCTAGTATACTTAAAAACGGTTGTTTAATAAATATATCAATAAATAGTTACAACAATTAGTTGTTATTAAGAGTAGAAACGCTGTCAAGTTTTTAATTATATATATAATTGAATCACAATCTTATATCTTTAATTTCTATTGACTTAAATAAATAGACATATTTAATGATTATAAAATTTAGTTTTATTCTTGAAATTATAGATTATCTCATTATAAAATGATACTTTTCATTTAAAAAACTATTATTACTAAATTTTGTATTTTGATCTAATGAAATTAATTTAATTATATTAATATTTATTAATCAATAATGAAATAATTCGGCAATAAATCCTTTAAATAAGACATCAAAAATAAGATCGTCTGCTTAATTATTTAATTAAATTGCTAAATCTAAGCAGAAAATCATTCTTTATATTATGTTTTAGTAAATTTCTTATTTTAGTTAGAAATCAGAATACTATATTTCTACTTGTTCCATTTCATTTTATAAATACACTATTATATGAATTTTATTTTATTAACTATTATTGCCTGAAAAGCAATGTGTTTTGAGGATCTATTAAGTAGGTACTTTCCACAATTTATTAAAAATTTTTTACATAAAATGTGTTCGAATAGATTTTAGATGGACATCCCAAGATTCTAATTTAGAAATCATAAATTTATGTTGCTTTTCCCCTTTAATTCTAGCTGAGTGGTTGTTCTTTTTTTGGGTTTTATCATTAATTTTGGGGACTGATGTAAATAGAACAAAATTACTTGACTTGAATTTATTCATTTATAATTTATTGGCGTAATCTAATACTTTAGAAAAAAAATCAGATCCTCCAATTATTTTACTCTTGATTGAGCTCTTAAATTCAAATAAATTGTCATATTATTACTACATTGATGTTGGTTTCATTTATTGTGGTTGTTGCTACCCTGTACTAAATTAATCTTCCATGTCCATATTATCAATATATGAGAATTCTTATCTTAATAATATGGTTATAACTACCAATTGGCAAAAATTTATTTCTCTCAAAATCAAGGTCAGAAAATGCAAAGTTATTAGTGTCACCGAAATTGAAATATTCATCCGTAATTGAGTGTTCCTCTGGAATACGAAATTGATCAGCTTAAAAAATGCTTGCTTCCGAATGTTGAGTCATTCCATTTAAATTCTGATTCACCAACAATAAAAAAAAGCAAAAAATTTATATCAAAGTAGCAGAATCAAACTTTTTTCCTTTTTTCCAGTCCTGACTTTCTTTTAAATTTAGCATGTTATTAATTATAACAAAATATAAATAATTTCTAAAATCATTTAAAAAACTTTATCAATCAATAAACTACACTTATATTCGCCTTTCACTCCTTTCTTATGGTTTACTCCTTAACTAAATAATAATCATTTACAAATTTTTGAGTTAAAATGAATTCAATCCCAAATCATTTTTATAATGTCTTCATTGCTAATAGTATTTATTAATTAATATAATATTAATAGAATTTTTGATATATATACAGATGATATAAAAACGAAATCATATAATTCAATACTAATTAAAATATAATATTTTATAATGTTGTAGAAAATCAATATATACGCGATTGAAACTTCTTATCTGAATGATATTACTTATAAAGCTATTTTTAACATCAATTTTAATAAAAATTATTGAAGCCATCTATTATCTCTTCAAAAATAATAAAAATTGGAAGAAACTCTACACTGAGGAAACTCATTACAACAATATGATTATATTACTATTAAAATATACCTGAATTTAAAATACAAGATATGTTTTTAATTGATAGATCTCAAAAATAGTTGATATCTTAAGGTATTATTTAAATTCCAACTCATTATTTTAATATGATAAAATTAAAATTATAAAATGAAATGTTTAATGATTTCTAATAATCCTTATTGAATTTATCGACAATTTAAGAAGCAAATGAGGAACTGAACTTTAATGTTTTTCTTTTACTTTTGATGGGTCTTAAGTATAAATAGAATTTAATGGTTTTTTTTTAAATCAAATTCATCAAGTTGTATACTAAATTGAAATAAATTCAATAACTTTGTTGAACATATTCGATGATTAGTGGATAATCAAACAATAGTGAGATTCTGAGTTTATGAAATGATTTTAAAAATGCTATTTTATTTAATCAGAATATTAGAACCTATTATAGTTAATTTTATATATTATTATATAATTTGGAGATGAGTGATGAGTTTTTGACTTGCGCCAAGATTATTGAATTTTTTTGGTTACTGCTAACATTTGTGTTCTTTTTTTTTGCTGCTTATGCTAAATTCAGATTGAAAAAGGATATTCATTTAGATATTGAGAATTTGAATTCGAATCACACATCAGTTAAATATTAAGTTCCGTCTTAATAAGGAGATGCATAGGAGATTCATATGGTAGATTAAAATGTTTCGAATTCTGGATAATTATAATCGACTGCTTAATAAAATAAAGAACCACCTGTATGTTTAAAAATCAATATTAGACAAAATTAGAAGAATTTTACAAAAAGTCACTAAGTATTACAAGTAGAACATTCCCTTAATTGGCAGTGGCTATTATTTGCATTTTGAACGGGGCTAGTTATGCATTCGCAGTAGCTTGCGTCATTTTGTACCTTGTTTCAATCATTCTATTTAATATACTCCAAATATAAGATTGTTTAGGGTCTTAAGCAATGAAAAGTATTTTAAATTTATTATATTTTGAGATATGTTTAAGTTGACAAATAACATTTGGTTAGTGTGTCTATTCATAAATTATTTAGCTAGTTCATTATTTTGATTTTATGATATTTTATAAAGGTTTTTAGATATATTAATTAAACAAAAAGTATCTTTATATGATTCAATTTTTGTATTTTGTGTATACAACTTGTTATTTTTTGTCAAAAGAGACCTTTTTAATGGATCTTTAAGAGCCAGCTGAATTTGAAATATTTGAGCTCTCTTATCCACTCCTTTTCCTAAGTGCAGGCTTTTGTTTAGAGGGTTCAGCCATTGAATTTTTTTGTTCAAAAGAATTATTTAGATTATCATTTGGATTACCATTTTTAGAATTATTCATATCATCATTTTTAAATTTGGATATATTGATGGCTTCAATGGCAAAATTTTTCTTAATCCAGGGATTTTATTGTTAACTGTCAATCTCTTCAGATTGTTAAGCTGTATAAAACAAGAGCTGTTCACTCCGTCTGCCATTTTATGATTGAGATAATTCATTTTTTGGAGATTCTTCCTTCTCAACCTATTCATCAGTTATCAAAATACTGATAACTGGAGTAGGCTTAAATAAATGGGGTGGGCCAACTATTTTACTTAAGCATTACGACCTTGTTTTTATTTCCTCTTGAGCTTATTTGGATTCTTTAACACAAATTGATGTACCCATATTTGCAAATTATTATTAATTTAAATAAGATAAATAAATTAAATAAATTTATATAATTATGTTTTGGCATCTAATAGTCTCCAATTCTTTTAGTTACATCCTAGAGTTATTTCCTAATTATTAGGAAATTTGACTCCTCTTTTAATTACTTTCGATTTACGCCTTTAACTCACAAAACTAAAATTCAAAAGGACTTTTTTTAAAATATTAGTCCTACTGAACAAGGCAAAAAATTAATGGATTATCATCTCTTTTTTCTAAATTAAAATTGAACAACAATTTAAATTTGTTATTTGATTCTACAAAATCTCACTAATATCTAAGAAAATTAAATAAAAGTTTTACAATCATAATATAATTAAGATACAATAATTAAATGATTTTAAAATGAAAGTTTAAATTATTATTTGATTTAATTGAATAGATAATCAAAACCTTATTGAGAAAGGTATAAAATTACAGGTTTCACAACTAAAAGATTCCATAATGATTATAATAAACATTAATTAATAGATTCAATGCTTCTATTCATCATCGACTTCATAAATGGCCTACTATCTTTACTAATTGAATTTCGAGTATGTGAATTTCCTTTTTATAACACTTTGTTAAATGAGTCGAGGACTATTACTAAAATTCATTCTCCCTGAATCAGGTGACTAAGTGTCTGGTGTTAGTGGATCAAAATCTTGAGTGGAAAACTTCTTAAAAGCACTTTTCTTAGGAAATTCAGTTGGTGAATTATCATTTAGGGCCAAATTCTTTTTTTTTGCATGTTATGCTAGTCTTGGACTATTTAAGGTAGGAACTCTCATTTTGGGGGTTTCTTCATCTACATTATCATCATCTTTTTATCTAGATCTTTATTTGATTTCTGGTAATTAAAGCCTATCAGATTTTTCAGTTTTGAAGGTTGATGTTTACCAAGGTTTACTATTATTGTTAAGTTATTTTTTAGATGATTGAAATTTCATTTTTCTATCAATGAATGTTCCAGTAAAAAATGGATGATCCAAAGCCTATTATGCAGAAATCCTTTGGTGTGGAACAGCCTACAACATTTAGGATATTAAGTCTATGGCTGATTAAGGAGTTGAATAGAGACTGAGAGTATCTAAATTTATAATGCATTTCTTGTTTAGCTTGAGAATTTCATGATAGTCATTTCCCGGAAACAAATCTTTGGATGTAATTCTAAGGGTTAAGATAATAGTACAATTTATAGAATATACAGCCAACGCTGAACATATCACATATCTTATCATATTTAAATGTAAGATCTTTAAGATTGGCTATTTCTGGTGCAACATATCCAGGAGTACCACATTTAGGAAAAGGGTATGTAGCAGCGGTCTGCCATGTGGCTAATCCAAAGTCTACGATCCTCACCCCATGAATATCATTTAATTTCTTAAACATTATGTTTTCTGGTTTTAAATCTCTATGCATAATGTTCAAGGAGTGCATATGAGCCACGGCAGTTAGAATTGCCTAAAGGAATATATGTGATTTAATTACAAACATGATAGACCTAATTTCATCCCAATCCAATTAGATGATACCCTTGGAAATCAAATCATGTAGTGAGTTCCCTTTCAAGTATTCCAATATGAGATAAAAGGTAGTTTCTCCTTCGTATACTTCTTCCATCTTCACTATATTTTCATGATCAAGTGCTGCCATCAAATTAATTTCGTTGAACAACGCTTCCTAATTTGATTATAAACACATAATTATACAAAGCCTCCATCTTCTCTGAGGTATCTCTTCTCAACATTTTTGGATGCGAATTCATATTTCTCACATTTATCCATAACCAGATAAACCTTTGTATATAATAAATAATAGAGTACTCTTGAAGAACCTCCTCTTCCTAATTATTTGATAGGCAGATAGAAATCACTCACATCTCTATACATAACTCTATTTCTTAGTAATCTCTTTAACTATTTAAAATCTTCACAGTTTCCATCGAAATACTTGACTTCGTCTTTGCTTTCAAATCCGAATTGTGTAATTTTCTGTCTTTCTTGGTTCCAGTAGACTTTCAACTAAAGATTGATTTCGAGAACATATTTTGGTTATTGGGAATTAAGCTCCTTACTAATATTATATGTGAAATACTTGAGTCAAAATCAAACTATTGTCTATTACATACAAAAAGTATGTGATTTCCTTGCGAGTGTTTTTACGTTGGCATACCATCTAGAAAGATGCGTTATCATACACAATCTCACTGATATTGTTCATATAATAAGCTAAATAATATTAATTTAAGCATAATTAACAAGGTAAATATTTAAGAATTGCTTATTCAATTAAATTGTCATAATTCATGAATATCATTTTATTCTAAATCAACATTATATACTAAATGAATATTTTAATATTCATAATTTTGGAAAACTCTCATCACAAACGAGATAATTATATATTCAACATTTTATAAATATAGACGCTGTCAATAAATTTAAGAGGAGAATCACAGTTTAAGGACTGTGACTTTGGCATCAGATTAGATTTCTATTTAATTAATTGAACAATTTTTATATAAAAATTTTGATTTCTTAAAATTAATTGTGAAATTAAGAATGCCATTTTAAATCATCTTTAGTTTTCTTTCTTTAATGTCTCACGTAAACGAATTCTTAATTTCAAATAAATAGCTACCTTTCTTTTGCCGATCTTTCCATATCTCCAATTTCATCACTTCCCAAACGATACATCACAAACAATATTACTCCAGCAAACCATCCCATATAAATGCAAAAATAAAAAGCATTTTTTAACCTTAATTCTCTTGTTTATGGTTTCAATTCTTCATCCAACTTCTGACTATCGATTAATTGTGCGTTTACTTTTGAGCCAATTGTTCTCGAGTCAATTGAGGACCTCTTTGAAAATCTTTGAAATCCTGTTTCTGTCCTTTGAAATTGTATTTGGGAGGAGCATCTATCTTCTACCCTCCTTTTACAACATTCTCATAAAAATTCTTATAAATGTTCCTTAATTTTTACATTAATTATTATTTATATCTACCCTTAATTTTTATTATAACTAAATGGGGCAATAGTGTTGTAATCTCAAAAGTGGCTATATTCCTGATTAGATACCAATAAACATTTATACTCCAGAGCAAGTCGATTATCAAGGACTTTAAACCGCGAAATA
The DNA here is from genome assembly GCF_000165425.1 of Paramecium tetraurelia. Taxonomy (NCBI): domain Eukaryota; phylum Ciliophora; class Oligohymenophorea; order Peniculida; family Parameciidae; genus Paramecium; species Paramecium tetraurelia. The sequence continues at coordinate 604,903 of NW_001799510.1, read as the reverse complement.
TGTGCTCGAAGAAGTCAGTTAGGGTTTCAATGATGACTAAAGCAACCGAAATATAATTGAAGATGAGCATTTACCATCGGATGCAATGAAACTAAATGAAATTCCTAAACAGGATAACCAAATTGCAGAATCAATTCGACAATAACTTGGCTCTATCAAACTAAATTATGACTCTGAGTACACAATTTATCAGCCCATATAAATTGTAAATTACAAACCCAATGGAGATATTCATTCAATTGTCATTTATGAAGGCTAATGGTATAAACAAAAAAGAAATGGAGCAGGGATCCAATACTATCCTGATGGTTCAATTTATGAAGGTCATTGGTGTCATAACAAGCACGATGGATTTGGCAGAATCATATATGCAGATGGTGAATATTACATAGGGGAATGGAGACTAGGATAAACTCATGGTGAAGGAACCTTAGTTACGAAGGAGTTGACCTACATAGGAAAGTGGGAGGATGATTTATAAGTATTTGTATTTTGTATTCAGAATGGACAAGGCTATGAGAAGAAAGCCAATGGAACTACTTATGAAGGACAATTCAAAAATGGACGGAAACATGGATCAGGCTTAGTAAAATATTCAGATAATTCCTAATACAAAGGAAACTTTGTGGAAGATCGTTATGAGGGTATTGGAGAATACAGATGGAGTGATGGTAGAACCTATGGGGGAGAATGGATAAACAACTACATGAATGGTAAAGGAGAGATGAGATACCCAAATGGAGATAAATATATAGGTATTGCATTGAAAGACTCTAGGTCATTTTAAGAATGATAAAAAACACGGATTAGGAAAATTCATTCAAGCAAATGGTAGATCTATTGAAGGAGAATGGGAGGAAGGTAAATTAAATGGAGAAGCGAAGATAACAGAACCTAATGGAGAATCCTTTTTCGCAAATTTTAAAAACGATTAAATTATTTGACACATACTTTAAATAAATATTAAATTAAAATAAAGAATTGAAATTTACATTTCAATATCGTATATTCTTTGAAAAGATTAATTGAAGAAGTAAATTAGACTATTTTTTTGCGAGTCCTCTAATTTTGATTCATATTAAAAATCTGACAATGGTAGCATAAATATATAAAAAGGATAAGATAATTTATTTTTTCAAAATGAATAGTTGAGATAGTAATTGAACCTCCTATATAAGATGATCTAATTTTAAAAGGATTAGTCACTAATAATAATAATAATAACATTAATTTGTTCGAATAACAAAGAAATTAGAATTTTTATTTTATTAATTTTTGCTATTTATCTTGTTGAGTTGATTATGTTTTAATCTGGGAATATAGTAAAATTATCCCTCAATTTCTGAATCTTTAGTGTGGAGTAATGCATATTTTCATTTTTTTAAGTGAATTTGGTTAAATCTGTTTAGAGTATTAAAAATATCATCAATTTTATTAATTCAAATTTGGATGAGCTCCCTCTTTGTCAAATGTTTATAATGCAATCAAAGACCAGCAACAATAAAATGTCAATAGTGTAAAATTGGCTAGGTTGTAAGATTATGCTACAGCTGTGATTCACAGGTGCATAATAGATAGGGACCTATTGGTTAGCAACATAAGACAGAAATCATTCCTTATTAAGGTAATAATGCAAATATAATGTGTCGTAGAAATGTATTAAAAAGCTCCACAATCAGCAGGTTAAACAAACTTGGGAAATAAATTTGAAAATACTCAAAATGCTCAAAAAAAATAATAACCTTAACAGTCATAATAATCTTAGGGGCAATTTAAATTTGCAGCCACTACTAAATAAGAACCACCCTAATTCGCTTAGAAGCCTGTTACAAATGCAGCAAAACCTCTTCAATAACCTGGTGCAAGGGAAATCAATTTCTCTGGCACGAGATCAAACAATAAGCCAAGATATGATTAAAAAGAGGAAGAACAATACAATAGTTCACAAAAAAATTCGGTAATTGATGTATCCTTACGTTTAATAGGACTAAAAGGCATCCTTAAATAACCAATTGAAGGAGGAACAAGATACATGTCAACAACTTAAAAAAGAACTAAAATAAGCTTAGGATTAATTGAATTCTATAAATAAAGAAGTTGAGAAGAAGATGTAAATAGCATTGATTTATTTCTTTAGCAAGGCATCCCAATAGGATCTTGAGAAAAAACTTAATGATTTGAAGAAGGAAGGGGCTGAGGAGAAAAAGAAAACTTAATAGTTGACTGAGGATGTTAAAAAGTTGAAAGACCAATTGAAGAATGCTGAAGTTTAAACCCAGAAGAAATTGGATCAACAAAAGAAATAATATGAAAAATAAATGCAAGAAATGGAATAGACTATAAATGAAAAACAATAATAAATTGATGAAATAGCTTAAGAATTTTAGAATTACAATCTAGAAGATATTTAAGCTAAAATGGAAGAAATGGCTCATGATATCAATATGAAGGACTAGATTATCGAATAATTGCAAACTCAATTGTAAAAAGGGGAAGGCCATTAGAATGGGGATGGATAAGATGGAGACAAGGAAGAAATCATAGCTTAAATAGACTAGAAGGATTAAGAAATCAAGAAACTTGAGGATTTGATAGAGAACTTCAAATAATTGTACTAGCATATGTTGGATGAAAAATAAGTCATTATGGAAGAGAATGAAAAATTGGCAAATGAGAATAATCAATTCAGAGAAATATTTAGTGTATTATTAATAATAAGTGATTTAGTAAAACTTACACTTGTTTGGAATTGATCCTAATTAATTGGAAGAGGAGGGCGAAGGAGAAGGCGAAGACGGAGAAGGGTATTAGCAAGAGGAAGGTATATATTAGACTCTATTAGGTGAGATAATTGAAGAAGATGAGACCAATGATACATCTTGATAATATATAGTATCATTTTCCAAAATATTATTACAACTTCTTATTTTCTCCTTCTCCCTATCTTTTATCATGGTTATATTCTCCAAAATATTAATTATTAGTGTAATATTTATATTACAATACTATACTACATAATGTAAAGTAATCAATTAGGATATGTAAATGGCTATTGTAACGTTGATAAATTATATAATAAAAATATGGTTACATCATAAATTTACAGTGATCCTAATTCAAATTTTAAGTATATTAAATTGTAAGCTTCAATGGTAATATATATATTAACATTATTTCAATTGATTATCATATATATATTCACATTTCTAGTAGACTTATTTAAAAGATTTCTTTGTCAAAGTTACATTCATCATAGATATGTTTAGTTGTTCTTTTATTTTATTTTTATTGTGGTCTAACCACATAGGCAGTTTAGCAATCTAAAATAAGTTGAAATATACATTGTAGAAATCTCTGTAATCTTTTGAAGTACAATTCCTTCCATTGGGAATCAATGTCTCCATGACCTCCATTTTCCACCAACCAAACCGAGAATAAATGATGAGCATTTTGAGCTAATTGTTCAGCATGGACAACATTAATCATAGAGTCAGCTCCTCCATGAAGTAAGTAAACTGGGGCTGTCACATCAACTATGTAATCAAGATTAGGAAATATATCATTATATGATGTGTGATCAATGGTAGGGTCAATCACTCTCAGTCCACTTGACAAACCAGAATGAATGATCAATCCTCCAACATCATGTCTCGAGGCTAGGTTAGTGCTTGGTCCAGATCCTATACTATAGCCATAGATTATGATATTCCTTGGTTCAAATTGCAATTGATCAACTAAAAAGATGTAGGCCGATTCAATGTCGTACAGCAAGTTTATGTCAGTGGGATAACCAGTGCTTTAGCCATAGCCTGAATAATCATAGGAAAATAGGTTGATTTTACACTCCATGACGATATCAACATACGTATCAAACATCAAACCGATATCTGTAGAATTGCCATGACTATATAGAATAATCTATTCGCTGTTTTAAAATTCAATATAAATAGACGCAATCAAATTGCCAGACTTGGACTCCAACACATAACTAGAAATAGGCAATCCAGGATTATTATCAATCTCCATAGCCTTCAATTCATTGCTTATAAAATTAAACTCTTGTGAGGGATATTAACTTATGTATTATATTGTTCATACTCTTAATTCTTTGGGTTTCTCAATTGTTACTTATATTCTGCACTTTATAGAGTATTGTAGTATTTTATTCTTGGGGAAATAATCGAAAGATGTTCCTTCGTTAATTGATGCGACTGTCTAATTGGTTATTTGACTTGTATTAGCGGTGATTGTGGTTCATCTAAAGTCCTAGATCTCTCTTCTTGCATTGGGGACAGAGTAATAGTTTTTATCACTTCATTTCTGTTTCGTATTAAATAACCTACTTCTGGGGGGTTGAACGCAACGTACTGAACTATAGTTGATCTCAGACATCTAATAACTGACAATAGCTTAAACAATCCGGTCAAAATTCTTTGAAAAATCAAATACATATATAATGAAATTATAAATTTTATCAATCACCCAAATTACAACCAATTTCTTCCTCTAAATGGATAATTTTCAATATTTACAACAGCATACTAATGATCACACTGTATCTTCTAGATTCAATTCATAAATAATCAAAATAACAGAATTAATAAAAAGTTAAAATATTATAAATCATAGAATCAATCAAAGAGAAATGAAAACTACATTTTTAGCATAATCTAATATTATCATTAATACATACAAGAATATAGAACATCCATTATATGGATTGATAAGTTTTAAGGATGGTTTCAACTAATAATAAAGGTTAGAATAAGAAATATTACAATAAACGATTTGTTTATCTTAATCAGTGCCAACAATTCACTAATTAAGATTGGTAATGTATTATAATTGCAGAATAATTTTTAACATATATGTAATTATATAATTGATGCAATTTATCATGAATTTTTACTATGATAATGGTTATTAGTTACCTTGAACTTCTAGATGTTTATGATGAGTTTGACTTTCTACTTTCACTTGATGATTTCCTGGATTATCTTCTATTTTATCTGTTTTTTTTGAAATTTCTACTTCTTCTCCTAGATTTTGATGAAGAAGAAGAAGATTTGGATGAAGAGGATGATCTTCTTCTTTTCCTATCTCTTCTTTATCTTAATTCTTTTGTAACATACATTACCTTTTAGCATCACTAGGAGTTCTTGACACAGGACATTCCTTTTTGATATGGCCTTTCTTGTAACACCTGTAGCATGTTTCTCGCAAATCGCCTTGATATAAGATGATAGCTGAAACCTTCCTTGCATTCATTTGCCCAATGGCCTTTGCGTCCACAATTGAAACACACATCTCTGGCTGTTGGTCCTCTTACACCTGAAGGTCGATCATCTTATCATCACACGATCAAATGTCATCCTACCTCTTTGTTTAACAGTGACACGATCACCACCTATCCTTCGCCCGTCCACTTATGATATTGCCTACTTAGCCTCATCTGAAGCTTCAAATTCAATGAAGGCATGTGTGCTTCGTAGATCAATATCCTTTATCTTCCCATACTTCTCAAACTCCTGTTACAAATCTTCCCGCCTTATTTTAGATCCCAATCTTCCTACATAAATTTATCGACTCATTTCTATAATTGCCAAATGTAATATAAATAAATATATTTTAAATAAAATTTATGCTATCCTTCAAAATTTATTAAATCCACTTGGTTTGCTTTAAAATCTCTATATTTCAATCTAATATCTTGCTACTACTTAATTAGTTGATCTATTTTAATTTAAATCAACCATTAAATTCAAAATCAAAATTTATGAAGTATTTCATTTAAATTAATATTTATTTTACATAATTTTCTATAATCAAAAGACCTAAAAATATCTAATGTTTTAAATAATTAACGTACTCTCTAAACTGATATTCTAGATCAATATAATTGATATCATGGATATATTGTAATGATAATATATATATTAACATCAATTTAATTATTTTCACTATGAAAAAAAAATATATATGAACTTATTAATTAATTTTTAATTATCTTACACAATTCTCATTTACTATAGAATTCATCAGATAATTTTCAATATTGCTATAAGTTAATTATATTAATACAAAAAAAAGGATAATTTTAATTAAATATAATGGACAATTAAGAACCAAAATAATACTAAAAATTTGATTGGGAAGAATTCAATAAAAAAAGAGCAATCGAAAAAGAATAGTATGAAAGAATATCAAAAGAAATTCAAGAAACATAGGAAAGATCAAAACAAACTTTAGATAGCTTGGAGGTCACATTCAAGAATCTTGATGAAGCAAAAGCTTAAGCTAGATAAACTGTCGATAACATTGATAAATTTAAAAAGTAGTTCAGCGATGCTATGGATAAATTATTAGATAATATTGGAAGGTCATTTGGGGCAAATATCATTAAATCAGATGAATAAAATCCTAAAACTGCCCAAGAAGTTACTGTTGAATAAGCATAAAAACTAATTACTAAGAATGTGTTAATATTATGTGGAGCTGGTTTAAGTCATGCTAGTGGTGTTCCAACATTTAGAGGCAAAGATGGATATTGGACAAAAGGAAAAGATACATTCGAATGCCAAAAGGTTTTGACAAAAGAGTTTTTAACCAGCAACCCAGATTTATGTTGGGAATGGCATAAAGACTTTTAAAAGATGTTAATTAATAAAAAGCCTAACGCCGGACACATAGCAATTGCTAATTATAAAAAGAAGAATCCAAATACGTTGATAGTGTCCTAAAATATTGATAATATTCTTACCTCTATCCTACCATAAAAATAAATAAAGCATGGTCATTATGAATCCATATATGAAATTCATGGTAATATCAAATATATGAGATGCTCCAAAGAATGCACTCTAGAAAAAGATCAATTAGCCATTCTTTATGATATGCCAGATCTCACTAAGAATTTAAGACCAAAATGCCCAAAATGTGGAGAAGATGCAAGACCTCATATTTTATTTTTTGATGAATCCTATACAAATGAAAATTGTAGGATTCAGGAGTTATAGGAAAAGTATGAAACCTATGATACCATCATTGTAGTTGGCACCATGCTTGAAACAGGATGTGCTAAATCAACAGTTTGTAAGTTTATTAAAAAAAAGGCCATTATAATTGAAATTAACCCAGAACCTATAATTGAAGTTGGAAATACTTATCAAATAAAGGGAAAATCAGAAGAAATCTTGCCAAAATTATTAAAATGAAATTTAGATTTTTGTATTTCTCATTAAAATAATTGTTAATGGTTATAATTTTAAAAATATGAATCTAAGCGATTTTTTAATTGAATATTTTCGATTGTTATTACATATTTAGAATAACTTGATTCCTAACTAAATGAATAAGGTTAAAAAATATTTATATATAATAGACTCACAACTAATATACATTATTATCCCATTTAAAAGTATTACTTTCATTGATGTTATCTCCTAATTTTATAGCCAGATCAGTTGATAATATTCCAACTTCAAGATCATTTAGGCTCACTTTATAATATAGTAAATTATCCTTTATAAACAATTAATTTGCTTCAAAGTTCTCTGAATATCCATTTTATGCTATCTAATATTTATCATTCATATTACTATTTTCCATTAATTATCTAAAAGTTAAATATCATTATATATTATTGGTGTGGAATGTACCTTGACAAAATTGAATTCTCCCCAACATTTAGATACATATTTATAATCATCATGTCTTCCAGTCTTATTTTTTATCAAGTTTTTGTAAAAGAATTACTATTATTATTGCTTAAATCATACAAAAAATCTGGCATCCTTAATACATGAGGTAAAGTTTTTAGGTTCTGTTTCTTCTAAATAAAGGAATCCTTTATGATCAATAAACATAAAATAATCTCTATAAAAGACACTCATTCGATATTTGAGTTTATTCATTATTAAGTTGTTTAAAAATTGTATTTTAATTTAATATAATAAGAAAGTGATTAATTCTTTGTCATTTAGTCATTTTTATTATTCCTCATGAAATTGTTTGGGATGATGATAAGAGAAGGCTAGCATTATGAGCTTAAGTTTGATATGCATTAAACTTAGTCTCTCTTTTACATTTTACAATAAATACATACATAAGTATTTTAGTGTATAAATTTAGGTATTGTAGAATATCATAATTACATCATAGAAATCTATTAGATAAGCATTTAAAGTTTTGAATATGTTTAGAACAAATCTTATTATTTTTATTGTAATCATGAAAAAAATAATGCCAAAGTTTTATTTGAAGGGCAATATGATAATCTTTGATATTAGAAACACATAAATCTCTATTATTTAGATTTACTAATATAGTAACTTATTTTTCATCAAAATACACTTTGGTAATTTTCAAACTTTGAAACTATTTGAGTTAATTTAAAGGAATCTCATTACTTTTGAATATGTCTATTCTTTTTGGTTTTATCTTTTGACTATTTCACTAAGAAACCTGATTATTTAATGAAGATAGGCTTAAATGATTCTATTCATTATAATTTTTAAATAGAATTTAAGAATAAAACATTTAATTTATAAATTCCTATTCATAAAATACATTGTTGAATTGTTAAAATAAAATATAAAATTTAGCATTCTTATAAACAGTTACAATCTTTGCTCTCATAGAATGAACATTTTCTGTCATGCAGAACAATTATTTGTCATACAGATTAATTCTTCAGAAATTATTATAAAAACATCAGATTTTGAACATTAAGAATCAGAAATTGTAATTTTTTTTAATCTTTAATTCTATTGTTTTTATACAGAATTCTGTTCCTGAGATGGATAATTCTTAAGTTCACTCCTCTCGAAAATCTTAGTTATCATCTCAATGCTATGAGTTTTAATATTTATTATTAATATTTAGAAGAGTGAAAAAGAAGATTACAGATATTCATAAATGAGTTTAATCTTATATTATGAAAATGATTAAGTTGTTAAATTAATTGTTTATTAATTAATTATTATCAAATCATATAACTAGATTTGACTTTATTTGTTTATTCATCCTGACAGGACTTTTTGTTTTATTGTTATTTTAATATTCGATGCTAAAAATTTTGGACTAAGGCTGATTTAATATTATTATGTATGGAAGTATTTTGATTGCAATAGTTTAGACTACTAAATTATGAAAAGTTTTCATCATTTCTTCTTGGGATTTATTGGCTATTTCATATAAATTAAAATAGTACCTTATTCTTGGTCTACTATTGACATGATAGGTTTCTTCAATTCTTTCAACAGAATTGCTGTATGAACATTTGATTTCTTTCTACTCTTCTTTTTAAGCATTTATCTAAAAAGCAACGATCAACAAAGTAACATTATCGCTACTTTTTTTATATATTGCTTCTTTCAAAACTGAATCAACTGCAGTAGATAATACTGAATGTAAGTTTGATTTTGTATTATTTTGAATGTCTTGCCAAATGATATTAACGACATCTCCTGATGACATTTTATCAAATATCCCGTCACCTAAACATAAGCTAGTATTACTTACATCCTAAAACAATGAAATCATGATCTTAATTAATTTTAAATATTTTGACATCTGGTTCAGATATCACAACTTTTGAATTTCCACCAAATTATTCAAATTTAGCTTCAATGTCTCCAAAAGTTCTTGAAACTGATAACCTCCCTGGCATAACTCTAACTGGTCCTGTAACTTAAGTTCCTTCTTCATTAATTCCTTAAGTCTGATATATTTTTCCTCCTCCTCTCTGAATTCTCTCAGCTTCTGTTTCTGGTTTATGATCGATTGATAAATTAGTCACTCTTTTCCCTTTTTGAGAACTTAGCACAGCTCTACTATCTCCAACATTGGCCACATAGCAAATATCTCCAACAATTAAGCAAACTATTGCACAAGAACCACTTCTTTCTTGAATTCCTTTTGAATATTGATCTAATGCAAAGGCTAAAAAATGGTTTTCTGCTGCTTCAAATCCTTTTCTTATGGCTCCTACAGGGTTCCAAGGAAATTCAGGTTCTTTTATTACAAATTAATGTAAGGTATCTCTTAAAAAGTCAGCACAAGCTGCTCCTCCATGGCCATCATAAACTCCAAAAAATGAACATTTAGGCCAGTTTTCTGATGCTCTATTTTATGGTTTCACTATATTCAAAATTATAGAGACTCTATCTTCATTATAATCTCTAACAATTCCTTAATTTGTATTAGCAGCATAAGCTCTAATTATTCCATTTCGACCTGATGAGCATTTTGTTGGTTCATAATTGGGTAAGACAGTTTATTTTTTGAATGATTACTCTTCCAAACTTGAAAAATTTAACTCCAATGTTTTTTTCACAGGTTGCTTTATTAATGGAGACGCCTCATATTTTTAATAGGATTTATTTTGGCTCTCAAATGGTCGCTTAGGGTTTGTATCTTTCTACAAATATTTATTCAAAAAAGAAGGGGTATCCCTTGAATTATAATTCATTAGTTATATTATTAAATTTGAATTTATATTTACATAATGACCAACGGATATTTTCTAAATCATATTAACTTTTAATCTTAAAATTACATCTCTAAATTAAAGTTCTCTTGTCATCTCCTTCGCATAACGAGATTACTTAAGGTTTTTTCAGAGCAGTAATAAATTGTTATCTAAAAAAATATCAAATGTAAGAGATAACTGAAAAGATAATTATTATGAGTATCAATTTAGCATGAGTTTCGGAGTTAATTTAGAATACTTTACCCTATTCAAAGTAAAAATTGTTTATTAATGAAAATATCAATAATTAAAAAGCTGTAAAAGCCTTGATAAATCTTAAAACAAAACATATTCCATAATTTTTAATACAAAATTAAGATATTTAACTCAGATTAACCGATCTTTTATTTTTTTTTGATTAATAACTTGGCCCTTAAACATTTTCAATTCCGTAGATTCCCATCAACCAAACTCTATAAATTCCCTTAAATACATGTTAAGTAACTGAATAAATAGTAATTTCCACTTAGCTTAAAGATCTATTTTAATTCAAATTTATTAGAATATTATATTATAGTAAATTATCTCGGCCATTGATAATATAATTAAAATCTGAATTTTATTTTTTGTTAAATTTTTAATTTCTTAATAATTTGAAGTTATTATCAGAGTAAGATGAATATATATTAATAAGATTATAATTTGATTCCTCAAATTTCTTACTCAGACATTCAAATAAGTAACTTTATTTCTTCACAAAACATCAGTTTTATGAGAAATCCACGTAAAGATATAAAATGATTATATTGTAATAATTATATAATTGATTTTCACACTTTTTGGAGGATATATTAAAAGCCGAATTACTATTAACTGATTGGAATAGTGTTAAGGGATTAGCTTGGTTACAAAATTTCAATTGGTTATGTTGTATAGCTTTATGGTATTTAAGATTATAAAACCAAATGCTATTGCCTCAAAGGTGAAGTTACCTAGAGTTTCGTATAATTATAATTTACTTATTGAAATGATTAGATTTATTAAATAGTCTATTAGGGCTATATTTAATAAACAGATTATTGTATTTAAGCAGTTTATTATTAGACTAAGGGCTAGGTTGAGACCAACATTATTTATTATTATGATGATGGTTGCAAGACTACTTATGGCTACTAAATAATTTAGGTTTATCTGATTGGTGATGTAGCATCTTGTTAAATTAATTGTGTGTGTGAAACTATTTATTATTATTGTACAGCCACTTAAGGAATGATCTCTTATTATATGCCTTATCTTAAAACTCCTTGTTGCGCAACAGATACTACTTATTAGGGTTAAGCAACCACTAATTAATGTTATTAAGTTGTCATTTAGACTGCTTAAGTGTTTACAAATTAAGTTTATTGGCCAATTAATTATACAGTTTGACCAATTAAATGAGGTTATTAGATTTGAATATGCTATTATGAATATGTTTCAGCATTTTGAGTTGGTTGGACCATAATAACTTATTATAATGGTTGTATTTCTTAGACTTAAACCACTTATTATTAAATAATAGGTTAAGGTTGAACTTAGATAATAGCTTATTACTGGATAACCTAAGGTTGGACTGCCACCAACTATTATTATACAGATTAGACTGTAAAAAAGGATTCTTAATGTCTTACTGAATTTGGAGCCCCATATGTTCTTTGTAGAATTGTAGGTGCAGTCTCTTCTTAGATGATGACAGGCTATCTAACACTTGAACATTTAGTTCGAATTGATTATTTAGCAACCTATATTTGAATTAAAAAATACTTGAACTTATTCGCAAGTTACAAATTGTGGTTTAATGATGCTTCTAACTGAATTAACTGGATAGACAATTTATTATTGACTTTTTGGGATTATTCTTATAAAATCTTCACTCCTGGGTTTAAAATATGTGTCAGGTGATTGAATAATGGGTACATATTTGCTTTTAGTAAACTCTTCTGGATCCTATGGAGCACTTGCTAATTCTTCTAGTTTATTCTTAGGTTTTTCAATGCATTCAGCATCACAAACAGCCATATTCAAAGGCTCTTTCTTTTTCTCCTAATCTCCTTCCTCACATTGTTGTGGTTTGCCATCTTTTCCATGAAAGCCATAGCCATACAAAAGATGAGATCGCTATGATATTGCAACTTTAGCTGATATTTAATATTAGGCCTTTAATTCTGCCATGGAGTTCATTTATAATTCCCAATTAGCTATAGCTCCACCTGTAGATGCTTATTCTTCTTATTTTCTTAGAGCAGCAGCCATAGCAACATCGCATGCCATTTAAATTTTGCCTGCTGAACTCTTAAATTATTTATCCTAATATTAATTATTTTATACTAACCTTTAAAGACGCATCTGAAAAATTATATTTATTAAGCTTTAACTCTCCCCCAAGTTAAGCATGATCTGCTTTGAGGTTGTACCCGCCATATTTATACAATGACTAAATAGTTAATCATATATATTTACTTCTGACACAATCCCATTAGCTTCTCCTTCAAGATTGCCTTGGCCACTCATCAATTCAAATCCAGCATTTTCGAACTAAATATATTGTACTGTTTATACTTATTCTTAATCATTTGACTTGGATATTTGATGTGACGATGTTGTAATTGTTTTTGTTACTATAGTTTGAGTTTAATAACTTGTCTATTAGGTGCTCTATTATTAGGATATATATTACAGAAGATGTTTGTGGATTTGATTCAAACTTACTTTGGACTTGCATTCCCCCATCACTCCATCCATGATCTTCATTTACATGTTGTTGTTTCATTGATGAAATCTAAATATGAATATGGTAATACCTTTCCATTTATTAGAGCGGATTAGCTATTTTGTTCTTGAGAGGAACCGAATTGTATTGTTTCGTGGTCATTTTTACTCGAATTTATGAACTGACTTTAATGACTATTTTTACTTTTTACTTAATCTCTCCACCACTGCTTTAATGTTACTAAGTTTAAATTTTCCCTCCTTCGCTGTGAAAATAACCTTCCATTTACTAGAAACCCTCCTTTAAAAATATAATCATTAAATTTTACCTCAATTTTCCCTTGATTGTTTTAGGATTAATAGTTTTACTAAGAACTTTCAAACTGATATGATGTTTTACTCATATTTATTGATTTGCTCATTAGATTTGATAAATAGTTTTAATATTATATATTTCTTGCACAAATTAATCGGCCTTTAAATACCCAAAACCATTATTTAATTTTTTATAAAGATTCTTCTACATTACAATATATTTTTTTTCGCTATATAAAATTAATAAATAATTGATGCAGTATTTAACCACCAATAAATTAATACCAACTTAAACTATATTATAATCAAAAATTAGTACATTCATAAAGTTCTGCTAAGAACTTCAAAAGTTGATTTTAATTTTTATCTCCTTAAACTCACTATTTCATTTATTCTTATCTTCGCCCTAAATCAAAATTTAATTCAATTCCATTTTGATAGTTTCAATAAATGGTGGCCATCAATAAAGAAATAGAAGCTTGACCAATATTATAATAAATTATGTGTTATATTGAATATAAGAAAGAAAACCGATGAAAAAAGTGTTGAGTTCAATTTATGAGAATATGTAATAAATTTTTATAATTACTGATAGGAATAAAAGAATATTAAAAGCCCCTAATTTTAATGGAAAACTTAGTAGATTTCTGAAAAACTTCTAGTTCCAATGATTATCTAGCAAACCACTTATCTTATTTATTACTTTTTGTTGGTCTTAAACGATATCAGTTGAAATAGGAATTTTAACCGTGTAATATTTTATCTGATCATAATAATGTTGAATTTAGAGATATACATTAATTATAGAAATCTTAAAGGTGCTATTAGTTTTAAATAATTAATTAAATTCAATTTAATCATAAAAATTCTTTGTAGGATTAAATTTAATTTTTATTACAATATGCAACAAAAAGAGAAATAGGAATTAAACGATGATGAATAAAAGGAAATCTAAAATGAATAATTATAATAAATTGTCACCAAAAAAATTGTTCAATATAGCTAATCATTAATTGACTAATTAAACAAACCTCATCTATTTTGGTCATCTTAGCCTATGCCCAATATCAATTAGTTGGATAAATTAGAGCCTGGTCCCATTTAAAAGGGAGTATTGGCTGAAGTCAGATAGGATCCATATATGTTAATTAATAATTTTGAATGGTTTAATGTTGATTTAAAAAATGATGAATAAGCTCAATTAGTATGAAATATCAATTAGTTAGGTTTACACTTTTTTGAATTAGAATTATGTTGAGGATGATGATAATATGTTTAGATTTGATTATTCAATTGAAACTTTAAGGTGGGCATTATTACCTCCTGGATAATAGGATAATTGGGTGGTTGCAGTGATAAATAATTAGTAAATAGTTGCATTCATCTCAGGCATTCCAGTAACACTCAATATTGAAAACGAGTAAAATAAGGTGAAAATGACAAACATTAATTTTTTATGTGTCCATAAAAATCTAAGGATGAATAGATTAACTCCTGTTTTAATAAAAGAAATAACCAGAAGAGTGCACACCTAAAATATGTGGTAAGCCGTATACACAGCAGGAACAGTCCTCCCAACTCCAATTTCTTAGGCTTCATATTACCATAGAAGTTTGAATCCAAGGAAGTTGGTTGAAGCTGGATTTTCATACTTATCAGCCAGATGGACCATGGCAAGAGAACAAAAATATTATAAATTACCTGAAGAACCAAAGACTCCAGGACTTAGACCAATGAAATAGAATGATGTGGCTTAGATTACAAAGTTATTAAATGAATATTTAAAGTAAAAGAATTCTATTTATTTAGAAATTTTAAGTTATATTTTGAATACACCGAAGAAAAAGTCAACCATTGGTTCTTACCTAGAAAGGATGTGATTACTACCTATGTTGTAGAAAATGAATAAGGCCTCATTACGGATTTCTTGTCATATTTTAATTTACCAAGTTCAGTGCTACAAAGACCTCAGCATACCCACGTGAAAGTAATTTATAAATAAATTCTTTAAGGCGGCATATTCCTATTATAATGTTGCAACTTAAACACCTCTTGTTCAGTTAATGTAGGATGCATTGATTTTAGCAAAGAATGAAGGATACGATGTCTTTAATGCGTTAGATATAATGGACAATTAAAAATTTTTAAAGGTATATTTAATATAAATCTTATAGGAATTATTATTTAAATAAGGAAATGGAGAATTAAGTTATTATCTATACAATTGGAAATTAGAAAGCAACATGCTTCAACCAGAAGAGATAGGAATTGTTCTCATCTGAGTTAGATATAAATATACATTATTAATAAAATGGTTTGTAGAGATGTAGAGAATCTTATATAAATATACAATATTCCATTAAATATATATTAATATATTTTTGAATATAATATTTCACATTATAACTGTATTTTTGTTATAGATGTTACTTGTAATACCTCTATGTGGTAAGATAAAACTTTAATTAATATAGACTTCATCTTTTACCTAGACATCTTCACCACATACAGAAACGCCTTCAATTCTGACCCATTTACCCACAGTTGATGACCATCCAATAATGGATTCATTGATCCAACTATTTGCATTGATTACTACTCCCTTTAAAAGAACACAATTCTTCAATCTGACTCCTTCTTTAACTTTGCAATCTGGTCCAATAATTACATTAGGTCCGATAACAGCATTAGGATCAATTTAGGCTGAAGCATCAATCAAAACATTTCCTACAATGTTGTTACCCTTTGCCAAGACATCTGGTGTGTGTGTTCTATAGCTTTCCAAGATGAGAACGGTGCCTGCCAAGTAATCTTTGGGTTATCCAACATCCTTCCAAAATCCTGGTAGAATATATTGATATAGTTGTCCTTCCTTAGCCATAATTGGGAAGATTTCTCTTTCTATAGAGGTTGGTTTTAACTAATGATATAGCGATAAGTATTACAGGAATCCTATCAATCATGCTCACATTAAATAGATAGAGTCCGGAATTGATCTTGTTACTAATGAATTCTTAGGGTTTCTCAATGAAATCCTTGATTCTGCCGGTTTCATCAGCCAAGATGACTCCATATTTTGATGGGTCATCGACTTCATTGACGAATATGGTTCTATAAATATAAATATTTTAAACCCTTCATGATTATGCTATTTGTGGAATTGCAACAATTTATCAAGTGGAAATTCGCAGATAATGTCACTGTTAAGAACAAAGAACAAACCATCAGGATTATCCTTGATAATATGATCCTTGGCAAGTCTAATAGGACCAGCTGTTCCCAAAGGTTCAGTTTCTTAAGAGCAGATGATTTTGACTTTATAGAGATCTTATAATTTATTGATTTATTCTTTCATGGTGTCAGGTTGATAATTGATGGCTAAAATAATTTCCTGCACTCCAACTTTTACCTAAAGATTTATGATAGATGTACTAATGCTTCAATTTGATGCATGAGAATTGGTTTATTTGCAAATTCAACAAGAGGTTTAGGACATTTAAATGTAAGAGGTCTCAATCTAGTTCCATATCCTCCCACAAGAATTAAAGCTTTCATGAGTTAATTTATTTATGATTTATTAATTTACCAAAATCGTTATTTCAAATGATGAGCACCTCTTACCTTTTATGTCTAGTTGTTTATATTTCTTAAACTATGAATATGTAATATTGGGTTGTTGATTATAAGTGAAAGTCATCAGAAATTCTTGGAACCAGATCACAACAAGGTCTATCATATTCGATTACAAGAAAAAGAAACCAAAGTCCATGACACTCAAAGTTTTTACAAATTGGTGGCTCTCAACTAAAACAAATTAAAAGATCCTTCATTCGCTTAGATATCGAAGCAGGGTCCTTAGTATATGATGATGCATAATTATAAGAACATCTAGTATACTGCAGATATAGGAATCGGATCACCAAGTAATACTTTTAAGGTTGTGTTGGACACTGGAAGTGCCAATTTATGGATAGATTCAGATAGATGCTAAGAAGAAGGTTGTATTAGACATAAACAATATAAACATGAGGATAGTCAGTCATTTTTACCCTTAAACTAAGAATTAAATGTAGAATTTGGTAGTGGAGATCTGAAAGGCATTGTCAATGCTGATACGATCTTTTTTGGGGAAGTCACTTTGCCAAAATAAAATTTAGCTGAAATCACAAATGAAAATGGAGCTATATTTAGAGACTTGGATTTTGATGGCATATTAGGTTTAGCTTATCCAAAGATGGCTCCTTAAGATTTCAATCCAGTCTTTGACAACATGATGGAATAAGGGGTATTAGAAAGAAATCAATTTGCATTTTATTTTGCCAAAGATGCTAATGATATTTCACATAGTGAATTTACCTTGGGAGGTTACAATCCAGCTCATGTTGATGGAGATATTCACTATCATAAAGTTATCGACAAATATTATTGGATGATCAAAGCAGATAACATTCTAGTTAATAATAAAGATATAGGTTTGTGCAATCGGTCCTGTAGACTCATTGTCGACACCGGTTCATCTATTATGAGTGCACCCTTTGATGACTTAGGGACTTTATTAAGAGAATTGAATGTGAGGTCTCATTGTCATGAAATCAACACTTTGCCAATCATCACATTTTAAATTGATAGTGTTGATTACACTTTGGAACCCAATGAATATATAAAGCCAACCAATTTTGATGGTGCTCAACTTGCAGAATTAAACGAAGGGGATGATTTATGTAAAAATCTTTTTCACTTTATTAGAGGCTTTAATTGAAGTAAACAATTGGGATTGTATAGCAGCCTTCATACCATTAGATATTTAGCAACCTCAAGGACCTGCTTGGATTTTGGGTGATATTTTTCTTAGAAAGTACTATAGTATTTTCGACAGGGAAAACGATTCAGTTGGATTTGCAAAAGCAAAAAAATGAACTAGGAATTCCATAAAATTAAATTTATTGTAATTTAGAATTAATAAGTTTTTAAAACAAATTTAATTATTTAATCAATTAAAACTATCTTAATTTTATTAGTATTGTAAAGATAATATTTTGTTTATAATTTATTTCCTCAAATTGGCTTCATCTCTGTTTTTTCTTTATTCATTTTGTTCTTTTATTTTTTTATATTAATTCTACTGAATCTAATACTAATCAAACAATAGAGTTATTTTAATTTAACTCAATTCAAATTTTCTTACATTAGCCTAAAAATCAAATTTATTTAATATTCGAATAATTTCATTATTGTTTTGATATATTTGAAAGATAAGTTCATTAGTTTTTTTCTTACTTCCTATAACCCTTTTTCCACCAAGCACTTCCTCTATTGGTAGTAATTCCTTAGAAACTTATGTGTAGATTTCTCCTTCGATGGCATTCAACTTTTCAACACTTTTTATTTAAGCAATCTCTTATTTATCTATACATAATATAATTCAATACATTTCTCTATCATCTCCCTTAAATATTAAACTATCCTTTTGTTCTTCTTATATGTATCATATTGATATCTATTCTCCATAGTTCTTTCATAAAGCAAGGGTTCCTCTAGAGTCTAATATTTAAATAAAATATATTGGCTTTATTTATTAGAGAAATCAGATTTACTATAATCTTCAATATTAATCTTCAAGATAAGAAAATGAAAATAGCAAAAGTCCAAAGGAATAGCTTGATTGATAGAAAATACTACCGAGTCTAAATCAACATCTTTATCATCAAAAGACATTGTCCTAACGCTGATCTCCTCAGTTATTTTAATTTGTATTAGAATTTATTTGCAATAGAAATACAAATAGTCAATCTCTATTTGATTTTGAAGGTATTTTTAGATTGGAACAATCAACTATCTTTGTAGACTTTTTTAATGCTGTAATGTATAAACATCAAGATCACTAATTTAGGATTTCTCTTTGCATTTTTACAGTTTCTCATCTAATTCCTAAATAGCTGTTATTTATTTATTGAATAAAGTAATAGTTTTGCTTAAATTGAATCTAATTAACACTAATTCTATCACTTCTTGTGTTTAAAAAAAAAATAAAAAAATATCTTCATTTGTTGGCAACTTTTAAAAATATATACAATCTCCACCCTTTTTTTCATTAATTGTTTAAGTGTACACTTGGAACTATAGATTTTTATAATGAAAAATATGAAGTTTCTTATATAGATATTATTAATTAATAATTGCAGAGTCCTATCTTTATTTTGATTCAAGTATTTCGGTAAAGTTAATTTAAAAGAGATGGCCAAAAATGTTTGTAAAATATATATTGCTATGGTTAAAATAATCAATGTTGAAATTGATTGCCTCACAAAGAATAATGTTCTCTGATTTAAGAGAGAACAGATTCAAAATTGAGCTATCTTGTAATTAGTATATTGAAAATTATTGCCCAGTTGATTGCATAGATAATGTAATTAACATATTCTAAATAGATGGATGAATTTCGATCTGCTAATATTCAATTCTTGTTGATTTTTAAACAAAGGAAATTTTACTTGATTATTAGGTTTCTGTAAGCCTATATAATGAAATGTTAGGAAAGGTGCAATTGCCTAAATATACATCATATATTAGATCATTTTCCATAATTCCAATGATTAAAGTGCGGTTTTTGAATTTAAACTTAAAATCTTCTTGTTGAAATTAGTTCTATTTTATCTCTTTATTATTGCTAAATAACTAGATTTGCCCAATTTCATATTTTTCATAATTTAATCTGAATTCAAACTTTGTTATATTAAATTAACTTTAAGCATATTCAATTTTTAAAATATCTTCTTAATATTGAAAAAGCATAGCATTTGATTCTGTATCATATGAATTCTATTGCTCACTATTATTCAACGAATGAAGTAAGTTTGTAGACAAATTATGCTCTACTATTTACTTTTGGTAATTAATATTATTTATATAATTATCCATTAAATATATAAATTATTTTTTTTCAATATAATTTTATCATTTTACAATCATTGAATTATAGATAATAAATAATCTTAATTTCGTGTTAAAATTATGTTGTGAATAATAATTAATATCACTTTTATATGAATTAAGAGCAGTCACAAATATAATAATGGCTCATTCATTTTCATCAAGCAAATTAAGAAAGTTTTTAATTATTTATTTCAAAAGTTTGCTAGTGGTTTAATCGATAATTTGATGAATGCAATTTTATTGAAACTTTATGACTTTCTCTCTCAACGCAACTATCAAGTTATTAAATGAATTCAGAATTATATTATAAGCATCTAAATAAATATATTCAAATACTCTGATTTACATGCTTATGCATATATGAATTAAAAGTGCTAATATTGATAAGGATGGAATTCTCATTTATTAAGACAAATATCTATTTCTAATAAAGGTATAAGATTTTTCTGGTAAATCGTTAGATCTAAGGAAAGAAAATTAGAGAGACTCACTAGATGTTATATTTAAATGAAAGGGGAGTTGTAGGTTATAAAGAGTTTTAAACGGTTTGATAATTTAATTAAATAACTAAAATTTTAACAAAAAAATTTGTGAATAAGATAAGGAATAAAAGTAACGTAATTTTGGTTATTAATTTTATTAGAATTTAAAATATAAAATATTAAAGATTAAAATCCAAGAGTTATGTCCTAACCATTTTTATTAAATTAATATTTAATTATAATTATTTGAATTATTATTAAAGATCATTGATTTGAATGGTTCTTTTAGGCTTACTGAGACCTTTATAGTAATGTATCTTAGTTTGCAACACCATATTATATCATTGGATTAGTCATAACATATGGTGGAATATAAGGTGTTCCAAACTAAGGTGGGTAGCAATATATTATTCATAAGGTTGTACCGCATTTAAAGTACAAGAACTTGAATAATAATTAGCTGGCAGTTGTTCAAAATTATCCTAATGCAGGATTGGATGATAATAATAGTTTTCTTATTATTCTTCTTCTTTAACAATTTCAAAGGATTCATTTAAAAACCCTCTAGTTATTCGCTAATTTTTATGATCACTATTGTATTCTTAATATTGTTCAACTTTTGACGCTTAAGAGAACCTTTTATCAATTTTTTTATAAGATTTTTTGGATATGTTATTGTGTTTATTAATACATTACTTTTTTATTCTCTTCTATTCATTGTTGTCCTCTATATTTTCTATTTATTGTGAGAACTTAAAAAATATTTATAATATATGTATACTTTTTTATTTGACTTCTTTTTCTTGCTTTGTTTGCACCTTTAATTTGAAATGATTGAATGAGAGATATCTTAATTTTGCTTAGGAATTACATAGTATGGATTATCTATTTTCAAATATTGCTTTCGTAGATAAGAATAGAATCTATTTTTGATAACATTTTCCTAAATATTGAAATTTGATACCGGTCTCCCTTGAAGCAGCTTGGAGATTTTACACCATTGAGACCCAAAACTCTTAAAGCCATCTATAATCATCTTGTCTTCTGCATCTGTGAATGGTTCTTGATTGATTTCTGGATTTAAATTGTTTATAAATCTTTCTCTAACTTGTTTACTTGTTCTGTTTGGTATCTTTTTGGCAATTTAAACCCAATTTTTGTTATGTAATTCTACTAATGTTAACAATAGATTATCTTCTTTTTGCGTCCATGATTGTCTTTTACTAAATAACTGGTGTAATATTATAATTTACGTTATTTGGTTTTATTCTTTTCCATCTTTGAGCACACTGAGAAGGATTTCTATTTGTCAAAGCTGATGCAACAACTAACCAATTAGTGCCATGTAATTTTATTGCTTGTCTCAATTATTCATCTTCTTGTTATGCCCATGCTCTTCTTGAAGATTTACTTAATTATCCAAGTTGAATTTTATTTTATTCTAATGTTATTGGATTGCCCTCAGGTAAATTATTGTTTTCAAATGATTAGAAATGATCCATAAATATTATATTTAATATTATTTCAAATAACAAAAGCTAAGTCTTTTACAGAAGTTATTTGGCCATCTACTCTAGATAGCTTAACATCTAGTACTGCTACCTAAGAATCAATTATATTTCAAGATAATATGTTGTTATTTTATGATTTAGCTTTAACTCTTCGACCTAACCATTTTTATATATTTAGTAAAAATATCATACATCAGGAATGACAATTAATCATAAATTTATTAGAGTTTTATTAGTTCCATAAATAAATAGTTGTATGTTCGATCATGAGGATCCTATAGGATTTTGAATGACATTTAAATGTTTCAATTATATTAGAAGTTAGTTCATTCTTAAACCAAATATAAACAACAATTTTTGAGTTGGGTTTACATTACTTATTCTAATTCCAATTCTAATTCTCAATTAGTTTCAATAAATTACATATATAAATGGTATCAAATACTTTACTAAGTGATATCATCTGACTTAGTTTAAGATATTCAAAAATTCGATAAAATTGTTTAAATATATGGCAAATTGTTCTTGTGAAGTGCAAATTAATTAAATTACAAGATGATCATTTTTCCTCAATTACAATTTCAAGAGAAATCATTTCACTACACTTTAATTATTTTATATAAAACAACATTAACAATATATTTATATATAATAGAATTATACTTAGAAAGTAAATATTATTTTAAAAACAATGATTTAAAATTGTGAGATTTGCTCCTAAGCTGAAGATATTGTGAAAATAGAATGCGGACATCTTTATTGCAAGTCTTGTTTAAATAAAATGTTTTTTAATAAAGGAGAATTTAATCTTGATAATTTTAGTTGTCCTCTTGATGAATGTAGAAGAAAATTAACTGAAAAAACGGCATCTTTATTTATTGAAGACTTTTAAACACAATATGATCAATATTTAAAATAAGGTGTCATATTTGGATAAAACCAGAATGAGAGAATGATTTCTTGTTTTAATATCGATTGTAATTCAAATTTTATAATATGGAAGGATGCAGGTATCTTAAATATCAATATCACGAGATACTTTTGTATGTCCAAATTGCAAATTATAGTATTGCTTAAAATGCAAGTTGAAGAAACATGATGGTTTAAAATGTATGCAAGCATTAAGATTGAACCAACTATCTAAAACTAGAATACTATTTTTGGATACAGTTAAACAATCTAAAATGCAATAAATTTGCCCACATTGTCTCATAGTTGTAGAAAAGACTGGAGGTTGTAATTTTATGACATGTAAATCGAAAACTTGTAAATCCAAAAAATACTTCTGTTTCAGATGTGGAGAACCCTTAAAACAATGTGAATCAGCTAGTCATTTTTATAATGGGAATTCTTTTGATGGATAATGCAATCTAAAATTAAATGGAAAATGGGTTGAAGTAGATAAATTGCCTGAAAATGCTATTCCTTGTCCTATTTGTTTAAATGTGAACCCATTAAAAAGTAAAATAGAAGGCAATTTATTAATATGTAATAGTGAAAAGTGCTCTGATAAAATATATTGTCATTGTTGTAAAATTCAACTAAATAACAAAAATATTTTAGATCATCTAGAACCTCACAATAAAATAATAAAAACTTCCATTTGGAATCCCATTAAGAAATTTTTCTCTAAGTGAAAAATAAAATATATTTTTTATTATATCAAATTATAAATTTTAAAGTGATTTTAGTTAAAGATCTAGGTTAATCCAAATGAGATAACAACTTAAGTTGAGTTCTAATATAGGTCATTGATTGAAACAGAGTCTATAAATATATCGAAACAGTTTATTATGGGTAACTAATTCATAGAGATTAGCAGAAACTCCTAAGTTTATATTGATAATTTATTAACTGTTAATACTTTAACAGATTATTTTTTTAAATTATCTTTTTCAAAAATATGGCTAATTACAGAGAATAGCCACTCTCGAAAAGTGATTATCATAATAGAGCTAATGCTAATAATTATCAAAAAACTAATAAACCTGTCTATAATGACGAACCTAGGGATCTTGAAAATTACGTGCAAATTCCAAAAAGAAAATAGGCTTATTTGGAAAACGAAGTTCAAGATACTAATAATCGATATTGTTATAAAGGAAATAGTAAAAATGAGGATCCATTTTCTAACAATCCTTATTATAATAGAGCTGCTTTAGATTAGGTTTGCAGTCGATCTATAATAACATATTTAGATTAACCAAATAAACTTCAGGATAATTGTTAAAATAATGAATAATAAAGAGATAACCAAAATTAAAATTAGTAAAAGTAAAACGAACCAATTTCTTAGTATTACAACAACGAATAAAGAGATAGGTATCAAGAAGTCAAAAATTATTATTATAACTAAAATCACTAATTTAAGTCGATTTTATCACCAAAACTATATTCCAGGGATTAATTCGATCAATAAGAATAGTAGCAATTAGGTTAAAATAAATAGTCATAAAATTAAATACAAAAATACTAGAAAGCAAATTAAAGTCTTTATGAAAACCCTTCATTTGGATTAATTTAAGAATAGCAATAGATATATTAGCAATCATAAAATTAACCAAAATAGCAGCAATTCCCCTATTCTTAACATTTTACACAAGAGCCAGTCAGCCAAAACCCTCAAAAATACGTCTCAAATTCAACTAGACAATAATATAATGATCCAAATGAGAGTCATTCTTAAAGAGAATTTTAATAATCCAAATAATGTGCTTCCTATTAAAGTTAATCTACTTAGCGATTACATCAAGATTATCCAGTTCAAAAGTAATAGCAATACCAATAAAGATTGCAATATCTGGACGAATTGAAGAGCAGACTCCCTAATGATGATATTTTCTAATAATAAGTCGATATAAGAATACCGCAAACAGAACAATATTATAGATAAAATCAAAATGAGAGATCATCCAAAATCAATCCAATTGCAGCTGTGAGCAGAATGCAAAGACCAAATGAAATTAATTAGGATAAGTATTAGTATGGTTAGGACCAAAATTACAATCTTTAAAACAATAGAAATTATTAGCATTAAAAAGGATAGGATTATTATGATACATAATCTTATCATAAAAATAATTAGAAGGATTTTCGTGAGAATAGCCATAATCAATTGTAATAGAGAAAGAACTAATAGTAACAAAAGACCAGAACACCAAATCGTTATAGAGAGGACAGTTACGAAAGAGAGAAATAATGGTTTATGTAACAAACTTCAAATCTTCATTAAAATTCTTAAGCCATCAATAAAAGAAGATGAACAACTATTTTTTTATATTAAGTAAAATAATTGATTTTGTATAAATAAATTAAAAATTTTTCATATCATGATAAAGATTTTTTATTACATTCAAATGAAAATTAAAGCCTACTAATTGAGAAACCTCATTTTATTCATAATAAAATAATAATAATCCATAAAATCATATTTATCAATTTAATTAAGTTTATTGAAGATGATATTTCAGCACAGCCAGAATTCTTGGGCCATGGTTATTAATCCATCAATCCAAAATCAATTTAACAATAAGAATTGTATTTTTGATTCTCTACCCATTTTACTAAAGTTTGATAAACTGTCCTATTTGAACTCTCAGGGATTGTCCAATTAGGGGAAAATGATAACTAACTTATAAATAAGCTAGTTTTATCTTTAGAAATACCAATCTGCAATACAACTGGGAGCAAAAGACCCTGTATTAGAATTGTTAGTTAACGATTCTTTAATCACTTGGCGAAATGTTTAGAAAACATGATCAATAAAATCCATTTCATTTTTCTAACAGTTGTTTAGTGTTAAGTCTTATATACATTTTATTTCAAGATACTTATATAGAAAACTTATATCATAAAAGGGCTAGATAATAAATACTGGTTGTTAAATATAATGCATTAAATTTTAGAAATAAAAACATTTCCAAATCTGATTTGGAAAATCAGATGCACAATTCTTTTGAGGGACTTAGGTCTCATTATTAGCAATATAATTCATTATCTTTAACGATTACTACAATAAATTAAATCCATTCATTGATTGCATATCATATAAAATACTTGAGTCAGCAACACATAATATCGAGATCTTTTCTGGAATCAATGAACTAAAGTACTATTCCCATTACAGGGCTGCAACCCCTCCAACTGAACAACCTGATAATATTACTATTTCAGCTTTTTAAAATTTCGTTATAAAATGGTCAAAAATGCTTCTTATTATTAATTCACCTCTAAAATACAATACATTTGATTAGTAAATAACCTAATCAGATTTATACCCTTAGAAGCCTAAAATTATAAAAGATGAAAAATACCAACACCATCACAATAATTGATATGGATTAGATTCCAATTGTGGAAATAGTAATTTTTTATTTTATCCTTAGAAAATACTCCATCAAACTCAAAAGCACTTGCTCTATTTAATGAACTTCCTTGCTAAGTTTTAGTCCTTAATTAAATTCATATTTAAACTTTTCAACCGCATTCATTAGAAATTATTCTTCAGTATTACCTAAAATAAACCTTTATTATTAAAGCATACTTACTCTCCTCCCTCAAAATAAATGATAAACTTATTCTAACCACTTTCAAATCCTTATTAAAAGTAATAAGACTATAAATATTTACGAAAATTACTCCTAATGTACCATCTAAACATTTTGCCCTCTCATCTTAAACAAATTATAATTAGAGTTAGAAGCAGCATTGGAGTTATTGAAAAAAAAAGATAAGCATTAATTATTTAAATTATTTTAGATTATTTTTATTGTTTTGAGTTAATGTATCATGAATAAACTAAATTTTAATTTCTGATGTTGGTTGCTTTATTTTCTCCGATAACAATAAAAATAATGAAAAAAAGATGTCTTTTTTTTATATTTAATAAAGAAAATTAGACTTTGTTTTTAAGATGTTTTTTATAAAATTCAGTGTTTTAGATTTAAATTCAAAAAATTAGCCTAAATCTGATACATCATTTTAGCATTATCTCAAAAACTAAATCAAAAGTATCAAAAAAAATGTTTCTGATAAATTAAAAAGAGGTATAAACTTTTGGACAATTGACTAATTTCAGAATTTCAGAGAATGATAAGTATAATAAATTTTCTAAAAAATATTTTTAAGTGATTAAATATGCCCCAAACTCCAATTTTCCTCATTAGGTTTAATATTAATTATAGATCTTGCAAAAAGTTTTATCAGAAGGAATAAAAATATGTCCATTTCTCACCTGCTCTATATCTTTTTAAATTTTGTTGTGCAAGAAGAAAAAGTTTTTACTTTAAACATTAAATAATTTATTGGATTAAATAAATAAGATAGCATTAGTATCATTTATTAAATGTGCAAAATTTACCTTCAAAAACATGTTTTTCTTAAATTTTATTACTAGTCAATTTTAGATTGACTATAGGATAGAATTATTAAAATATAATAATTCTTTTTTTGAAATCAATTTTTTGACAACGGAATTCAGATAATTTAAAATTATCCAAATAACAATAAGTTTAGAATATTATTAAACTAGAAAATATTATGGATACATTTAAACAAGATGTAATGACTGATATCGTATAACTTTATATAAATCACTCAGAAAAGGTTTAATAACTTTTCATATCCTTTCCAAATTAAACTAAGAATTTTACGTAAACCCTCAGGTATTGATCTATTTTCACTCAATTTATCTGCATACCACACTCTAATGTATGCTTAAGCATTTCTCATGTTTTTATTAAATTTAGTTTTGAGTAATATATTTTAGAAAATAACAAAGGTTTGAAAAATGGATGTTTTTTTTAAGAATATTCCAAATAAGCAATAGAGGAATAAGTAAATTTCAACTTTTTATTTTGTAAGGATTATCTCATTTCTATGATATTGGATATATTATGCCATTTTCAATGACATTCCTTATTCCCGATTGATTTATATCCAAAACTCGGCAGCTCCGACCAAAAAATGTAATGCAATTGGCATTTAAAATGCAAAACTATCAATTGTAAATAATGAAACAACAAAGAAAATATTAGAGGTGAATTCAAGTTACATTATTTTGAAAATATATTCTTTGTAATTGTTTTTAGGTATTCCTTATAATCTATAAATAGCGAGCAAACAAATAAGGATAGATCCAAAATTTAAAAATTTGTGCAATTAAGGGGAAATCAAAAGCAATAATGCTGGAAAATAAATCACTTTTAGAATTCCTTCTATTACTGTTAAAATTGGGATTGAAGGTAATTATTATCGATAATTATTTTATTACTATTATTATTATTATTGTTATTATTATTATTGTTATTGTTATTATTACTATTATTACTACTATTATTATGATTACTATGATTACTAATTATTTTCTTATTTTTAAGGCTTTTGATTTTCTTATGTTTATGATTAGGGGTTTGAATTAGGATTTTGAGATTCTGTATTGATATCAAACTCTGGGTCGATAAATTTTTTATACCATTTGCGTTTAATTTTATCTAGATTTGGAGGCAACGGATATACATTTAGTAGATATTGCTAAAAGCTTTCATTTCCATCAAAATCGAATTTACTATATGCTTCCATAATTAAAATAAATAATATGACAAATTAAGATCAAATTGGATTTATACTATCAATTGACAAAGATTGGTAAAATCTGGTGGAAAAGTGTTAAAGCATTGACAGCAATATAAAAAATATGCAAACAAGACTGACTTTTACAATAGGATAGATGAATAAGGAAATTGGAAATCGGCACATAATTCCTGCATATTAAGTGGAGGAAGAATAAAGTAAAGAGGAAAGTCCTTTGCCTTAACAGGGTGAATCGCCCAGAAAGAAACCTGTAAATTTAGTGAAGCAAGCACAAGTGCTAGCGCCAGTGTATTAAACGATAAGTGAAAGATTTTAGATCTGTAAATTTTTGGGAAAAGGAAAATTTAGTGATGTGTATTAGGCATAGGATAAATAATCAAAAATAATTGTTGCATTAAAAGTTATACCAAAAGCCACAATTTCAAAATATGGGATGGAAAAACAACTAGCAAATGAAATTAAAATTCAAGGATATTTAGATCATCCGAACATTCTCAAGCTTTTTGGATACTTTTAAGAATGGTCAAAAGTAGTTTTGATTCTAGAATATGCAACCGATGGTGAACTATTTAAACTATTAAAAAAATAACCAAAAAAGAGATTTTCAGAATAAACTGCCTCTGGGTATATCAGATAAATTATTGAAGGTATAGGATATATGCATAGCAAAAACATAATTCATAGAGACATTAAACCAGAAAATATATTAATAACTCATTCTTTATTGAAAATTGCTGATATGGGATTATCTACATATAATCCTGCAAATTAAGTAAGACAATCTTTTTGTGGGACAGTAGATTATATGTCTCCTGAGATTGCTGCAGGAAGAGATTATGATCACGCAGTAGATTTGTGGGCAATTGGAATTTTAACTTTTGAATTATGTACTGGAGAAACACCTTTTTATGAGAAAAAAAAGGAGGACACTATGAATAAAATTATATATAGTGGGTTTGAATTCCCAAACTTTATAAGTGAAGAATGTAAAACCTTTGTGCGTGCTTTAGTCTAAAAGGATCCGAAAAAAAGATTAAACATTTTCTAAATTATGCAACATTCTTGGATTTAAAAATACGAAAAAGAAAGCACCATTTTTAATAGAGAATTACTAAATTCTATGGTTAAACTTTTAAAATGATAATAAAGATCAATTTTGTAATCAATCATCAAAATTCAACT
The DNA here is from genome assembly GCF_000165425.1 of Paramecium tetraurelia. Lineage (NCBI taxonomy): Eukaryota > Ciliophora > Oligohymenophorea > Peniculida > Parameciidae > Paramecium > Paramecium tetraurelia. Next base: position 574,670 of record NW_001799510.1, on the reverse strand, counting down.
CAATTATCACGTCTAAGTCTTACTAAATATTTATGATGTTTTATGATTAAACTAATACTTCTTACTCATTATATCCTACCTATATATTGTCTTGGATTTGAGTTTTTAGGACTAACAATGGAAACTGGAAGATCTATTCTTGTTCTTCTACATCTAAATTCTGATTCCTATTAACTAATTTATCTAATTTGGCTTATCTTTTGGTTAAATGAGAGAACACCTTTTTCTTCTCTTATAAATTTTACTCAATAAGAAATTTTACCATTGATAAGTTATCAATTTATCTTCTTATTTCTTAACTCTGAAGATTATTTGAGTTCTCAATGAATTCGTATGCTTTATCAGATTTCTTTATTATTCCCATCGCCATCATAACATTTAAACAATCGTAAACCCTTCTAGATTGATTTACAGTATTTGTCTAATAAAAATAATATAAATATTACACTTTATGGATGTAATTTCTTAATTTCTGATAAAATTAATTATAAATTTGTTTTTTTTTGGTTTTTTATGATTTCACAAACAGTTTTACTCATTTCTTTGAGTCCTAAACACCCAAAATGTTCTGATATTGCTTAAAAATTTCTAGTTTTTGAATTTGAATGTTCTGGGAAACCTAATGAAAGATTAGTATCGAATGTCGGTTGCTATTGTTCACAGCCCATTGAGGAGCAATCGCTAGTAAACAAAAACATCAAATATAATATTATATATAATAAAATATAATAATTATAGAACATATTTTTAAAGATAATCACAATTGATTTTTGTTTGTCAAGCATGCATGGATTTGGTATTAATTTTGGCTTTATTTGTTACTCTTGAATCAGTTTTTCTTTAGGATTTACAAGAAGGTGAAGCAGCAGTTCTTAATAAAGGACTTTTACAAACAGAGCTTTTAGATTTGAGTGTATTAGTACAATTATGTTATCCAAAAGGCTGCTATTATTTTGACTTTGTTTTCTATTGCATTTTGTATTTCATAATTCCTTGTTCTATTATTTCAATGTCTTTTTGTATTTTATTAGATGAATAAGATTTCAAATCTTTTATACTTGAAATTGATAAAGATCTATCAAATATCGATTTATTATCATTTATTTAGGTTGCAATTCTCTTGTTTGAACTGGCAACATTTTTAGTATTTATTCCATAATACTTATGATTCTCTAAATTGAATTGTTATTCTAAAGATTCTAATCTGATATATTCATTTTATCTCTCCATTCCAGATTTAAAAAGTTGTTATAAGTTTTATAATATTTCTTTTTTATTTTCTTCAGATGCTGCTTTCTCCTTACTCATCCCTGTAAATACGATTTAATTTTTGTCATTCTCAGATATATATATATTCAAGCATAATTTATCGGATTCAATCTTTTCGATCATCTTCAAATTTTTATTTAGAAATTCTACCATCTAAAATGGTTGTGCCTATGGTTCTGATGTTTCAAAAATGCTATCATTTCTTTTAGAGATCTTTTATTTCTCAGGAGAAATGGCTTTGTTTAATTCAGGACTTTAGCTGGGTTTTCTATCTGTAATTAATCCAATTTCTAATTTTTTATTATCACTTTTGAAACTAGTTCTTAAAGAAGAATTTGGAAGTCCAGGAGAATTTACTCGTCGGAAAGAACTCAGTTCATTTCTATTGGAAGGAATAGAACTATGTGTTGAATGAATCATATATTATTGGCAATATTTGCTCATTTTTACAAAATAAAATCGTTAATAATTAATGATCAAAGTAAAAATTAATAATGAAATGCAGAAATATTTTCATAATGGGAAGGTGACAAAGCTTTGAAATCGAAAATATGATCGTTGCATAAAATTGCTTATTAATAATCACTAAATTCAAGATCTAATAAAATACACTATTTTGATTGTCTAAAAATAAACAGATATAGTAAAAAAAATTCGCTTAATCTGAATTTTCAACATACTTTTAAATTGTGCGACGTCTGATAAATAATTTTATAATAAGAACTTAGAGTTATTATTAATAATCTTGTTCTTTTACTTTATCGGGAGGAATTCTAATTTTCTTAATAACTAAAATTAAAGCTAGCCTTATTTTGATTAAAATTGTAATAATTGAATATTTTTGATTTATTTTTATAAAAACTAAAAAGCACTTAATTAATAAATTATAAAATCATTTTTTTTTCTGAAGCTATTTTTAAATATCCAAGGATTAATATTAAATCAGTTTATTATTTTTAAACATTTCAACAACTTCTTTTAAGTTTTGAAAACATTGCAATCTTAATAAAGAAGTTTTATAGCTCTATAAATCATCCCTCAATTCATAAACTAAAATAATTAATTAACTTAGCAAAGCTAAATGAAGTAGGTATGCCTCTACATTCCCTTACTTTACTATTACTTTGTTGACTACATTTTTATGAAATGCTTAACTGATTCCTTCCAATAGATTGGCTTTAAATAATAAAGCTTAAACTTGCTTTTCTTAAGAAAATAAACATAATTATTTCATAATAGAATAAAATATCTATTAATAAAAAGGATTAGGTAATTGATGAAATTATTCATTTAGATTAAATGTAGAGGTATCATTGAGTTTTAAATAAATTCTATGATTTCTCTGTTTGAAATTTCTTAAAATTAAGTCAATTATTTATGTGCTAAAAATTCTTATACTTCCAATATGATTTTAATTAGAAAAACATTCTTCTCTACTGTTTTTTTCATTCTGCATTTTATGCATATTCGTTAAATTTCTGCAAATTCTTGGTAGATATGTTAAATAAAGTTTGGTTAATTTTTCATTCATGGGTTTTTTATTAATCCTTTGAATGAGGTGAATAAGGATAATCTAACAATTATTTGAGCTATTTTCTTCATATGAACTTTAAAACAATGCAGTTTGTGTAAGAGAATAATGATTAAATAGTTTTTCTAATAAGATATACTAATCATCTAGGAGTTCATCGAATGCATAATGATATTCAAAATTTTGCATAGATTAAACTATAATCTTTAATAGATTGCTATTTCTTAATGATGTTGTTTCATCATTTTAAGTTTCATATTTTGCATATTCTTCTTTCATTATTGTATCTACAACACTATTATCTTAGTTTGGATAATAAACAAATAGTTTAGCCTAAGAAGTTGGTGTTTAGGTTAAATTAATTTACCTTGCAGTTGAAAAATCTAACATAAATAAAATAAATACCATTAGTACCGACTAAACTCATATACTAAGGTTGATCAGATCTCTTACTAGCAGATTAGGTTGGATTGTTTTCGGAAAATGTCATAGACTTTTGTTTACGTTAAGTATTTTTGGTTGCAGTTAATTCAGTTATTATGTTTGGAGGTTAAATATTTAAAGATGGTAGTTTAATGGAGTTTTGTAATTAAATAATATTTAAGGGAGGTTCTGTTACTTGGGATCTTTATGATCTCTATCCAAATTACATATTTTTCATCCCTTCTGATGCTTGTCTGTATACATTATATAGAGTTGGAGTCTCTGCTGGAGTACTAATTTCCCTATAAAATTAAACTACATCCTATAATCTGTCTATATCTCTTCCTGATTGATTTAATTCAGATAAATCAATATATTCTTAAATAATAACTTTATTGATTTATCTAGCTAAACTTGATAAGTCTGAGCTTCTTCTGAGGTTTGAACTTAGCAGCATTTTTCTCTCTAGGAGTTGCTTATTTTAAATCAATGTTTTTCCTGGAATCAATGGACCCAGGTATTGATCTATGTTGCTACTAATTGAATAAGTGATGGCAGCCTAATCATCGTCTTGAATTAATTGTAATTTATAGTCATTGATATGTTTTAAAAATTAATATGCTTCTTTTGAAATATCTCTCCTTTTGTGATACACCCCCTCTTTTTCATTATTTGTAATTTTACTTACAAGAAGGGAAACATATCCTTAACGATTTAGGAATTACCAAATATAATTCCTTAAATCCTAAGGAATTTTTGAATAATTGGGATCCATAAATCGCAATAGGAATTCTAAATAGTGGGAATTATCTAATAGAATAAAAATTATTATTACAAAGATAATCTAAAAATTGTTGGTGAAATTAAAAGTAGAGAAAATTATAGACGGTTTCTTTCAATTCATACTTTAAATAAAATTAGAGTAGACCAATAATATGGGTTAGATTTCCACTTGATTATGAATTTTGAAAAAATCCAGAGATACTGCGAACTAAAATTGATTTGATGAATTACAAGCAATTTGCATGGTATGTTAGTTGATTTACATGATCATTTGATGATTATGGTAATCTGTTAGGAATAACATAGCTTTATAGGATCTAAGAGTAGTCAATTTATCAGGTTTGATTACATGTTATTTGTATTGATTATCATCACAAGGCTATTGAATGTCGTTTGCTAAGGTATCTGTAGCAAAGATCAATCCAGGTTCTGTTGCCACAGGATTAGTAATATAAGAAAACAAGTTTTATAGTGCATCTATGTCTGCTAGATATTCACTTTACTCTGAATCAATTCTTGGTTTGTGTTAGATTAAAATTTCATCGATGTTCACATCACCTCCCTTTATGGAGTCATCTGAATTGCTATTATTTACATGATCATTCATGAGCTACTACTTGGAGGACATTTTAGAAGATAAGGTCTAAGATTAAAGGATGTTCATTGCCATTAATGACATTTTTGGTTTTGATCCCTTCCTTGCTTAGCTGCCCTTCTCTTATAATTCGATGGCAACATTTTGATAATGAAATTCATCTGAATTCTTTTAAACCTCTTCTTGGTATAATTTTAATACAGCTATTCTTTAATCAATTATTTTAAAATACTTTCTTCAATTAGCTAATTGAGTTGGTTTGCAGATTTCATTCTATGTCCTAATTGTTACTAGATTTATCCTACTTTTTTCATGACAGCCCTTACTAATTTCTCGTTTTCTGCATGTTAAAGAAATATTATGAAAGCATAACACTTATCGTCGATATCAAAACTAATATTAATTACTTATTATATTACTCTGGTTCTGAGATTTCAGTTAAAACAGTTTCCATTAAAAATCCAAGGCAACATATTTTCCATTATCCTTGATTTGGAATTTATGCGTATTCTTCAATTGCTTTAAAACAACCGTCAACCCATTCCTTAGAGTGTTTGAATATATTTAGTAGGGAAATTTAAATCATATCTATGGTATCCGGAATTAGAACATGCAATTATAGTAAAAATCTAATTATCCTAGGCTCATTAATCAAAGGTATGCTTTTATTGGAAATGGGATAGTCTAATTGATGAACTTCAATAGTGGTAACACCTTTGATAGAACATCGTTTTATTTTAGGGCCTATTCAAATGATTTTACTAAACTCATACTAATAATAATAATAATTTTAGATTTTTGAAGTTTATATATGCAATTATCATTTCTGAATAAATATACATAAAAATATAGAAATCATTTTTTCCTCTATGTTGATGGTTTTTTTATTTGAATGGATTCTTGTGGTATTTGAGCATAAGGCATTTTTTCATTAATTAGATCTACACTTTTGGCAGTAGTAAAATCAGCAAGCTCTAACAATATAGTATTCAATTTTACAATCATTAATGGCATCTTTTCCCTTCATTAGAATGCCTCTTGGCAATCTTTTATCTGGACAAGCACCTTTTAATTAGATAATACTTTCTCTCTCTTCTCTGAGGGTTCTTTACATTTTCATCATTGTAGATACGAATTTGATTTTATTCTTCAATTTCTCAGTGTCTAAGTACGATATGTTAATAACTTACTTTTCTATGCTCCTTGTGAACTACCAGTGGTGGATTATTTTTGTAATCCAGTCTATTTGGTCAACTATTTGAATTGCTATATATCTGATTCACTGATTTACTCATCATCGTCTCCCTAAATATCTGTTTATAAGATATGATATAACATTTCAGTTACTAAAATGATATTAAATTAAGAACTTACTTTTTTCAGACACAAATGGAATTGACCATGTAAATATATCCATAAAATTAGGTAATAAATAGGGATGAGGGGTGTATTGATATTACTGTATATTCAAAGTGTTATTTTCAAATTTGATGACTGCTCCTCTATTGTTGTAGACATCGCAGTAATTCGGAGCACTGAAAATAGTTATGACAACTGGAAAGTCTTAACCACCATTCCATCTATGCATTTTATATCCATCCAATTATGCCTTATCTTATTTATTTATTTTACTTCATGAGCTCTGATAATAGAAATTAAATTATTCCTTTATAGAAACTTATTTGCTGAATCCCCTCCAAAAAACCAACTGCATCCTCTTACTTCATTCGATTTCCATGCAGTATCCAAATAACCCTATTCTTGATCGACTGGATCACTCCATAGCAAATCACAAAACAATCCTTATCTAGGAGGTTCATGGTATCTTTCTATCTTCTTGATATCTTCTATTGATTTCAAATCAGGTGAGATTCCACCATGAATTGCTATGAATTTAGAGTTTATTATGCATGCCAAAGGGAACAGGTCAAATGAATCCATCAACATCTCGTAAGTCTCTTAATCATATTTGTATAAACATTCTTCTTTGAAATTGAAGAATGCCGTCAATTATCTACACTCGTGATTTCCTCTTAAGAAATATACTGAATTTTGGAAATTCAATTTTATTGCATACATCAATACTATTACTTCTATTGAGTATGATCCTCTATCCACAAAATCTCCCAAAAAGAGATATCTATTATTTTAATATTTTCAAATTTACTTTGTGTTTTCAGGATTTCCTCCCACTTTGGGCTCCAACAATTTCAATAAGTCATAATATTAACTAAGGATAAATTTAATAGATTACCCATGTATATCACCTACAACAGTTAGTGGATCTTGCAAATATAGTACATTTCCTTCGTTTTCTAGTAATAATGTCATTGTATATACTCAACAATTTATTACAATCGGCAACCAATTTAAATAGATCCTCTTTGGCAATTCTGCCTTCCTTTTGTAAATGATCTCTCAACAATTTCCAATCAGGCTTGTCTATTGTTAATGCTGTGATTACTTTTCAATTTATCTGGAAACATTAGATTCCTTGACAATGGACGATGAGGTGGAGGCTTCAAAGTTTTCACTTATCGATCATTGACAGGATCTTTTAGAAGGTCCATATATTAATTAATTTATAAACAAAGAAGAATGTATATAAAATCAATAAATTATAAATTATATAATCATTTCTTACATCTAATAATTCTATGTCTAACCTTAAGAGAATCTATCAATTTTAAAAGGTCCTTGTTATTCATTTTGTATTGATTATTCGCAATTGACTCAACATGTACAGTTGGGAACCTCTGTAGATTCGATTAAACTTGTAAATTGTTGAATTGAGAAAAAGATGCTTGCGTTATTGATTTTGCACTATTTTATTTTATCAACTTCTAATTTAAATAACTCAAAGGTTTCAAATGAGCTACAAACTTTGGAATAACGTCTTTTAGCATTTTATCCATATACAAGGAAACCTGGCTTTTTCTAGGTTCTCTAGCACTATTTGCTGTATGATGAAAAAAAGTCTCATCATCAGGAGTGGTTTTTATCCTTATTTTTTTATTTCAATTATTACCTCAATGATTATCTAGATTGAGGAATACTAATTATAGGTTTATGCTATTAATGATTAAACACAGTTATCTAAGATTTTTTAATTGTTGTTAAATTTCGCATAGCTTTAAGAATATGCATCCTTTTTCTGAATTTCTTTATAGTCTCCACTTTATATGATAAAATAAAAAGAATAGCATTAATTGCTGCTTTAAATCTTTTTAAAACCTTCTTCCTTCTCTACCATCTTTATATTTTATTAATTAAGTACCTTGTCCCGTTGAATGGATATTGTTTTTTTATTCTCCTAATAAATTAATTGCATATTCCAAATTCTGTACAATCGCAACTCAAATTAGTTTTCACATACTCCTTTGCTAACATTGCTTTATTTAAATAAAATAAGGTTAGCTTCTTTTTTTAAGATAAATTTGATAGCCTGTTTTTTAATGTTCTAACATGTTTAAACTCATAAAAGTCATTTAAAGAAAGATAAGTTTCAGACATTTATTTATAAATAAATATCCTTTAATTACTAGTTTATAGATTAATTGATTTAATTCAATCAAATTAGAATTGTAATTGTTGTCTACAAAATTGTTGTTTTAATTCTTTCAACAATGGATTAGATTAATCTTAAATGAATTAATTAGATATAAAGTTAAACATAAATTATTAATAGTTCATTGAAGATAGTCCAATTCGTCATCCTCAAAATTTCTACCGATTATTTTACTATAATATTACAATTAAATTACTCGAATATCTCAGATTCTAAGTATTATTATTATTATGATTACTAATTGGCATTGTTATTACCAAGAGTAAATTATAAAACACTTCGACCCACTTGCATTTCTATGCCATTTAACTCTGAAATCAAGGGAATTACAGTTTATTGGATGAGAATTAATGTTCCAAATTTCGATTTATTATCAGTCAAATAAATTTATCCTTCTATCAATTTAAGTGTTCCATGATTTCTACTTACTGAGATGTCATTTACTCGAATTTCAGTTTCATTAGCTCTTCCAATTTTCAGTTCATTGATTCTGATATTTTCTGCCTCACTACTATTATTATCAAAAGATATGATATAGACCCCATTGCATTGATTCCATTAAGTATCTTCACTCATATTATTTTCTTACATTTCCTATATGATTATGAAATATAAATACTTCATATCTTTTCTGGGTGATTTCCATCAAAATATATGGATATTCTGTTGGCTTACTCAATTCTATTAAATCAAATATTCCTTCATCGCTTTTGAAAATGGGTGGATAATTAAATTTACATAATTCACATTCCAAATTCTTCCACATATAAATGATACAATGATCGCTTTATTTTGTTTGGAATTTGGACTTTAACCATTTTTTTAAACAGTTAAGATGTATATATTTAATAGAGCCAGTACATTTGCATGGATTTACAAGTGGATTCGATCTGCTATATGCACTGCTGCAACAGACTCTGCATGTAATGGCATCTGATTAACTAGATTTTGCAGAATCTGAATCTTATCTTTCAATAAAAAGAGAAGATTACATCAATTATCTTTAATTTAACTGAATTTCTCGGATCTTGAATTTTACTCTGCCCATTTTGATGACATCCCCTTCTTTTAATTTGATTCCATTGTTGCTCATCATTGATTGCATGGATCTTACCACCAACCATAATTTACTTCCTTTCTCCATTAATTTAGTATTAGTTCTTTAACTCATACTGATTTTTTAATGATGACTGTATTTCTTAATTAAATCATTGGGCTAATGAAATTCATCTCCTTCTAATTAATCTAGATTTTCTGATTATTAAAAATCTTTATTATCACCATGATATTTTGTTGTTTATTCTTACTTGTCCTCTTCATAATTTTATTTGCATTCTCCTCTTTTATTTATTATACTGAAAATTCCTTCATTTTTGTCAATTCTGAATAGAATCTGTTCCTATTTAATTACACTCTTATTCCAATCTACATCATCATCAATCCATTATAATTCGTTATTGTTTTTAATTAAGTATCCTCCCTTGCTTATCTTTTATAATTAATCCATTTACTTAAAAGTTCTACTCTTTCAAATGACTTTGGTTTTCATAATCAAAAAGTGAAAATGATTCCTTTTGCCAAGTCTTTATCTTGATAAACAAATCTTTAACGGTTCCTTCCTAATTATTAACCCTATAATCATCATTGGTTGCTATTTCTTGTAGGTGTGTATTGGAATTAACTTGCTCAGATTCACAGAATTTACGACACTGACAACTCCCCATTATAAAATAATATATAAATTAATATAAAATATGTTATTCAAACTATCAGTGCAAACCAACTTAAGAACAAATAGAATAGAATCACTGGGTAAAGTGCTAATATTCTTTTCTATTCTGGGATCAATAATTTCATAAATCCAACCGCAGCTATAAAATCCAATATATAAATATACAGTAGGTTGACCATAGGAAACACCCAATCACCAAAAACATCTTCAAATAAAAGAAGGAGAAGAATAAAGTAAACAAGGCTCCCAAATTTATTGGAAATACACAGTATCCCAACACACAAACCGATTGGAAAAATGATCTTAATTTTATTTCTATATTTACACTTTCCCACCCAATAATTAAGCATTTAGAGTAACTACAAAGGAGCCAACCCAAATAAGTACAAATATTGTGGCAAATATCCCTGGACCATCATCATTATTACCACTCATACTCAAAGTTCTAAGCTACAAACTAAAATATACAATGCTAACATCAAACAAAATACCAATGGTCCCCACAAATCCCCTAAAAATTGTAAAAATAATTCAAATACAATTTCTGAGTTCTCTGGCATTGTTAGTTGACATTGTCGGTACCAAAACGCATCTCAGTTTTACTCCTATCTACCTCAAATCTCGAAGCTAGTTTTTAAATTGATTTGTACCAATGTGACTGCTACACTTTCTTCAAGTGTGCTTGACACCTGAAGGTCAGTTTACTTAATTGGGATTTCCTAATGCTAAGCTTGGACTGGATTCACTTAGGGCTAAAGATTTATAACTCCTTATATGGAGTTATTAGCTTAATTTTCTTAAACTTCAAATTCCATTTTATTTTTATAGATATAAATTATATTATATTCAATATCATCCACAACAGCCCTTCTTTTTTTTTGTAAGATTCTAAATTTAAATGTAATTAAATACTTTTAGTCTTAAACTTAGTTCCTGCTTATCCTTTTCCTACTTCTTTATATCATCATCCAATTTTTATTTTTCAGCATTGTTAATTTGGCTAGGTCCTTGTTACTTGTTGCTAATTTGAAGCTTCTCTAATTCATCTTTTAATTTCTTTTTTTCTTCATCCAATTTTTGTTTCTCAACTTCCAACTTCTTCAATTAGGTATCTTATTAGGTAATATTCTATTCTAATAATTTATATTAAGAATCGTAGTCTCGAATCTCCTATGCTAATTCTTAATTAATGTTAGTCTGAGTTCCTCCCTTCTTATTCTATTTTTGCCTTATTGATTTCTCTAATTTTTTTAATAGATTTGAATGAGTTAATTTTAAATAATCGTAAAGTGTACTTGCCTTCCTAACACCAGATGCTTATTTATCATAATTCAATATAAACCTAAAATTAATTAAGCCATTACCCTACGAAATCAGATGAAAAAAAATGTAAATCATCATAAGTGTAATTCTCCTTTTCCACATCATCCTAAACCTTCTTGGTTTCTTACGCTATGATCTCTTGGTTTTTTCTAAATAAAATTCAAGATTTACGATTGATGAATTTCGTCATTTTAATTTAAAATCTCACTTTCAGTTTTATTCATTAAATCTATGAGTTTTTATTTGTAATCTTCATAATGCTTGTTCATTTCCCTTACTCCTGCAATAAGATGAAATGTATCAAAGCATTCACTTCGAATTTATGATAAAACTTAAAAAGTCTCCTCTAATTTTCTTGTATTTTTGTTTTGAATGAAGAAATTAGTGTAATTATTGGAATAGTTTTTTTTTGCTTATTCATATCCTTAAGCACATTCATTCTTCAGAATACTATCCCATGCAGTATCAATGTTAGGAACACCTCCCCTATTGATTACACTTATGTAATTATCCAACATTGCACAGAACATTCTCCCGTTCACATTTTCAGAATGTATTTATTTTGGAGAACAGTTGTTAATAAGGTATTCCTTCAATTTCATCAACTTGAGATTATTATATATAATTTACAGTCTTTTAAAATTCAGGTCTTAATTGATTCAAAGCTAATTAATCAACATTTTTGAGTTGAGTATCATCGACAGGAGTGATTAATGGGAAGCAGTGTCTCTCCTTAAAAAAGTTAAGTAATGATTTTCTAATTTTTTTGCTCTATTCATTCTATTTAATATATTAACTCTCATCTGTTAGACAATTTTCCATGTATTCTTTTGGTGTCAATTCTCTTTGCTGCTAATCTCTCATTTCAAGTACATAGTCTCTTAAAATCCAAACAAATTTAGGCGTAAAATATTTGATTTATGACTCATTAACAGATTCCTTATTCTAATCCTAAACCTATATATTCTTTGCTAATGTCGTTGTTAATTGTAATTGAGAAATGGATGTTTCATCTATGCAGCCTCTTGAATTGAAAACAAAAATAGAACTCATTAAAATAGCTAAAGCAAATATTTTTGCATCATGGTTTGTGGTTCTCTCAATTGACTCACTTCCTTCGGTATCTAAGAAATAGATCTATAGATTAGTCTTTGGATTGATGATCGGTTTCGTATACATCCAAATACCTTAGGTGCAAGAGTCAGTTGCAGCATCAACTTTAAACTTTAAACTTTAATCATAAACTTACTCCTTCTCCTCCTGCATCCAATAACTTATTTAACAAGAAGCTTTTGCCTGTTCTGTACTTCCCACAAACTACAACAAAACCTATGTCTCCATCCAATTATTGAAAAAATTCTCTAGCCTCCTGTGTTATTTCAAATTTTTATGTTTCTTTAGTGTACTTCACCACCTGAATGGGCTTTTCTTTTTAAGTACTCTTCATATTATTTAATTTAAATAATGTATGCTGAAATACTAACGGGTTGGAAAAGAATAAATTTTATTAATACTAATAAAAATAATTCTGCATATGACCATCACAAAAAGAATGGCAATTCATCATAATAGAAGGAAAGATACTTGTTAATATTGATGAAATGATGTTTAAATCTGATATTATTTCTTTAAAACTTATTAATTTTCAATAGGTCTTCTCATTTTGACGTAAGGGAAATACTTACAACAATAAGCGGTTTGTTATATTCATATCTTTTATATTATATTAATTATATATGTAATTAGGAATAAGTTTTAATCTTAAATTCATTCCTAATTCTAATTTATAAAGGAAGAACTCGCTTTTAGTTCTTTCCAAAAGTATCAAAGAGAAATAATTAATTATGTAAATACATATCTCATTCTTATTTTAATTAAAATTTAAATTTGATATGATCTAAATTAATTATAAACATGTAATAAAAGAGTTAAAACTATTACATAAATTATTGTAAGTAAATTTATATCTCCAATAATGCATTCCTTAAATTGGGATATTTTTGTTTAGAATAAGAATATGATAGTTTTCTAGAAATATTAACTTGATTATACTATTAAATTATTAGGATAGTGTACCCTCAGAAAAGCTAAATATGCTGAATTGTCCTTTTAAGTAAGTAAAGTTTTAATTAATGAAAAGATAGAAGGGTTATTAAATTTGTGTCAATAAAACTGAAATTAAATCAAAATATATCAGACTATTAAACTTAAATAAGGGTTTGGATGGAATCATTTATTATTATAATTAATCAATTAGTAAATTTGAAAAAATTTCATCATGACTATTTATACAGAATTTATCAAGTATATTAAAAAACGCATCTAAATTAACTTATTCGTAACACAAAGGATTTATTATATTCAATTCAGCTATAGAATTATTAATGATCTTGCTAATGATCTTAAATTTGAAAAAATGATTTTCATAAATTTAATTAAAAGTCAAAATGCCATTTTTGACATCACATGGCGTTTCCTTATTGAGGAACAATCTTAAATCATCAAAAAATGTTACAATAATTTATAATGAACTCAAATATCCAATAACACCTTCCCTATCAGGAAATTAATATCAAAGATTAGAAAAGAGACAAAAAATCCAAAGATTAGTCATTAATAGATGAATTACATAAGGCATAGACCAAAAACTTAACTAAGAAAAAGGCTAACAAGAACATAACTAAATTTATAAAAACATATGATATCTGAGTAAAAGAATAACATATCTAGTTAATTTGTGGATGAACATTATAACCAGACAATATATATCTAATGCTGCATAGATAATAATAAAGTAGGTAATTTAGTAAAATATAAATTTGAGATATTTTATTTATATATTTCCTAATTTTTTGGAATTTGAATTTGAATATAATAATTAGCGGAAAAATTTTTATCTAAAGATGGAAGAAGATCAAAGTATATACATATATAATGTTTATTAGACTTAGTCTCATTATCATTACTCAATGATGAACAAGATTAGAAATTGTTAGAAAGAATTTCAAGCAAGAGTAAAAAAATTTTCAAAATTATCTATCCAAACAAGTATTGATTATTCTTAGTATGCTTTTAGTAAATAATTAATTAAATACAAAATTTATAATCGAAAGGAAAAAAGTTTGGAGGAATTGAGTAAGAAGTTTGTTAGTTGCCTAATTGATTATGATGAGAAAATTATATGTTTGGATTAGATCACTGAAGAATTGGGTATTGTATTATTTAATCTTAGGGGTTGAAAGAAGAAGAATATACGATATAATCAATATACTTGAAAGCTTGCAAGTAGTTAAAAGAAAATGTAAAAATAAATATTGTTGGAGTGGATTCAAAACTATTTATTAAACAATTGAATAAGTATTATTATAAAATATATTTATTAGTATGCAAACAAATAATCTGACTTAGACTTAACTACACATAAAAGAGAGAAATCTTTGGAAGTGCTATCAGCTGGGTTTATTAAGTTATTTATGTAATAAAAATCAATTTGGACATTGGAAGAAGCTGCTAAATATTTAGGAAATGAAGTTGATCAAAATAAATTAAAAACAAAAGTAAGAAGATTGTATGATATTGCAAATGTTTTAAAATCAATTGGATTAATTAAGAAAACTCATTTGACATCATCTAAGAAACCTGCATTTTAATGGGTTGGTAAAGAAGGGTTAAAATTATTTTATTAAAATTTAAAATAACGTGAAATGAAAAATTAAACTCAATAAATTAAGGAGAATATTGCAATAATACCTACTCCTTAAATTTAAAATGTGAATAAACCAGATAGTTTTAATTCTTATAATTAATATGTTGGCAAATGCATCGATATGCTGATTTAGCAATAATTAAACGATAGAAAACAATAAACTGAATAGAAAATTAAAGAATAAAATTAAAATTAAGTCTCTGTTATTACTCCGAAGTTAAGAAAAACATATACAATAATTGTAAAATATAAATTTATTTTAGCCTCCCAGAGTTACTACCCCTAAAAAGGTTTTATCAAATACTCCTAAAAAAAATCAATCGAATAGCCATACTCCTAATAATAACAAAACTGTAGTTGGTTCTCTTATAGGGAAGTTTAATTAAAACTTGTGATTCTTTATAGACATCTATATTTTTCATTAAATTATTTATCATAATACTCTTTCTTACCTTTCTATTCTAATGAGAAGAGATTTAAGTACTTAATAAAGTTCGTAAACTGTCGAAAGCATCTCATAGTTGCAGCCTACGTAATGTCATATTTATATTTAGGTTTCGATTTGAATAAGCTATTTAAGTATTGAGCTCAATATTGCTGTCCAATTCTTTTTATGTCATTGCAGTCTTATTATTTAGCTTTGAGTTGAATTTTGATGGCAATCTGCTATCTGTTATTTATTGTATCGAATCAAAATTGCTGTTGCAATTGATCCATTAGTTATATTTTTATCGAATATTTCTACAATTCAGCATGTATAACACTTTTTATAAGTTATTTAGAATAGATAAACACATTTTAATTAGTCTGTTATCGACTTTAGTAGAAGGTTCTTATTTACTTATTCTTAACTTTTACTAGATATCAAGGAGAAGAGATTTGTTATTATATTCAAACATCCTTCCTTTAGTTAATATACTCCTTTGGATGATTTTAAAAATTAATGAAGGAAATTTATACTTTAAAGAATCAATTTCATAAATTAATATGTATCACGTTTTCAGAAACATTACTTTATTGATAACATCAATATTTTTGTGCTTAAAACTTGAAGGGTACTTTCAAACAGAATGGCTCTACACATTGTGGATGTTTTGGATGCTTTTTGGGATTTCTGCATTAATAGTGATTTATTGTATTTTTGTGATTTTGGGATTGGGAATACAAATAATTTTAGAACAAAGTAGTAGGCAGAAAAATTTAGGTTTGAGATTTGCATTTATTAATAGTTATCGTTAATTTCTGGATTTTATTTTTTATGATGTCAAATGCTCTCATGCTTTTTTTAATCCCAATAATAATACTAAATTTTTATAATGTAATTAATTATAAAAATGTCATTGACACAGCAAGAATTATACTAATAGTCAACTAAATTATATTTTCTTATTTTACAGTTAGATTTAAACCAGATATAGTTTTAAGTTTATAGTCTTACCTATCTTTAAGTGATTCAGTGAATCCATTAAACACTCTACCAACCTAATAGGGAGAAGAGTAACTTTAATAATCCAAAAAATAAGATTTAATGGATAGTCAGGTAATAGAGCGTCCCATCTAAATTCCAAAAGTCGTAAAGAGAATATCAAAAACCTACTTTGGATTTGATGATCTATTTGCTGATAAAAAGTCAGAGGTTTAACTCCATAGTAAAAAACCAACTCATCATAAGGCCTTATCGTCATAAATATAAAGACCTTAATAAAATGAATATGAAAATATCAAATTATCTTCTTTAATTAACATTGGGATGAGTGAAGGCCAACAGAGTAATGCAGAATTAGAAAATAATTTAAAAGAATTTGAATAAGTACTTTATATTATCTATTGTTACTTTAATAGGCCAATCAACCTGGATCAGTCTCATTATCATCTATAAATGCATGCTGTATATGTTTTGATAATGAGCCCAATTCATTATTTATGTAATGTGGTCATGGAGGAGTCTGCTATAATTGTGCAATTGATTTATGGAAAAACAAAGCTGAATGTTATCTATGTCGAAATGTAATTGATTTCTTTATTCTAGAAAATCGATAGAGTTTTGAAAATCAAAATGATTGAATAATAAAAGAATATCTACTAAGTTATTGCTGCTACTGAAATGAATTAAAAACTAAAAATTTAACAAAAGAACTTTACATAGAATTAATAATAATGACTTACTGTTTTAAAGATATTTAATTTATCTATTAATAAATTATCCTTTTATATATTCCTTAGGTTTTAAATTTTTGTGATACAAAGTATAAAGACAGATTAATTTAATTTAATAAATCTAAAAATAAAGTCAATAATTATAAATTTAAATATGTCAAAGCTTTAAAGTTTCATTGTTGCTAGAAATAGCATACAATTCTTCAGCAAAAACAGCATATCTATGATAATTAGATAATCTTGAGTTTAAAGTTTGCTTTTTAGAACTTTTTGGTTCTATTTTAGGAAAAACAATAGAAACATCCTAAAATTATTCCCTTTTTGTTATGGATTAGCTTTTCATTGTCTACTTTACACTATTGGTTTTTGAAGATTTTTCTAATGTTTTCGCTCGAGCAGTTTTCAATTATCTATTAATTATCTTTTATTCTTATCTTTGTATTAAATTAGAAAAATTATGAAATTCTCTAATGAAACTCATTTCATCTTAATTCTTTTATTTTATTCTTTATATTTTTGCTTTTTTTTCATTTAAAGACATCTCTAGGTATTTTTATTTAAATGAAGAATATTCAATGTTTTCATGTATATCTTCTAATAGAAATTGTTTTTTCTTTGGTTGAATTACACTATTATTTAAGGACTCAATTTGTTCTTTAATTTTTGAATTCTTCAAACTACTATTTTGAGTTCTAAATCTACTTGACATTGCAAATTCTTAATAGGATTGTTCAGTTCTTTTCTTAAATTTAGGTGGCTAAAATTAAATTTCTGGATTTTCTATACACATTATAGAAAATTTCACAGGCAACTAAGTTGATTTACTACTGCCATCAATTATACCAGATTAGGGAGATATATCAATAGATCTTTATTGGTGACTATTTTTAATAACTGATTATTCTTGTTAAATATCACTAAAAGAGGAGTTTACCTATTACATACGAGAACTATTTTTTAAACTATTTTAATTAATTTACAAAGAAGTTTTATTTTTTGATGGTTTTAATTTATTTGATTTTGTAGGACACATCCAAATGAAATTTTCAATTAAACGAGAATTTTCATTAAAAAATTATAGTTGGATGGTTTATTAATCATATTTAAATTTATCTGCTTACGAATTATTTAAGCATAAGATTACTTAATTCTATTTTCTATCACATAATTAAGAAGTATCTTGAGCAGTTACTTCTAATTTATAAACATTCTAAATTTTCTAATAGTATTTATATAAAAATATAGTTTTTTATTAAATTGGACTCTCCCAAATATGATCACTAAACATAAGAATCTTTGTTCCATTTAGTTTGAATCTGTACGTAATCAAAGCCAATGCTATGACTCTGTATTTTGCTTCGCTTGTTGAAACATAAGTAAATTTGATGTAATCTCTATTGTTGATATATTCAAATGAGATAGATGCTCCGAAATGAAGTAATCCATAAATATCAGCCTGTTAATAGTATTTAAGTTCTTTCAAGGATTCTTTATGCTTACCTAAGTAATCTCTATTTCTGCAATTCCACTTAGTTGAGTTTTAATCTTATTTAATTATCCTATAATCAATTATCTTTTCTTCATTGATGTGTACCTTTTGAATTTCTTGTATAAGCCATTTAGGAATAACAGCAATATTTAAATGATCTAATTAAGCTACTGATTGTGCATATGTAGACTAGATTGAATCATCAGATATTTAAGATTTAAACTATAATCTGACAATTTCATTATCTGCCATAATCTTAAAATTATTATAATTATACCGTATGATATTATTCCAAGAATTTTAGGGAATGTTTTTGATTTCCTAAAATTTCCTCTATTTTTTAATAGGTTTGCATATCAAGATATAGATTTGGTGTTGGAATTTGTGAAACATAAAAAGATATTTCTTTAAAGAAGTTATTTCTGTGATACCATCGGATTCTTCTGAACCATCTTTAGATGACATAAATAGCTCTGGATTGGTTTATAAATTTCATAATAGCAACATATTTCATACCCTTTTGAGCAATGTTTTGTTTTGATCTAAAATACTTTTATATTCTGCAGACAGCTGCTATTTCTCTTAATTAGAAATCAAAAAAGATATGCAGTTATCTATCTCTATTTTGACAATTATATTGATAGATCTTCTTCAAAACTTTAAGGTTATCTAATTCAATATATTTTATTAAATTGTATTCTTCCTACTAAAATTTATCTATTCTTTTGATCATTTACTAATGTCTCAAGAGTTCCTGAGCAGTTAATTCAAATTACTTTTATGACAATTTAACCTTGACATATTTAATAAAAAAATAAAGAAATTCATATTTTATTACATCCCTATTAATATTAGTTTCTCCAAAGGATTTCTTCAATGAGTGAAAATTGAATAATATGACTGCAGATTTGATTCTTTGAAATAGTAGCGGTATAAGATTTTTATGCTGGCAATTATTTTAAGCATGCAACCTAATGGTTTTGATGTTTACTTCTTTGGCATGTAAGTTAAAAGCATTTTTAAATATTTGCTCTTATGATTTCAAAATATAGAATCGCTTAACCTGATTCTGATTCAAAAATTGCCTCAGATGTTTGACCTTCCATAAATTGATTTTCAACGCCTTGTAGATTAAATTCGATGCATTGTTAATAATGTATTACTAAAACCTTCGCCTCTTCAAATCCTTATACGAATTAAGAACTCTTATGTAACTCTATTTGTATTATTCAATGAGAATGCCTCTAACTTCCTTTCGTCTCTCCACAAACCTTTTCCATTGATTAACAAATTTTTGTGCCAATTAAATATTCATAAAATTACAAAAATTATCAATCATTCATAGTTTAATTTAACTTTTTGTTTGTGATAGTAGTTAGTCCAAGCCCCTCCATTATTAGAATAGTAATCCATAGGATAGATTTGTTTCCAATCAGCCTCCCCCAACATAACATAAGTTTCATATGGAGTTAACAATGGTTTCTAAAATTGCACTCCCCAATCAATTGACAGTCTTGGACAAGCAATTTATATAAAGACATCTACTTCATTCAATTAATTTAGTTGTTCGAAATTGATTTCACTAATCAAAAGAGTAAAATATTTTATCTAATGTTTTTTCAACAATTCTTCAATTCTCTACAAAATCTAAGAGCTTCCCTGTCTTCCAAGTGTACTCATTATAATACATACCAATTACGGTTATATTTTTTGGCAATGCACAATTTATTAATATCTCAAATTCATCATTTTTGGATTATCGTACTTTTCTATAGTAAGTCTATAAGTGTATGGATCATATTAGAAGAATTCAAATTATGGATTTTGAATCATAGTTGACTCCATATGAAATCTACCATCACATACAAAGATGACTATATTTCTACTATCTTAAGATACCTCTAATTTAGGGGAAGTGCATCCCAAGACTTCTCCTGAAGATCTAGGCTTTTCTTGTGGAATTGCAATTTTATAACCATCCTCCTCTAATTATTTCTTGAGTAAGTGGATATAAGTATTAAATTGAATTGTACCCATTAAGTAATACTTGATATTCTTATCTGTGAAATTCTTTTAGATTGTTTCAAATAAGTGTTTAGTGTCAATGTTAATTTCCACAAAAACATACAAGGTTTTAACAGCACATTCATTAATTGGAACCAAACAACTGTGACCATAATGAATTATGTAATCAGCTTGCATTTCATCTGCGGTCAAATCATCAATGCAACAAGCACCATATGTAACATCTCCACTTATAAAGGTTTCACAACCAGTAAATGTTGTTAGGATATCTGATATCATGCAAGAATATAATAATAGTCCTTCTGGAAATTACAAATTGATTAAGATGTTTTGTCTTTACAGTCTCTCTTGAGTCTCAATAATTCTGCTGATTGTCTTATGAATTTCAAAATTGTAATGTTTGGGTAACTAACTTATTGCATTATTCAAGGCTTAATTGTTTAGGATGTATTCTGGTATTTGATTTAAGAGTTTAGGTTTGTTTTAAACATTTTAGATCATTAATAAATAATTTAATATTCTAAAAAATGTGAGTTTTATAGACTCTACTTTATCCTAGCACATTTAATATATTTTAATATTTATGATGATATCTCATTCCAATTTAGCATCATAAGTAAAATCTTAATATTTTTAACCAATGCTTTCACCTCCAATCGATAGCGAATTTGGATCATGTGATTCTAATGGTTATTCAGTAAATTCAGGATCGAAGTTTGAAACATCAACTTCACTCTTCACCAAGGGGATGAAGGGGGGCTTATATTGTTTTTTCAACAAAGTGTCCCAATTTACATTTAAAAACCAAGGGTGATCCTTGACTAAAAAATATATTGATTAATTTTACTTTCTTAAGCTCCCTTACTTCCCAATCTTTTGTCTGCATTCTTAGAAAATAATCCCTCTAATAAGGATTTGCATGCTGGTGTTAAACTAACTGGATATTTTAACTATGCAAATTTGATGCTTTCAAATAATTCCTCTCTATTTTAAGTATAGAATGGAGGAAATCCTGAAAGCATCTCATAAATTATTGCTCCTAAGGTCCACCAATCCACTGGTTTGCCATGGCCAGATTTTAATAAAATTTCAGGAGCCAAATACTCAGGAGTACCACACACACTTTGAGCATCTTTTGTACCTTTTACATTTCTTTTGGACAGTCCAAAGTCGGTGATTCTGATGTAACCTTATGCGTCAATCAAGACATTCTCAGGTTTGAGATCTCTATAGATGATATCATGATTATGTAAGTGTTCAAGAGCTAAAACAATTTGTGCAGCGTAGAATCTTGCCTAACATGATATTGGTATGTCTTACTTGATCTTCTGTGAATACTTTACGCTTTTACAATAAATTAAATAACTCTCCTCCTGAACAATATTCAAGAACAAAGTATAATTTCACATCATTTTTGAAAGCATAAAACATTTTAATGATAAAGGGATGTTTTACTTCCACTAGGATGTTTCTTTCCCCTAAGACATGGTCTTCTTATTTTCTTTTTTCAATATTTTTTTTCTTTAAAATCTTCATAGCATAAATTTCCTTATTATCCTAGGTTCAAAGAATCAAGTCTTACATTTTTTTTCACAAGTACTACTTTAGCATATGAGCCTTTTCCAATTACTTTTAAGAGTGTAAAATGATCTATTGTTAATTTCTCCATTTATTTATAATATTTGTAATGAGCATTTCAAGATATGATGTATATATAATCTAAAATTTCCTAACATCGGTATAATTATATTTAAATTAATATGGATTCAATTTTCGGCTTATAAGGTGGTGATTTTGTAATTATCGCATGCGATGGCAGCATTGCCCACAGCATCCTAAAGATTAAGGAAACCGAAGACAAAATTCTTAAGCTTGATGATCATAAGATTTTTGGGATTTCAGGAGAAGGAGCTGACAGAAACTCTTTTGGGGAAATAGTACATAAGAATCATTGTCTTATAAGATATAAAACAGGCGGATACATGAATCTCCAAGAAACTGCTCATTTTGTTAGGTATTTGATTTAGTGATTCAATAAGATCAATGTACGCTTAAGCCATCAGATCAAGAGATGGTCCTCATTAATGCAATGGCTTATTAGGAGGAGTTGATTCAGATGGCACACCTTCACTTTATTGGCTTGATTATTTGGGATCCCTATAAAAGATCACAAGAGGAGCTTAAGGCTATGCAAACTATTTCCTATTGGGTCTGTTGGATAATTAATATAAACCTGTATTTAATTGATTATTATAATAAGAATCTAATTAAAGAAGAAGGAATTGAAATAATCAAGAAGTGCATCAAAGAATTATAAACCAGATTCCTGATTGCCTAAAATAAATTCATCGTTAAGATTGTTACCAAATAAGGAATTGAAGTAATCACCATTTGAACATAATTACAATTATAAATGTTAATCTTAAAAATTAAATTGTATTTGCTTTCAAAATTTAAAATCTCTGATTCTCTATATAGATCTATATATTCGAATCAAATTTGTTTCTATTCATTTATCCAATTTTGCTCATATTAATGATCTTTTAATTAAACATTCGCTAATTACTCTTCTTTATATATATATGAAAAATGTAACATCCTGAATTATGTGAGAAACAATATATAAAGTCAATTAAAAACATTCAATTGAGTACATTAAGTCAATAGTATAGACATAGATGTATAATAGAAAAAGTTAGTAAGTAATATTATGTTAATTTTGAATAAATTTAAATTGAAAACTGAAAGGGATAAAATAATGTAAATAAATTCTCGAATGGTTATTTAAGGATTATTTACTCTAACTTTTGTTGATGTATTATATGAATATGATTTATTTTAATGGTCAAGAGTTTTAACCCAATTTTTCTTGCAGTTTTAATTTTCTTTGCTCTAATTCAAATGTCTCGTCTCTAATCTTTCTCATTTCTTCTTCCAAGAGTTCCCTAGTGATGTGTGTCTGTAGGAATTGTTCACCTCTGCTTTAATAAAGGAAATTGGAGTGTCCATACAAAACGATTAGACCCTACAGATTAAGGTTATTATTCATACAAGTGCTCCAGCAAATACAAAAATCAATTCATAAAGTGGTAACTCGACATTATTTTATTAAGTAAGGGGCTTAGAGATACAAATAAAAATTTACATCATCCATTACTAAATAGCCATGAGGTTAATTTGCTAAGGGATCAGTTTCATCAGCATGGAAATAGGGATCAGACCAATAGAATCTCTCGAAACTATGAATATGAAGAGTATTTGAAACCTGAAAAAGGGAGCATCCACTAGATGTTGATATGGATTTGTATTGTCATGGTGAGGATGATCATGGAGATCAGTAAAGCCAGTGATGCAAACTAGCTTGCCACTCTCGTTTGAAATCCAATTTTAGACTGTGTTTAATTTAATATGGTGATGGCCATGTCCACCTGATCCAAATTTATATAAACCTAAAATTCTTTTCATAATTTTATTATTATAGATAATAATAATAATTATTAATATGAATAGATTATAACAAGTATCAACAACAATTATTTCCATTAGGAGTGTCTATTGTTTTCAACTAAACAGCCTCCTCATAAGTGTTTATAACTTTAATTTCTTTGTCCTTCTTTTTATACTATCCCCCAATCTTGATTCCTGGCTGAATATCAAAATAACATCATTACATCTTATCCAAGCATTATTTTTTAATCATCAATCTCCTGCAAGATCCTTTGCGTTGATTAATAGAATGCTGATTGCACATTGATACCTTGTTTGGCAGATATCTCAAGAAAGATCAGTGACTATGATTGGGCATATTACCATCCTTCTTCATATGTTACTGCTCGCCTCTACATAAAATCAATGCTAATTACTCGGATTCCAAATCAATCTTATTACCACATAGCACAATTACCATATTGGCATTCCCATTATTTTTTATTTCTTCCATCCATCTTTGTAGATTATGAAACGAGTTTTTATTCGTAATATCATAAACCAATAAGGCTCCTTCAGATATAATATTCCAGTACCAATAGCCGATCTATAATAACTACGAATAATAGATCTGAAGTTCTCTTAACCAGCAGTATCCCATATTTACAATTTGATGTTCATCCCATTCACTTTAATGATTTTTGACCCGAATTCAACTCCGATTGTGGCATCGTGTTACTCTCTGATTTCATTTTCAATCAATTGCAAAAGAATACTTGACTTTCCCACTCCTAATCATAACATAAAGTTTTAACCTGTATCCCCTATTATAATAAACTTAAACATCAGACTGTAATTAGACATCTTTTAATATTTTAATTATCATTTTATAAACAATCATACTAATTTTTATTCATCCTTACAAATTTTCCATTAGAGTATCTCTCCCTAAGCAGTGCCCCCAATCATCTTGTTGGTAAAAGGCAACTTCAATAACGTATAGATTGATCCTTTGCCTACCACCTAACTATTCAAGCAATGACTCTCCTTCCAATTCCATATTTTAATCTTGCCTTCTGTACTGGATGAAGCTATAGTGTCATCATCGATCATTTGGATTGACCAAACGATATTTGAATGACCAATCAAGGTCTTTAAAATCTTCCCTGAATATAGATCAGTAATTTAAATGGTAGTATCAGATGACCCACTTGCAATTATAGAGGCTTTCAAATGAATTATGCAATTAACATACTATTTGTGAATTTTCCATTCTTTAATGTCTTGACTCTTCTCCCCAGACTAGCCAGTACCTATAACCTTGATGGTTCCATCTCTATAATCATAATATTGTTTATTTACTTATTCCCACATAGAATTGTACAATGATCCTTTATTGCTAGAAGTGACCATATTTCATATTTATTTTCCACCTTCCAAATGCAAATGGCTGTCTTCCAATTCCACACCCTCATCACTCCGTCTTCTCCTCCACTTGCCACCATCTATTAAGTATGTTATAGCACTTATAGACATAAAACAGGTTTTGTATGACCATTTAAAGTATTTTAGCAAATCCCTGTTGATATTTCCCAAATCTTAATTGTTGTGTCGTAACTCCCTGATATTATATGTTTATTTTCTTGTAACAACCCTATTGCCTTGATATAACTTAGATGTCCTCTCAAAACCAACTTTTCTTGTGACTTCAAATTGAAAATGACTATAGTTTTGTCATCAGCTGAGGATGCCACATAAGGATAGTTTATTAACAACAGTCCATATACACAATTGTCTTGATGATGAAAATAAGTAGATTGGTGCTGCAGATGATAGTTACATTAATTTAGTGGTCCATTCTTTATCTTTTTGATCTTCCCATCATATGTCAAGCATTTTCCCCTCGCCAATTAGAATGCCTTATTATCAATATAAATAGATTCCATTAATTCAATCTATTATTCCGCATTGTACTCATTGAGATAGCCATTTTGTAACAGCACTCTCAAAATCTTCTAATCTTTTAGATCCAAATACACCTAGATGTCGTGTATCTGTGATTCCGTCTTAAGTACTTTCATTACATTTTCTGATTCCCAATTCCAAATACATATCAATTGATCAGTGTGAGCTGATACTAATAAATCATTATTTTGAGGGATAATTTCTAATTTCAATACCTCAGTATTTGAATTTTTGAGTGTTTTAATATGATCTGCTTGGTAATTTGATTTAGATTCATTTAGATAGATGAAACGGATGGTACCATCGACACAACCGAAAAGAATAAATTTACCCAAC
Organism: Paramecium tetraurelia; assembly: GCF_000165425.1. Taxonomy (NCBI): domain Eukaryota; phylum Ciliophora; class Oligohymenophorea; order Peniculida; family Parameciidae; genus Paramecium; species Paramecium tetraurelia. The sequence continues at coordinate 548,342 of NW_001799510.1, read as the reverse complement.
AAAGGATTGATAAAAATAACACTAACCTATGATTCCAACTACTCGTGAAAGATCGATTTCTATTCATTCCAGACGCAATACATATTATTTGAATAAGATGAAATTAAAAATATTTTCTCCCCTTAATTACTACTAATCACCTGCTCTTGCATGCAGATAACATGATAGGCATTTTTAATTTGTATAACCGATGATAGTTTAAGAGTTGTTATGATCTTCAATTGTTTGTTGTATAAGAGAATGTCTCCCCCTTGCATTCCTACAGCTATGGTGCTGTCTTTTAGTATGACAATGCAATTTATGATGTAACTGTCCATGTTCTCTGTATGAATGATTCCACTGTTCTTATACTTAATGACTCCATTGGAGAAACAAAACAGTTTCATTTGATATTGGGAAATAATCATAGGATTCTGTAGCTATTCTATTCTTCTATGAGCAAAGTATAATTGGTTTTTTAGCATCTTGTTCTCCTTTTTGAGACTTTCAAATTCTTAATTGATGAATTCATTCAATTTAGTCAATTGAGCTTCGTATTTTTTATCCATTTTATTAACAGATATGTCTATGGCCTGCATCTTAGAAGTAACCTCTTCAAAGTATTTATTGATGTAGCTGTCCAATTCAAACTATTGATCCAATTCTTCGAATAAGATCTTGACAATGTTTTGATTGGCACTTAACTCTGTATTTTATTGATTGACGAAGTTGTAAAACAAAGTTCTCAATTGGATGTAATGCTCCCTCTTCAAATCTTTTAATAGGAATTTGTTATTGTTATTAATATTTTGGCTATCGATGCTTTGATCTTAATTGTGAGCATAATTTGTAAGTATTTCGAATTTGCTCAAAATAATGATTTCTCTAATTTTGTCCACCAATTATTGGCTTAGTAATCTAATATCAGTTCGATGCACCAAGAGTCCCTCTCCTCCAACTTCTAATAGTTGCTGTGCATAATCTAGGCCTTCAATTAGATTGATCTATTGAATATGTTGCAATGCGAATGATAGAAGTTGTTCTTAGACTGTAACTCCTTCGATTTGTGGCGATTGGGTTATGCCAATAATGTCGCATACTTTCAAGGCTTGCCAGACGTCTTGAATGCAAAAATCAATTTTGAAGCCAAATAATAATTTAACGCATTGTTCAACCACAAATGCTTCCTTTTCAGTCAGGCCTTAAATTTCAACTTCAATCTTTTGCTGAGTTTTATTCATTAGCACTTACTCGTAAACCAATTTGGACCATCCTGCAGCCAAATCACTCGAGATTCCAAAGGAAAGGGGGATGGAGGGGAATATGAGTGTAAAATCATAGGCAGACATGAAACGATTATTTCGGAGGTAGGATGCTGTTAGAGAAGGCTGATAAAATAGTTGAATGCTGAGACTCATGATTATAAAAATATATTTAATAATTAGTTGAAAATAGAGAATTGGAGATTGTGTGATGTAAATTATATCAAGATATAGTATTGCATTTATCGAAATATAAAAATAAAAGGTTGGGGAAATATAAATTAAATTTAATTAATTTGTGGTTGAATGTCCATTACAGTTGAAGATTTGGCAGCTAATATCGAGACAGTCTTGGCCTCTTTGGGTGATGAAAAAATGTATTCTTGTCTTCATCTTGTAGGGTCAACTGGGAAGTGGTTGAGCAGACCGAACATAACCTAATGAAACATTTTGATTAACTATTTGAGAGATTATACACCCTCAAAGATTCCTTATAAAGAGTTTTCTTAATAAACATCAAAAATTTGAGATAATACGATGCTAAGGATTTGGTCTAAAAGGTTAAAGATAAGAAACTAGAACCTATTGTATTAAAATCACTCACTCAATATGCCTTTAAAAATGATAAGGATGAATTATTACTTAATCCATCTCTCATTAAAGGATAAGTGAATAGTATTGTATTACCTTGGGTGGGCAATAACTTGTCAGTGACTGACAAAATCAAAGAAACCAATGAATGGCTTGATTCAAAATTAGCTGAATTAGAAGTCTTCAAACCCAAAGAAACCTAAGAATCTAATAAAACCCTAGATGTGCAACCAAAAAATGAAGGAAACGATAAAAGTATCATAATTTATTCTAATCATAAGACAATTACACATTCAAGAGTGACAAATTAAACGAAATTGCTTCATAAATTTAAACTATGCACATCCCAAACACCAATAACATGATTAGCATTAAGACATACACTTAAATAGTTGAAGGCAGTGTTGAATTGGCTGAACCTGAATTTATTAGAATTACTTTGGAAAACAGAAAGGCAAGAAGAGAAGTCCTTTATTCTGATGGAGCTAAATATGTTCAATTATTGTTGGATTATGTTAACGACATTGAAAATCTTTTGATGAAGGCATAAGAAGAAATCTGCAAGAAAATCGATATTTCACAATAAACACTCGAACAAAGCGAAATGTTGTTAATGGAAAGAGGACTTGGATAACATGTATTCATGTTACAAGCTTCAGCAAGATAAAGAATCAAGGACAAACTACCAAAGTAGAAGTAGGTTTAGATGAATGCAACAAAAGAAATCATCAGATATCAAATCAAATTATTAAATGAGAAACAAGATTTCTTGAAGAATATGATTGACAAATTGCCTACAACATACGAATCAGGATAATTGGTTCCAATGGTATTAAATTTAGTTATGGGAGATATGATATTCGAAGAACATAGCTATGAAGAAGAAGACTATATTTCAAATCTTGAAAATCCATGTACAATATTCCCACTATTTTAGAATTATTCTAAGATCCAGATATGATGGAATTACTAAAGTCAATTGAAACTGGAGTTGTTTAATTATTGGGAAAAACTGCATTTGCATAACCCCCAGGCGGTATGATGGGCAACATTCCTCCACAAATGTTATAGAAATAATAATAATAGTAATGATAAACGTAGATTTTACATATATAAAATAAATTTATCAATATTGTCCTTAATTGAAAACAATTAATACTCTCTCCAATATTAACTTAAAATATTGATAAATTGTTGTTTAAAACAATTAGAAATTGAAGTAGAAATTAATCACTAATAAGCTATATCAAGATCTTAATAAAATATTATTTCAATAAATTATAATAATGTAGTGAAAATGAGTTCGTATAATCTTATATCTGATTGTATTTAAATCTTATTTTATGTTAGAATTGTTTTTGAGTCTTTTTTAATTGTTGAATAAAGATGTTACTTATTAAAATAATTGATAATTTTTATAATGAGAATATTAATTGTAAATGGATATGGGAAATCAGAAACTGGTAAACAATAATTTGAACGATATTGCGGATAAATACGAAAAGTAAACCTTCTGCAATATAAATAGTTATTTTTGAATTAAAAAGAATTGCTGGACACGGAGACTGAATTTTTTTCTAGAGATGCAAATGATTTAGATGAATTCCTTTACGATCAAGATTCAGGTTATTCTAAATAAGAGGCTGCGAATTAATTTAACTTCATAGATTTTGTTTTCATAGAAATAGATGCAAACCTTAGACCATGGTCCAAACATTTAAAAAAAGTAAACTCATTCATATATATATATATTAGGTTATGGTGCTTATTAGAATGTGTCTAAGAACTAATAAGGTTTTATTGGCCACAGCTGGAGCCATGCAAGCATTGGTGTTTTTTGTAGCTACGAACTTAGAAACTGTAAGAATAATTTTATTAATATGTTTAGCCAGTTGAAGTAGTAAATGGTCCCTAAGGTGGTCCTCTTGGTGATATGAGCAAACTGCAAAAGTCACTAGATTAAATAACAAGGAATGAATATTTTTTAGACAGCATAACAGGGGATCTCTATGGAATCTACTTCGATAAGATTGAATCAGCAAATTGCTGGATACCAATAGCGAATTGTGGTATACACTCTCGAAGAGCTGTTGAAGAGTTTAATACAGTTGGAAAGTATATGTTATAGGCTCCAGTTTATAAGCCTTAGAAAATAAAGGAAATTTATGGGCTTTATACATCCACATAGGATGAGGAAATATGCATGATAAAAAAGAACTTTGTTTAAAATTACTTATTTAAGGATGTAAAGTAAGAATTTTTAGTTCATTCTAAACATGCATGGGACATCCATTCATTCAACGTATTAAATCCAAAGAAGACATTTGTTATTTTAGCAGATTCATCAAAAGGACCTCAAGTCATTACAGTAAATGAAAATATTGTGGGTTTACAATTTGACATTAATCCCAAATATCCAGAAACACAATCAATCCTTAGGAATTTCATTATCCATTATTTGATTTAAATACGATCTTGTGTTAATAAACCATTAACTATCTAATAAGCTAATAATGATTTAAGAAAAAACAAATTAGATTTGGAGAATATGACTAAATAATAAGCAGAGAGCTAATAGAAGGGTGAGAGAACGGTTTTTAATTTTGAAGTGTTGACTAAATTTAAGCATGTGGGATTCACAGGTAAAAAGGCAAAGAAATTGGAGATCGTTATGAATAATGCTATAAATGATCAAGGACAATTGCAAGAGGCTATGAAAACTATGAGATAGAAGCAGTCTCCAAGGACTAAGCAATCAACAGAGGAGACTGATCTGGAGAAGTCTAAGTTCGCTAAGTTTTCAACCAAATTGAATCATGAACATAGGGATACAACTGAGAAGTTCAATAAAACAGCTGCTGAAATTAGATAGATGTTGCATCCCAATATAGATGAATAATTATTGCCTGAGAATGAGCCTTTGTGGGTATCTATTGTTATTCGATTTTGTATAGGTACCTGGAACTATGAACACCTCAATGTTAGCCAGTACTGGACAGAGGATTAGATAGAGACCCTAATCTACAACTTAAAGTCGGACATTTAAATTGACTAGAGTTCAAACTGCAAAATCCAGAGTATCAAAGGGCACTACTAAGGAGGATTATGATTTGTGCAGAGAACATCCAATAGTCAGATGCTCATCTCCATATATTACAAATTTGGAAAAGGATAGGTTGGATCAGAAATAAAAGGATAAATAAATAATTGGACCAAGAAGCATCAGGACGAGTGTTGTGAGCACTATTAAGGGGGGGACTCCCTTTATTTTGTATGACAATCCATACAGCAATCCGGCAGATTTCAAACATAGGGATGAAAACAAGACTAGGTGGGTGGGTGGCCAGAATTTCAGAGTTTGTTGATTTATAACTATAATATTATAATGGATTAAGAAAAAAGTCTGATTGATTTGAAACAGGCATTGGCTTATCGCAATAGGAGCAAGGACATTATTGATGTAATTGCAAAGGGAGTTTAGGATCTTAAATTCTTCAGAGAAAAATAGTAGTTATTTGATCCAGCATTATATTGTTAGATGCTTAAAAAAATCTAGCTGAAGGAATTATAAAAAGGAGAGGTCGTATTTCATTATGGTAAAATCCCATTAATTGGTAGGTTCTAATAATGTTGAATAGTTTTATGTAATTCTAAAGGGGTAAGTTGCAATTCTATGTCCAAACGATAAAAACATTACTCATCAATAAGTTATAGAAGAATATTAAAAGGGGATCGATTCTAATCCCACCCAGCAAAGAAGATCATCAGCAGTCTGTAGTCCCCGCTTGTCAGCCTTTAATAATAGGGCTCTGAAGGATATCATAATGGCACAGGCTTATGGCAATTTTCTAGGGATCAGTAATTATTCAATTATATAGTTGATTTTTGTAGATATTCAAAAAGTCGATTAAGAATCCTTAATTGAAGAATATACCAATAATCCCAATAGAATATCAGTTGATAAATGGTTGGATAATTTGGTGAAAAGACTCTTTCCAAGTTTGCACATAGTGAATATGTGTGGTTCAGGAGACCAATTCGGGGAGATTGCTCTTATAGGCAATGTGACTAGGACAGCCACTGTGTTGTGCACTTAGGATACAGCGATGATTACTTTAGCCAATCCGGATTTCAGAGCTATTTTATAATAATATCATGATCAGGTGAAGAATGAAAAGATTTCGCTCCTCAGAAACTTTGAACTCTTTAGCAAATTAAATGATAAACGACTTAGAGGCATTCTGGAGTATATAGTCGTTTAAAAGCCTACTATGTTTAGTATCATTTATATGGAAAATTCAAATCCAGAATATATCTATTTTATCAAGCAAGGAGAAATTGAATTGCTCAAAGTATTTCCTAAGAACAGAACTGTCTCAATTACCTTACTTTAAGTAGGTTGCGTCTTTGGACATGAAGAGGTTTAGTAATCCATTCCTAGAGAATACAGAGCTGTTTCTAAGTCTTCTCAGTGTGAATTATATTTATTACCTGTTGAAACTATATAATAATTCGAGAAAAAGGACGCGTAATCTTTGGAGAAGAGGTTTCATCATTCAAGATTGTAAAGGTTATTAAACGATAAAAAAATATAGAAGCCTAGTTCAAAAAAAACATAGACTTCAATTGAGTTGTATAAGACAGTGTTTGGAGAGGATTATTCAAATCTTTTTAACCATGAATTGCTTTAAAAAAGGTATAATTTAAGACTACTTAGAATGATATCACCAAGACACAGAAAAATAATGACAGAGACTTTCACGCCTTTATTTGATATGGATAAGAAATACTTCACTTCCAAGAAGCAATTGACCGAAAGGAAAACCATTAGCACAACTACCACTAGATAAAATAAAGAAAACTCGGCAAGACAAATCAGCACTTAGAGTACAATCAATATACACAGACACTTATTTAGTCCTAGAATCAGCAAAAGGCAATTGGACACCATAATGCCCTTTAGAAAAATTGCATAACAATGAACTTTCGATATATATATATAAATAATTATGTAAGTATGAGGAAATCATGTAGTATCTGTTCAATAGTTTGGCTCCTCTATCAACATCTCTACATTCTCATTTATGTTCATTTAACCTAGAATATTGATCAAAGTGAAGTTTTTATTCTCTACGGGTTATTGAACAACCTACGTGGTCTCATATAGGTAAAAATCGTTGCTTTCAATATTCTCTTCAAGTATATCCTAAAAGTAAAGGCTATTCTCTATGAGTTCCTATTCTTTATTCATTGAAAATCTTTTTTTGTTATTTATAATTATGAATTACAATAAAAATACTTTAAGTTTAAGAATGCCAAAAACAAACTTTCCGTATTCAACCTTCAACAAAAATAAATTTGTCAATCAAATATGTTAATTGATAGTTAGATTAGTAGAATGAGATGGTGGTGCATTGAATTTTACTAGATACACAAAAAATAAATAGTAAATTATTTAAATAAATACATCAATGAGTAAAAAGTCTGAAAAGAAAAAACAAGAAAAGATTATTGAAGACAGAACTTTTGGCCTAAAAAATAAAAACAAAAGCAAACAAGTCTAAAAGTATTCATTTTCTGTATTATTTTAGTTTTTGTAAAGGAGTAGCACAATAAGTGAAGCATAGCGGAGTTTCTTTGTCAAAATTATAATCAGAGGAATATGAAAGAAAAAAAATTGAGAGGCAATTGGAAGAGGAAGACAGATTAATGCAATCACTATATAAAACAGTCGAAAAAGTAAAGGAGGAAGAATCTGAAGAGGAAGTGGACCCAAAATCAATTTTATGTGAATATTACAAATAAGGTAGGTTGATATGATAAGGCTAGGTCTGTGTTAGAAGGGTAAGAAATGTATGTATTCTCATGATATGAGTTTGGAATAAAAAACTGCAATGCTTGATTTATATACTGATTAGAGGGAATAAATGGGTGATGAATGGGACTCCTGCTAAAATTGGGATGAGAAGACTTTGAAGGATATCGTTGAGGCTAATGAGAAGACATATAAAAGGTATACTATAATTGAATAGACTAGTCAAATTCCATCAGCAAAAGTCTGTGATTATTTCTTAGACGCCTTGGAGAAAGGTAAATACGGATGGAGATGGGTGTGTCCCAATGGGATGACCTGCCATTATAAGCATTGCCTACCTTAAGGATATGTATTTAGAAAGAAAGAAGAGTCAAAACAAAAACAAGAAGGTGATCTAGAAGAAGAAATAGATGAATAAATTTCATAATTATAAAAGGGAGGAACTAAAATAACTAAAGAAGTTTTTGAAAAATGGAAACAAGAGAGAGCTGAAAAAAAAAAATTAGAAGCGGAAAAATAAAAAATAGAAGAATAGAAGAAAAAAGGTACAAAAATATTTAAAATCATTTTAGGTGCCAAATAAACTGGAGGTAATTCTTAAATGACAGGAAGAGCCTTATTTGTGTACGACCCAAGTTTATTCATCGATGATGATGAGGCAGAGAAAGACTATGAAAGAGTGGAATAAATCGATGAAAATGATGAGGAAGATGAATAAGAAAATAAATAATAATTATATGAAGGGGAAGATAATTAATAATAAGATGAAGATGTTGATTAATAATTTAAGTAATAATAATAATGATAAAAATATTCATTATAATTCATTATTTATCTATTCGAGTAATTTAGAGTTGTTAATTGGCTCAATTATATATCTGGAACTATTATGTCAGGATTACTCTTTTAAGTTTGATTTTACAAATAGATAAGTAGCTGAATACTAAGTAATCCCTAGAATGATATTTTGTACTGTATTATTAACCAATTATTTTTCATTTTGAATCTAATCAATTTCATTATATTTTGGAAACAATTGAAATATGAGTTATGAAAATGTAAAATAGCAGCTGCATCCATATTCCTATATTTTATTTTATAATTGATAATTCATTTTGTTTATTAAAAAACTTAAAAGAAGATCTAAATCTGTTAGAGAAGAAAATCTTCTTTATCTCTATTGAATAAGTATAAAATATTCTGGTTTATTCCTACTCTAAAAACATTGATTTTTATAATTTTTTATTTAAAGCATATTTCTTTGAAAGGGTCTTTTCATTGGATATGAAATAACCAAGAGTGCGTCTTATGAAATCATACAAGAATATTTCACATTAGTAGTGTACTCTCGAAAAACATTAACAAATATAGAAGAAGTTTGTGTTTTTTTGAAGGAATCAATGATTACTTTAAATATAATAGGATCCATTCATATCAGTAACTTTAGTTTTTTTATCATAAGTTCAAAATTGATCATAATATTCTTGAAGGATATTAATTTATTAGTAGGATTGAATTTAACTTAATTAGCTAGGTTACAACTATTCAAAAAACTATAAAATTTGATTATTCCAAAATTACTTTGATTTATTTACTTTTCTAAAGGAAGTACTATAATAAGATTGATAGATGTATGAATTAGTATTAGAATGTGAATTAAGTGATGTGATTGGTTTGATTATATGTTTGATTTTAATGTTTAACATTATATTAATCTTTTCATATAATTCGAATATGAAATCATATAGATAAATATTAAAATAAATCAATGAAATAATACTAACCTTGTATCACCTTTCATCGCAGATACTATCTTCTTTAACATCCATATTGGGTTAAGGTTTATGCGGGTTTTAAGAATTACTAATGATAATATCACCAGCAGTAAGTTCATCATGAGTTACAAATGAATCTTGCATTTGCTCTTGTTGATCTAATTAGGGTTTTGTTTCGATTTGTATCAATACTACATTATCAGGATGTTTATATGCAGGTTTTTAATTTACTTTTTTTTTTTGAACACATTGTAAAAGAACTCTCCCAGTTTAAAATAAGATTGGAGACTTCCCATCTTCTGGTATTATAAGTAAATCTTGATCTTGAGCCAAGACCAAAGTACCAAATTTACTTTTACAATCCTAAACTCTGATTGTGTAATCTGGATTATCGGTTGTGTGTTTGCTAGTGGGTATCAACTTCAGCATAGCATGGGATCGAGAAACGGAGATATCCCTCAATTTAATATCACAATCTGGAATTCTACCCTAGATTTATTAGAAATTAATTATTACAATTTTCAGTTCCGTTTTTTCACCTATTTCAACTACATAAATCATTGCTTCTTTAGATTTATCATCGTTTGTGACTTTGAATGTGATATAGGAGGACTTTGGCTTTGGTAATTTTAGAACTGAATAACTCTTGTCTTGAAAGGTATATGTATTTCTAAATGTGAACTTGCAAATTTCACAATCCAATCTTTTACAAAGATATTAAATAAAATGATCGCCTTATTTAATTTTTAGTTAAATTCCTATCCATTTTTATAAGCATTCCAAATGAATGTATTTTACTGATCCCTCGCATTTACATGGACTTATCAAAGGGTTTATCTCACTTGCCTTACTTGAAAAGCATATTCTACAACTGGCAACATCACTAATTGTTTAAATATCATCTTCCTAATCATCTTGGTATTGGGTTGCCTCATCACAAGGAGTCATGAAGGCATATTCCAACAAATGCATCCTTACTCTCCCCAACTTTATAATATCTCCAATTTTTAAATCCCAATGCTTTATACTTAATACAACTCTTACATCTATCGATTAAAATTAATTGGTTTCCGATTTCAACACAGCCCACAATTTGTGATCCTGTTATTACGATATACTGTTAATAAAAGCTTATTATTCATTTAATGTAATGTTTGCTATTTCAATCGAGTTACGAGCCCATTCACTTTTCGTTAAAGCCACAAGTTCCTTATCCACCGTTGCTAATTGAGCTAAAATAATAGATTCCACACTAAATTACCTGAAAAATCAACTTCTATCTCCTTCACACAATACGAACTGGACTCGAAATCAAATAAGTTGTGTTAATTCTTCGGCCAAATTATTGCCATTACATGAACCCTAAATAGATTCTCATAAAGTATACTTATATGGCATCAATGTTCTTACTATCTCATATCTTTTTTGCTTGGTTGATGTGCAAGCTCCCATTAAATAATTTATTTATTAATTATATTTATATAGTCACATTCTAAATTCTCACCTATTAATATCCTCTAATTGATTGAACATTTCAATTCAACTTTTTTATTTATCAATAACGTCATACTTTACACTTTATAATATTAGTTAAGTAAACATAATTAATAAATATCATTGCTAGAAAATTGCTATCCAAATATTAATTTATTACTCTAAAAATTTGCATCAATTCAACACTCAAAAACTTTCTAACGACTTTAAAAATCATGAACTTTATTCAATATATTTTTAAAATCTTGGGAAAATATATTCCCAATTTACTTTGAATCATCATCTCTTTACTTTCCTTATCTACTAATTTACACTATTCATTTTTCAAACAAATTAAGTTAATTATGAAAGAAATTTTAATTTAAAAAAATTCCTGTTTTCTTAAAATGTTTATATATTGTGATTTTTGTTTCTTGATAAATTTCGTTGGTTTTTTAGGATGCAATTGTTTTACCAATAAACAAACTCAAAAAAATTTACTACTGATTTATATTTTTTATTCAATTTATAATTACAAATCTATAAGGTGCTTACTATTTAAATTAGATATTTTATTTCTAAAATTATTTGTTTTCGATATAAAGTATAGAACTTTACATTGTATCTTTTATAAACCATTCAAATTTTATAAATTCCTTTGGCTTAGAGATTGATATACTCAAATCGAAAACAAAATTATAAAGATCTTAATTGAATAACTGGTATGGGTATAAAACATTCTTTTACTGATTTTTCTATTTTATTTTTTGAATTTATTTTAGATTATTATTAGATGATAATTTAGATCATCTGATCTATATGTTAATAATATAGAAATAAAGGGCAGATAAATTTAAACTCTTTTTCTATTTATACAATTGTAAAATTTTGAAAAATAATATAGAAATATTTAAGAATAAATAAAGAATGAATAGAAAAATGATGTTTTTTATATGCTATTTTAAATTTTATCATTTATCAATGTTTATTTCTTGAGCAGGTTTTTCTTCGTTATTATTTTGTTCTGCTTTCTTCCAATACTTGTCTAACTGTGCTTCCATTTTATTTTTTCCTAGATAATATTGAAATTTTACTCTAGATATCTTTTGCAATTTTAAGAACTTCAGAATTTAGTTAATTCTTTCTTCTTCCTGTCTTAATGAATCTTTAATTATCTCTCTTTTCACCCTTCTTTAAATCTAATTAATTACATTTTAATTTTTTTATTTAAAGCCCAGTCTTCTTCTTCGCTAAGCACCTTATTATTAAAATCCTTAATTATTTCCACCTCCTCTTTAAGTTTAATTTCTTCTTTATTAATTTTGATTTCTTTATCTATCAAAACCTTGATTTTGATTTTGATTTTAATTTGACTATCCTCTAAATTTTTTATTTTTGAAATTTCGTTATTAATTATTAGGTCTAGAATCGTTCCCTCTAGAGTTTCTGAAATTTTGGTTTCCTCCTCTAAAATCTCTGCCTCTTCTATTCCCTCCTCTTCTATTCCGTGACCCGCTAAATTATCTCATTAATAAATAATAAAAATTATTAAAAACTATTCTTGAATTCAAAATCCTTAAGTCATTAATAATATTTGATACCAATACATTGACTAAAATTCATTAAAAATCGATTTCTTGAATACAAACTTAATGGTCTTTAGAAATTTGGATGTCTGGAGAAAAATAAAAATAAATCAATGAATCCATGTTTACATTAACTGATAAATTGTTTGGGTATTTATAATATCGTTAATGAAGGAATAAAACATAGTATTTTGTATTAGGCGAATTTTCAGTCTAAAATTATTAATATTCCGATTAGTTATTATTATATAAATACAATAATCTTTAGAATTCTTTAAAATGCTTCTAGTTGAGAAACATATAAAATAGATTTTCTCTTTATGCAAAGCTAAAATAATTGATATTCTCATTCTTATTTATGCTTGATAATCTAAATCTTTGATTTATGATGTAATTAAATTTACAAACAAAAAATAATTTCTTATTTTTAAATATAATATATTGTATATAAATTTATGTCTAATAGTTCGAATGTTATAGGAATACAGTATAATTGTTTTCACAAAAGACCTGAAACAAAAGAAATAGATTTATCTTTCAACTTTGTTAGCAATAATAGTTTTGATAATGATTAAATAACAAGAACCTACTTTTCAAGAATTATGTCGAGGAGGAAAGGCACAAGCAGATTTGATACTCAAGAATCCTCAATGAATATCAAAAAGCAAATAAGATTTCCTACTCTATAATCCAAGCAAGCTATTTAGAAGACAGAAATTGGCAAAAGTATGGGGTTCTAAATTTAACCAATTCAAATACAACTGAAAATCTTTAATGCAAAGCCTTCTGAATCCTTTACAACCGAAGAACTTTAAGAGCAAAGAAGAGCTTATTGTTTGAAGTAATATCGAAAATATCAACAATAAAGATTATTTCAATAAATGATTTTAAAAAATTTAAGTATAAAAGAAACCATTTAAACATGGGTATAATCCTAAAAAAAATGAGTGATATCTAACAAATTTAAGATAGTTGAATTGCAAACTCAGTCAGCTTCTCATTTAAATATTTATTAAAATATTTATAAAATCTATATGGTTGCATATGTATTCATACTAACAAATATATATTCTTTTTACAATTAATTTCATATGTGCATGCTTAATTAATAAAACATATATACTTTTTAAACAAATCTATATGTTTTGTGTTGGTTCCGTTCCATAAATTTTTTGAGTTTTTTATGCAAATAGGCTGGAGGTCTATTTGTAACATCAAGAAGAGAATTTTTTGAGCCTAGATATTCTGTGAAAAGTAGAAAATAAGTGTCCACTAAAAAATTAACTTATTTTTTAACATTATATAACATCTATTTGTTTCCTCATGTTAATCTTACTATTTTTTACAATTATAGTATGATTTTTAGACACTTTAAATGTGGGGAAATCCAAATGAAATTTTGAAGATGTTTATCGATAAAAATTATTTCAAATAATTCTGTATTCTAAATAGAATAACAATTTTATGAAGTTTTATACATTATTCTGTATTATTATCATAATCTTAATATTCATTTTCAGTATTTTTTATACATACCTTAACATATTTTGCTGCTTAGGTTAGGTTATTTACAAATTTTTTAAATTAATAATTTTGAGATTCAAACCGGTTATTGTAAATGGACCATGAGAAACCCCACGAAGATTCTTTATAGCGTAATAATTTAATAAAAACCTACTGGTAGTTCTTGATGATCAATTTTTTTTGATTTTTTTCTTCCTAGAAAATTTATTGGGTGCGCAAATTAGACACCCCATTTTTATATAATATTATTTTAATTTAGTAAATATAACTCTAGTGAATATGAATATATCTGTCATACCTATCAGAAGAACATAATTAACAAATGAAAACTAATTATTACTGTTAATAATTTATGGACTAATAAAAAAGCGAATAAGAAGATACTGTCCTTTTTAGACAATTTTAAGAATATCTAGAGAACTAAAATGAACTTTAGATATATCATAATACTCACGCTGATAGATTTTATAAAGCGATGCCTTGCACTATAAAGCCAAGAAAAATAAAGAATAATCCAATCATAATGGCACAAATGCTTGTAAGAAATAGTCAATCAATTAGTCCAAAAAAATAGTGTATTAAGAAAAAATTCAGATCCCTTAAATTAATTGTTAGGAAAGTAATAGATCAAGAGTATGTCCTAGATTGTAGACTCCTACAAGAAATGACGAAAGATAACAATAATTGAGATCTTTATTGGTTTCAAGAAGAGAAAAATAAAGATGCCATAGCATTAATTCAGAGGTTTTTAAAGAGGTTAATTTATAATTGAATCATAATATTTTGGATTAACCAAAAAAATTAAGGACACCCAGAAGTACGAGGGCGGAGCTCTATTTTAGTAATCAATTAAGAGACAGTCTAAGAACTCCAAGATGTGGAATAACAATTCCTCAATATTTAGCTGGTAAGATTAAATCAATAAAATGATGATAATCACTTTGATCTCAAAATATTTATTTAAATATCATATATCTGAATTTTTATACATACAAACTTATTAACACAATCATTTTAACAATTAAATTCTTATTTTAGGGTCTAAAAGCTATATACTAGTCATAATTTGAGTAATCTTTTCAGGAAATCGTTATTTTGTTTCTTCTAAGACAAATTTCCATGTATCTACAATTGGATGATATTCTGTTAATTTTATTAATTAAACAAAATCTAAATTTCTTAATTTATGGTATTTAAGTGGGCAAAATTATTTTTACTTTTCTAACCAATTCAGAAGTTATTATTATTCTTCATTATTTAATAGAGGATAATATTCATCAAGAAAAGTAGAGAACAAATCAGTTTATCCTAAAAGATTTTATTTTGCAAGATCAAAAGAGAACTCTTTTTTGTATAAATGAACTAATGATAGTAATATGTCTAGTAATTCTTTTTTATTTTTTTATTTTTAAATTTCCTATAAATTTATTTATTCAATTTTTAGGTATCCTTTTTCAACAAGTTATATCTTGAATTTAATAGATTTGTTTTTGATTTCATCTAATAGATTTTATCTTAAATCAGGTTATGAAAAAGCTAATAACCAAAAACTATCTAAACAATTAGCTTTATCTCTAAATAATGATAATAATTCATTTTTGTATTCTACATTTGAATCATTCAATTTTTCAAATACTTGAGGATCATCTTTATTTTCCTATAGAAATTAAATTATTTTTTCTGAATCATCTAATTAAATTGTGGTTTATTAAACTTCTTCAGCTAATTCATTTTGATTGTGTCTAAGTAAAATTTATTTAAATAATTTTCTTATCTCAGAATTATCACAATTTTCAAAAGCCAATTAAATTATCTATTTAATTCCATCAAGCTTTTTCGATTTAATTTGAGTAATAGGTTCTACTGTATTTAAAGGTAGAAATCCATCAACGTTTGTGCTTTCATCTTTCTACTCTTGTCCAATTTGCAATTGATTTAATTCGAAATCTAAATAGCTTCCCCAAAGATCAACATTCTTATTGTTAATTCTCAAAGCCTGATAAAATATTTTCCTTGCTTTAATTGGATTGTGAGCTTTTTCTAATTCAAAGAGAGCTCCTGCCAACCAAAGATCTGTATTAAATGGATTAAAATTCAAAGCTTTTGTAATAACCTTAAAGAAATGTTTTTTGGATTCAATGATATAACAAAAACTCAAATATTGTTTCCACAAATCGATGTTGTAGCGATATTTATTCATGATCCTATCCCAAATATAAATTATTCTTTTCACAATGGCGTAATCCCTAGTAGTAACCTTCTTTACTTAACGTTCCTTATTTCGTTATCTTCTGAGTCTTTCCAACCCATATTCATAGTCAAGTAATTACATGTAATTGCTTAGATTGTGTGTTCTACGCTATAACATGTATTCAAATTCTTCCCTTTTGTGGAGAATATCTTTGACTTCATCCTTAGAGAATACCTGTTTTTTTTAGAGAGCCAGGAGATCAGGAATAAACTTTTCTAAAGTGTACCTAATTTTGTCAGCCATTAATTAAATAAAATATATGATTGCCAAAAAATCAGAAAATACTCTTCTCATAATATTAAGGTATTTTCGTGAGGGGAAATGCTTAGAGGCAATGAGTTGTTTGAAACGTATATTTTCTGGAAAAGAATAAAGTCTATTAGGATTAGATTTAGAATAAACGTTGAAACAATTGAGATTAGAAAATGATTCGGAAACATGCAAGAGATTAAATGATAATGCTCGTTAAAGTCATCCAGGATGGGTGGAATTATTATGCAGTTTGCTTTAATATTATGTGGAAAGAGAAAGAGGAAGTGCTAATGTTATTGACCATTTTGAAAATCTTTTTAAAAATACTAAATTGGCTTCTAGATGAGTAACGTCATTAAATATTTCAATTTTTGTGTAAGCAAGTCGTTACCGAATTAATACAAAATAGTATAGATAATGAAAAAAAAAGCAAAAGATTCTGAAGCAGTAAAAAGGGCTTCTCATGCTTAAGAGACTCTTGAGAGCAAAAGCTTACAAATATTTTAAGAAATGGGAAGAGAAATCAATCTTTAAAATATGTAAAAGCTTAAATTATTGAATGCAAATTAATAAATGAAGATTTATTTTAAAGGTTTCAAATTTGATAGGGCTGCTGACTGTGATAAAGTAGAGAAAGAATAAAATCTTCTCTTTACTTCACCTAAATAAGATTAAGTTACTTATCATTATTATAAGGGTAGGATCCTTATCTTTCATTCTAAATTTGTAGATGCATCACAACATTTAACCCAAGTTTTATAAGAATGTCCAAGAACATAAAAAGGCATATCATGTGCTCGACAAGTCTTAAAATATTTAATTCCTATTAATATGTTTTTGGGAAGATATCCAAAAAAAGAAATTGATTGAATAATTTAAAGAATATGATTTATTATGCACAAGTGTAAGATAAGGAAATATTGCAGGCTTATAAGAGGCTATAGATAAATACAGATAAATTTGGATTAAGAGAAGTCTATTAATTTTGATGGATCAATTGAAAGTGCTCTGCTATAGGAATTTATGCAGAAAAGTTTGGTTGATCAATTAAAAGAGCAATAAAATATTATTGAATCAATTTTAAAAGGTACTTTTGTTACTATATAGTATATCAGGCATTTCGAATATCACATCCTCAGAATAACAACCCTACTATTTCTGAAGTATGTTGCATAATAGCCAATCTAATATATTTACAACTAATTTAAGGTCAAATATATTTGAATAACGTAAAAGATGTTTATGCTATTACTCTCAGTCCAGACCCTTTCAAAAATAGACCAAATGAAATTAATTGGTAAAATTGATATCTGTATTATATTTTCAACATTCACATCGAATCATTTTGATCTCTGGTTTAAAGAATACTGAGGGTTATTTCTCTGCAAATTCTTCTCAACTAACTTTTTAAGTCTCTTGAATG
The DNA here is from genome assembly GCF_000165425.1 of Paramecium tetraurelia. Classification (NCBI taxonomy): domain Eukaryota; phylum Ciliophora; class Oligohymenophorea; order Peniculida; family Parameciidae; genus Paramecium; species Paramecium tetraurelia. The sequence goes on along the minus strand of NW_001799510.1, from coordinate 530,411 downwards.
GCTCTTTAATTTATATTATTTAGATTTGAAATCAGTTTTTTAAGAATTAATAATGTTCTATTCACTCATTTTTATTCAAATAGCACATCCTCATTCAAAATTTGTTTATACTTAACTTATTTATCGAATAACTTAAAGAATAGTTTTAAATATAAAAGTTATTAAAGGTAATCAGACTTTTATTGAAATTTATAACATATATTTTTTTATTCAATCTTTTATTCTATTCTATTGATTATTTTTATTAACACTCAAAACTTGATCTCATAAAGCCAAACCAGAAAATAATAAGTTGCTTTTATCTAAAACTTTATTAATATTAATTATATGGCTTGGTTTTCTTTTGATAAACAATCTTAATTGTTTTCTTTCTTTCTTGCTACAACTAATTAATCAGTTTGAATTCAATTTCAATCTTTAATAAATATAATAATTTATGTTAAATACATGATGCAATGAGTGTTCAAAATTGTTATAATAGTTATACTAATTCAGATCTTCATAAAAATATAGTTCTGATAAAATGAATTAAATATTTGTAAAATATATTTTTATGATTTCATTCTTATTCTGATAATTAAATTAAATATCCCTAATCCCATTTACCTTTAATGACTTATCCATCAAGATTTGTGAATTCTCCATCACCATGTACCATCCCATCTTCAAATTCTCCAAAATATTATTCATTATTTGTTAAGATTAGTGTTCCTTATCCATGCATTTTCCCTTGGTAAAAGTTTCCTATAGAATTATTAGTGTATGTACCTTCATAAGATGCCCATCCATTGCCAATAGTTGTCATATTATTCCAATCAATTGGTTCTGTCAATTCTTCAGTTTGAAGATTTGTCAATCTTCCTTATCCATCATATAAGTTGTCCTTCCAATATCCAGCATATATTTATTGTCCATCTGAATCTGTTAAGATACCAAATCCACTTCTAGTCTATGGAGGATAACCTTATCCTCTATAAATGAATCCGTCCTCATATTACAATGCCAACTCTAAAAATATATAAGTATGTGTGTACCTTAAATTTCGCCATCCTCTGCTTCTGCTTCTTGATTTTCTTGATTAGTTTAACGACCTTTGCTGCCAGAATCATCGATGTTGTACTTTTTGATGATTTCTTCTGTGCTTTTGAGAGCATTTTAGTATCTCTTATCCAAATCGTCTTCCTTCTTGGGTGGTTAGGTCGGCTATTATTTTTATTTAGATGCCTCTGGTTGTTGTTTTTATTAACTAGGCTTGGGTTATGGTGTATCTAATGTAGTTGATATACAATAAACATTATTTATGATATTGGGGCGATTAAGGTTACTACTTGCGTATGCGTTCTTGCACTTATTCATATGTCAGATATTATCTATTCGGGGATTGCAACTAAGGAGCTGGCGATTTTGGGACTTGTTGAGATTACATCAACATGTTCCTATTGGGTGACTAGGCTCCTTTCAAACGATCTGGGGATTAGAATTATCGTTAAGGCGAAGCCATGATTTAGCTTAACATTGGTTGTGGTTGGTATGTGGGTGGTACGATTGATGAAGTGTATGGATTGTAAGGATTGTATGGATATGTTGGCGGGGGTATTCTTAATCCAGGGTATGGATATTGGGGAGCATTATAAACAGGTGGTCTCCATTACTATGGTACTTATGGACGTACACCATAGGGTTAATACCTATATTATGGATATGCTTAAGGATAATAGGGCTAAGGATAATACATTTTATTTAATATCTTAATTAATGAAAAAGTGGTACTTCGTTATAATCTCTAGCAAATAATCCTTCAAAAGGTAACAGATATACGTTAGAAAGAACAAACGAATCCCTATATTTTCGAAGGGGAGTAGAAATATTTTTGAATTAAATTGTTTATTTATGAAAGTTTAAGTTGCCTTCTTGAAAAGGGTTTTGTTTTTAATTCAATGGCAAAGTGAAGATTAAGTATAAGATAGTTCTTCAACAATGGCAATCAACCTAAAAAAGGAATATCTTTTTAATTAAATAATTGCATTAAATTCAAGCAAATATTATTGATTGGGAAGTATGTAGAAATAATTGGAAAATCAGAATCCATTACACGATTAATTAAAATAACCCTTAAATATTCAAATATAGATTAATTAATTACTTAATGATCATCTTGGTTAATTTTATGTTAATCTAGTAGAGACGTAGAAAAAATTCTTTTAATAATCAATTATAAATGATTTATTAATAAATTGTCCATCAATTATATCATTTTTATTGTAAAATGTTAAAGAAATATTCCACTTCTAGTATGCCATCTTCAGGAAGATCAGTACAATGTATAGCATTCTTAACTCTATCAGTTCCAAATTTGGCTCTAATTGTTTATGGTCGCAAAGTTTTAGCTATTTCTGGATCATGTGGTCCACATATATCCCTAAAGGCTTTAACCTAATAATTACAGTTAATTATTACTGCATTTTCTTATCTGATTTCCATTGCAATACAAGGTCCTGATGTTAAATGTTCTGACATAGCTTAGAATTCTGGTAGGACACCCTTAATTAAACATAAATAACTTATTTATACCTTATAGACTTCAAAGAACTCTTCACTAGTAGCTCTATCTAAATAGAACATTTGCATTGCTGATATTTCAAAGCCTTCACTTAAAATAATGTCAATAATCTATCCAGCTCTTCCTTCTAACACAATATGTGGTTTGATTATGGCACAAGTACAATTATTAAATACAGCAGTCGACTTTAAGTTAGATTTGTCAGAGAAAAAGAAATCTAATTCCCTTTATGCTGAACCAGCTATAAAATTATAAAATTAGTAACTTACGAGCATCACTGCCATGACAGGCATTTCTAACTCCTTCTGTACCATACAAAGCTCTCATTGAATTTGGTGCCTCAACTCTAGCTACTTGACATTTAGTTGGCCCAATGAGATCTCTCCATTTTTTGACACTATTATCGGCTATCAATTCCAAACCTACAATAAAATCACTGCAGATGAATTAAGTCAGCTCATCAAAAAAAGGTTTTCCCTATTCAATTTGATTTTTTAATTACTCTATGTTCTCCATAGAATTGCTAAGCATCTCCAATTTACATTCTTGTCATTTTCAAATTACCAATTACGAAACCGCTCCTCTCAACCGCAGTGATTATCTTACCAATATGTGTATATGCATCTGGCTTAATCATTCCAAATGTTCTAACATTTATACAATTTAATTACTTTCCTCTTTATACTTCGAATTTAGATCTAGTAAATACATCTGCATAATCCACTATTTTTAATTATCTTGAAAAAACTGTCACTATTGATCCAACATACAAATCCTTCAATTATACTGATGGGTATTCACACCTTTTTAAGAATATTCTCTTATTTTTCAAATCAAACTAATTTCTTTAATCAAAATGTTACCATTTCGATAGTTTTGTCTGACATAAAATAGGTGAGGTTGTAACTCCTTATTAAAGATGCACTTGTGTCAAACCATTCAACTATGAACACATATCTTTCATCATTGACTGCCATCTGTTAATAATAATAATCAAATATATAATCAATAACCAGATTTTGATTTCCAGTATTATACTTCCTATTCCAACTATTATTTCTCGCCCTCAGCCTTATCTAATCTATTTTTATATTCATCTAAAAGTCTTTTCGTAGACTCAATAAGAGTTAACAAATTCTTTTAGGTGCTTCTTTTCATCGAATTATATTATTATTCACTAATAGGATGTTATATATTTATACACCATGTTCTCTTTTGATTACAATTTTGGTTCCTCGTATGAATCCAACTGTAATTATTATTTTGAACTTATTCTTTTAAATCTCAAAGACTAAATGGGAGACGATGTTAAATGACGCAAAATCTCGCTTTGTTTACTCCCTTATTTGCTATTCGATTTATGCTAAAATGGTTTCTGGTATGGCGAACAATTTTTTTTCAGGATGGCTCCCAATCGTTTGTGAACTTCATTGTCTGATTTATTCTCTATTAGAACTATCATACTTGTTTATGTTATGTTTATGGATGCACAAAACTACTGTATAAATTGAGTATCTATTGAGATTTGCTCATTGAACTGTTTTTTGTATACATTTATTTTTTAAATGAATGATAAGTTCCTTTAATTAAGAAATAATTATTGCTATCAATACAACAAGCGAATTATTAAAAATTATGAATAACCCTAATATTCTTAAAGATTAAAAACTGAAACTCCTCCAATTCTCAAACAAAATAAGTACACTTACCATTCGCCAAGAAATATTATTTAAACTACATTTTTTGATTAACTTAAAAAGTTTCCAACTCCAAAACCTACAGCCTATTAGACTTACCTAAAATCTTTGTTAGAAAATAAAACAGAAATTCAGTCTAAGCAAAAATTTAAACCATCCTTCACTATGCACGATATTCGAGGTCAGAAAATTAACACATAGAGATAATTAAAGGATACATTAAAAAATCAACAGAAACACCACTATCAAAATAAAACTGAATTCAAAATGCCTCAAAAAATCAAATAGCATAATTCAACATAATTTAATTAGCCTCAAAAACTTTCTTAAGAATAGATGAAATAATTATCAATAAAAAAAATCAATAAGATCAACACTAAAATAAATACATGCAGGGCAGCAAATGGATTTTAAGCATTAGGAAGCGATGGAATGCAGAATTATGAAGATAATTTTGATGACATCTAACCTTGGAACACTTCTGAATTAAAATGATTGTTTTTTATTAAATTTAATAATTTCATATTTTTTTTTCAATTTGATAGTTTTCTAAGTTATGAAATGATGAAGATCTAGAATTATGATGCTGAGATGGCCGACATTATAAAATTGGACCATTTGATGATTCATAATTTTATATAACTCTAAAATTCTAATTAGAATTTAATACTTCACATATTGCTAACTAGCTTACTGGAATGATAACTATTGATGTATGATGGGATGCTGATATTAATTATGGTTAATTTATGGGTTGGGCTACGACTTTTTAGAAATGATTTTCGCTGGAGTGACATTCACTTTTGATTAATTATTCTAAATGATCGGTTGTTGATGCTCTTAATGCAAGGAAATTTTGGCAGGTTACATAAGGTAGTGATACTGTATTTAAATATTTTCTTTATTGTTGTTTGCCTTATTTAGTATTTCTTAACTTCTTTTTTAAATATCAAATTCATTATTAAATTGAATTTTCTCATTCAAAGGATAAGGATTTTGGACATTTGAAGGAAATAAATTCTTTGGATTTTATTCAGGCAATGTTTATCCAATATTATTATTAAATGATTAGCTTCTCATTTTGAAGGGAACTTTAGTTTATTATTCTGTTGATTTCTAATGATTAGTTCCAAAATTTGCAGGCATTTATTTCTGTATTTACTTATTTTCTTCTTGAATTATTCCTATTTTTTTTAAATTCAATTTTGGTATTTTTGGATCCTTTTCTACATTTATTTCAGGGGGAATTATTTTCTGCAGATAATTGAGTCTTTAATTTATAGTTCGAAGGGCATTTTTAATTGATTCGCAATCGAAATCTCGTCTTAAATGATTATATATACTTACTCTTAACGAATTTACATTAAATTTATAATAATATAAGAGTGATTATTAAATAACACAAATAAAATAAATGATCTTTAGAAATTTGAAAAATCCATTACTTTCTAAAACTTTTAGGTCTCAAATACCCAGTTTTGGAGTTTTGAATCATGAAAAGTTTCAAAAGAAAGTTGAGGGAAAAGGCAAAGTTACCAAATTTCTTTATGAATTTTGGGAGATCCTTTATTAAGTATGAGCTTAAAGTTATATGTTAGGGCACTTGGGATTAATGTGTGGATGCTAAATTGATGTGTAAGTACACTATCACACAAAAGAAAACGGCTTTTATGCTGTCTGAAATTACGAGAATTAGAAAAGACTTAATAAAATTCGTTCCTTTCTCCTTCTTTCTCGTAGTCCCAGGAGCAGAGTTGCTGTTACCACCTTATCTGTACTTGTTTCCCAATGCATTTCCTACTACTTATTTATTTGATGATCAGCTGGCGAAGAGATATATTACAAGAGACCGAAAACAAATGAATTCATATAGATATCTGTTTCAATTGATGAAACAACGCATTCCTTCAATTGAAAATATAAGAAACAATCAAGATTACAATGCGAAGGGTTTATAGGAACTTGTTTTAAAGCACTCTCATCTCTTCATGACTAAGTTGGATTACAGAGAATTTAATTCAGAACAATTGGTGCACGTATATAAATTTATGAGAGTTTAGTTAAGCAAATTTTTAGGAATGGAGTTTTTTAGAGGAACCTACACCATTATGAAACTCACTAAACTTTTTGTTAATCTCCCAGTCTATTTCACTAATCTCTTCTATTGGTTGACTAGAAACCCAGAAAGAAGACCTTTAAAGAGTGTTTTAAAAAATTGGAATTCCCTCCTCCCTTTTCCAATTGAAGATTTAAAAAAGGCATTGCTTTTAATGTAAATCAAATCTCATCTCAAAAAAGTATAATGAATCATTAAATATCAAGATGGAAAGACAAGACAAAGCATTTAGATTAAATGGATTTGGGGATAATAATTTTGACAGTATTAGGCAATTTGCAAGGGAAAGAGGAATTCCAGCATTAGTAATGTAGAAAGAGAATCCTGAATAACATTTTGAATAGTAATTTTACTTATATGATTTTAGCTCAAAAAAGCAATTTAAAAGAGACTACATAGATTTCATATATAAAGAATAAGTTTTTGAAAATCTCAAAATTTGGTATGCTGTTCTCTACTATGAGAGATATCATAATAGAATTGTTGAAGAATATGAAGAAAGAGTTAGAAAACATTTACTACATTGATATGTTTCCATTTAAAATTATAAATAATGATTTCTTATTTTAGTCTAATTATTTGATATACCAAACTGTTCTAATCCATTTAAATAACACAAAACATAAGAATGCATTTGAATTGCCAAAAAGAATTTGAGATTATTTTTAGTTATTCTTAAAGTTTTTGTTAACTATATTTAAATTCAATTTGAATCATAGAATTTTGATTTATTTTGGGTCTAAGATTTTCAATTGATCTTATGATTCAATTAGGAATATGTTGATTTACTTATGCGTTTTTTACATTTAATATTTGTTGCTACTCGGAAATATAATTATTGTTAGATTTTATCTAATAATTATGGCAAGATATATATTAATTTTTTAATTAAATGAATTAAGAAGACATATTCCTAAAGAAATAATGGTTTATCAAGTCTTGCGAAGGAAAGATCGAATAATTCTATGACATAAATCTCAAAAAAGTATTATATTTTAATAGCATTAAGGTAATTGGGTCTGGAACATATGGAAGTGTTGTCAAAGCTGCATTAAAAGGCACAAAATAATAACGTGCTGTTAAAGTAATTCCGAAGTCTAAGGTCAAAAATCCAGAAAGATTTAAGAGAGAAATCGATATTCTCAGAGCATTGGATCATCCCAACATTATTAAATTATATGAAACATTTGAAGATTAAAGAAATGTGTATTTGGTCATGGAGTAAATTTGAAATTAATTTTGAATAGACTGTGTGAAGGAGGAGAATTATTTGATAGAATCATGGACAAAGGATACTTTAATGAGGCTGAGGCACACATAATATTTCTACAGATTATGCAAGTATTGTTATACTTAAGAATTAGGCCTTAAATTACTGCCATTCAAATGGAATTTGTCATAGAGATTTGAAACCAGAAAACTTTCTATTTTTAACTAAAGCTGAAGATTCTCCTCTTAAAGTTATTGATTTTGGATTGAGCATTCTATTTGAAGAAGGGCCTCAGAAACCTGGCACATAGAAGGTTTCAATGAAAACTAAGGCAGGAACACCTTATTATATCTCTCCTGAAGTATTGAAAGGAAATTACGACGAATTATGTGATATTTGGTCTGCAGGAGTAATATTATACATATTGCTCTCTGGTGTTCCTCCCTTTTATGGAGATACTGATCCTGAAATCTTGGAGGCTGTTTAAAAAGGACAATACACAACAGATATCCCTGAATTCAAATTCGTTAGTGATTCAGCCAAAGATTTGATTGCAAACATGATCATATCTCCAGATAAAAGATACAAGGCTTAATAAGTCTTATCACATAAATGGATGAAGGAAAAGAATAAGCCAAATAAAGAACTCAAATTGAATTATGGGGCATTAAAGAATTTTGTAGGCAGTAATAAATTAAAGAAAGTCGCCCTCACATTTATTGCATCACAATTAAATGAATAGGAAATAACCCATTTAGGAAAGTAAAAAATCGATTAATTTAGATTATTTAAATAATTGGATAAGAATGGAGACGGAGTCTTGACAATTGAAGAAATCAGAGAAGGGTTAATAGGAATGAGTGATGATTAATCTAAGGAATTAGCCAATGTCATAAAAAGTATTGATACTGATGGGAATGGTAACATTAATTACACTGGTATTCTACAATCACTATTGTAATAGAATTCTTGGCAGCAACTATGGAGAAATAGTTATACATGAAAGAAGAAAAGCTATATTAGGCTTTTAAGATGTTGGATGTGGATGGAAGTGGCAAGATTGACAAGAAAGAATTACAATAGGTTCTTGGAAGTATTAAATTGATGTATAATTAGAGTCTGATAAAATAATTGATGAAAAATATTGGGATGATATGATTAAGGAAGCTGATAAGAATGGAGATGGAGAGGTATATTTAGTTCTATGCGTATGATAGATTGACTATAATGAATTTATTGAAATGATGGATAGATTTAGCATTATGAATTGAGATAGTCTATATTTTACATACAATTTATTGATCAAAATTAATATCCCTTCTTCATATTTAAATAAGATTAATAATTAATTTATTATAAAATGGATCCTTAATAGACCAATCAATAATAGAATAAGAATAATGCTCAAAATGAAAAACCAGAAGTTCAAAAATAGTAAGAGTAAGTGAAATTAATTCAAAAAGAAAAAGAGAAATGCTTAGAAATAAAAAACAAGGCAGGGACATTTTTTACCGAATAAAAATTCGAAGAAGCTTCAGATCTCTACAAGGAAGCTATTGATTATTGTCCTTTGGATGATCTATAAATGCTATGCATATTAAACTCAAATATAGCTATCTGCTATATGAAATAATCTGATTATGATATTGCCATTGATTATTGCACAAAAGCACTCACATTTAACCCTGAATTTGTTAAGGCTTTAATAAATAGAGCAGAAAGTTATGAGAAATTAAATAAACTGGAAGACGCATTAGAAGGTATTAGATTAAAGAATATTCTAGATTATAAGAAGTTAAAGGTATTATAACCATAGGATAATGTGATAATAAAAAAGTTCATTGATTTAGATCTTAAAGTTCAAGAATTGGACGAAAGAAGAAACTTTGAGGCAGTGAAGGGATTGAAGGGAATGAAGAATATGGGAAATTCAGTATTAGGAAAATTAGGACTAAATTCAGAAAATTTTAAATTAGAATAGAATGAAAATGGAACATATAACATATCATATAAATCATGATATCGACATCCAAATATTTTAGTATTAAATTATTCTTCCTACCCAAAATTTACCAAATCTTTTTAATATAAATAACTAAAATAAGATTAAATGATATAGGTAAAGCCATTCTAAAGGGTCTTTTTTGGAGTCCAAACAACTGAAATATGAATTACAACAAAATCCTAAGTTTTCAATTAGAAATAATTGAAGAATGGTATTTTTTGAGATTATAATTACATTTATTAAACACGTGTAAAATATCGAGGACAGAAGCCAATCTTCTAAACTTGATTTAGGATTGCTAACTATAAGACAATATATATTCCTGGTGAGAAAAGCCCAAAGATAAGTCAATGTTGCGAAAAACTCAAGCATTTTAATTGGTTTTAAACAGAAAATTTAACTTAATAATAAGAATGTTATTGGGTTTTTAATTTAGGTTTATGTATAAAAATTCTATAAGTTCTACTAGCAATATTAAAAAAATATATTCTACTTTATTATAATATCACTTCTAAATTTTGTGAATAGGAAGAATTTAGTTATCTTAATTCACCATATAAAATTCATCTTATTTGTTTATTTGTCCAAAAATTTCCATATTTTCAGCATCCTTATTTTTGTCAGCATTTCCATTAACCCAAACTAAAAGAATTATTTCATCAAGTTGGCGTTAAATATAGTTAACTTTTGGATATATTTTTATTTCCTTATCAAAGGCTTTTAATGACATAAGGTGCTTTTCTGTTATGGAAATGTGACCAACTTCTACGTTCTAATTGTTATTTGTCAATTTTTTAAAATGTTTATCATATTCTTCGCTAATTTTAATTTTACCATTTCCATCTAAAATTTCTTAAACAATAAAATCCTTAAAAACTATTTTTTCTTCTTTCACATTTTCATAATGTTAATGTTTACCCACAAACAAATCAACTAACTACTCTTACTATTCATCCTTAGAGTCTGTAATTTTAATAATTTGTTATTGTTTTTAATTTTATTAAATAATAGGATTTTGAACTTAAGGGAGGTTTTATTAAGGAATCGGTTTTTCAATTACTTTTTATTGTTGTTTCTAATTCTGATTTTGATTCCTCGCCTACTCTTGGTTCTACTAGACTGCTATATTCATATTTTTAATTCGATCAGGAATTTTTTCCAATTATGTAAAAAATTTTCCATTAAGATTGAAGTCTTTTATTTTAGAATTGATTTTTTTTAAATCCTCGCTCAATGCTTTTTCAGTGGCTTATCCAATTTTCTTATCACAGATAAAAGTGATTAAGTTGCCTAATTGATTAAAATATGTACAATATGATTCGAATGAGACTTTAGTAATGAACTTCAGTGAGTACAGTTATTCTTAACTTAATATTTCTATCTCCTTTTTTTTCTTTACGAACTCAACGATTTGAGATTAAAATGTGCCCCTAATATAATTTAAAAAGAATACATCTATTATGTTGAATTAAAATCAAAATTCTTCTATAAAATATTTACTTTGAAGGTTTTAAAAAATTCTTTGCTAAATTCTTTCTCCCTCTGTTTTAATTATTCATTAAAAATTATTTTAATGCTTTCAGGAGTACCCAAAATTGCAATAACTTTTAGAGATTAATCAACTTGGCAAACACATAAAAAGCGAGTTTCCTATTTAAAATTATTGATTTGATTTTCAATTTTTCTAGCCTAATTCAAATAATCCACTTGTATTTCAAATGATATGAATATTACTAATAGAGATTCAATTCTTTTTTTAATATACTAAAAAATCTCTTAACATAGTAAGGATTTTCCTTATAAATCAAAAGGAAAATGAAGTCCAAGTATGGCAGAACTGAATGTCTTTTTTTTGTCAATGACATCGACGAATTCTATATTTGGAAGCTATTTCTCAAGATCATCAGAGATAATTTTTTGAAAATAAACCTGCCTTAAAGTTCCAAGTAAGGTTTTGTGATCTATATTAACTTTTGGAGTAGTCATATGATTAACAACATCTTAGAAAAATATTCTTAAGCCTTTTAATTTTTATTCCAAATTTGAAGCAACAACACCAATACTCTCATTTTTGCTTACCAAATGAATTTCTATTTTTTAATCATAATTTTTTTATTTAACAATAAAATACTATTATTGTTAACACTCTTTCTAAATATAATTAGACCGAAAAAATGTACGCGAACTATCATAATCCAAAGCTAATTTTTTTGTGTATATTATTTTAAGATATTTATTTATTTCATTTTATATCCCCTCGTGATGCTCATCTTCTACCTCTGTTTGAATTTTCAGCCCTTCTTTTACAATCTGAAAATTCAATTCTAAACTTGTAAGAAATTATTTTAATTCTTAATAGTAATATCGTTATAAAGAGAACAATTTTGCAAAATCTGGGATTTCAATCATAAAAGTCTTGATATTAGTAAAGTTGAAGGTAATATTTTATGTTTCTTCTAATACATCTATCTCCTAATTTTCTGAAGGAAGAATTTCTTCCTATAAAAAAGGATCCTGATCAATCTATTATACTTAAGTTAAATCAGGTTCAACGAGGCTTTCATCTTGTCTATATGATTTATTGTTCATAATTAATTAATAAAAATCTATAATTAATTTTCGAATGAATCAAATATATAATGTATGACAAAATATTTCGTTGCTAATTATTCTTTGAATTTGATTGAGATAATATGTTGTAAAAGCAGAGAAACTTCCATTTATTAAACGAAATTGATCATTATAAAAGGGATTATATTAATTATATGAAATTAAAATGAACCAATGAAATGAAAATTTGATATTGAAATTATAAAATATACTAAAGTTTTATATTAAATCTTGTAATTTCTTTTTAAAAAATGGTTAAAGCAAAAATTATTGAACCTGAGACTCCGCTTTAGAAAAAAAAAAAGAGAAATTTCATTGATCCTCAATTTAAACTAGGTCTGATAAATAGTGTAGTAATTGATCGTCTGCCTATATATTAAGTTTTTAATTTATTATATTGTTTAGGCAGCGATATTGCATAAAATCAAATATTCTTCAGCCAAACATATTGTAAGAAATTATCTAAGCGACAAAGATAATTTTTTCTCAAAGCAGAAAAAAAAATGTCGATCAATTATTGAAAATAATTCTAGAATAATAGTGGATGTCAATTCTGGGAAAATTAAAATCATAAATTCTAGTCACACTATTTTGCAGACTAATTAATAATAATGTAATAATTAAACAATTGTCAATGATGTCCTCTCTGATTTATCACATTAATTATTGAAAGAAATAATGAAATCTTAAAATAGTTACCTTAAATATCAATAATGCTTTAAACTCTAATTACCCTAAATATATCTATCATTTGATTAGTAATTATCTAAATTCAAGACCATACTCAGCACTTAGCATTAGCTAATGAATTTAACATGATTTTTATATTGTTTTATTACAAGATATAAGTAAAATATAATTAAATTAGAATAATTATAATAATTTCTAAAAATAATTTCTCTAAATTACATTTTCATATATTTAAAAAATCAATTTCAAACTCCATAACATAGACTGTTGCAATTAAATAAATGTACATATAATCATTTTTGCTCCTATTTTAAAAAATTAACTTCTTGAAAATTCTAATATTCTGATTGAATATTTTTACAGACTTTTATCTTGTTTATATTTAAATTATAATTTATAATGAATTTTGTAAAAATTCTAATTTTTATTTGTCAAGTGTTGGAAACCGCATAATCCAATACGTTTAAATAATAAGAAGAATTATTTTATTCTTTATTATTATTCACAAGTGAAGACTATAAAATTAAATCTTTATAATTTTGCATCAGATTATTAAAATATATGAATATAAATTCCACATATTCTGAATAAAGCAAGAATGATTATACCTTAAAAAATGCTAAATTTCTAGATAGTAAACTAAGTTAAAAAAATCAAGCTGTTGAGATTGATGAGGAATTTTATTAAAAGAAAGAAAAGAGAAATCGTAAGTTTTTTTTAAAGCGATCAATCTCTTTGTTATAGATCTGTAAATAAAGTGGCAAGATAGAATTATAAATCGGCTCAGATTTTCTCCACATCGAAATTATGTAAGGAGGTCATTACCCTCATAATTAATATAATTTTAAAGACATCCGTTCTGAGGTATATCTGGATGATACTGAGTTTTAATCATCCAACATAACATGTAGCTTAGAAAATGCATCTAAATGCATTGTAAAGAAATGTCGAAATTTGCAATCAGAACAAAATTGCAAATCTTTTACACAAATTTAATAATAATTCAAAGAAGTTAATTCATTCTGCAAAAATATTTAGAAATAGGATAATACAAAAAATTGTCAACTCGATTCTTAATTATTAGACTCCATTTTCATCAAGTAAAATAATTAGATTGATCAATAAATACAAGAAACAAAATAAATTTTAATTGAATAGCATTTAGCTATTATAAAAAGTCTATAAAGTTGAATATATAACTTAGAATAAAATATGTTTTTTTATTTTTTAACAGTTTCCTAATTTGCGATGAAACTTAATCTAATTTTGTTCTAAATTAGTAATGAGCCCTTAGTATTTGAAAGAAATTCCAAAAGAAACTAATTTTTAGATTTACGGAAGCGATTATTCAACTATTATTTTTACTAATTATGAGGTAACAGATTGTTTTGTTACCAAAAGCTATTTGTTCAGGTTTGAATGTTAAATATGAAACTAAGGCCTTAAAGATGTTTTATCAAATTTACTTTTTACTGAATAAAATTTTCTTGTTATCATGATCATTTGAAACATCTATTTTGTTTTAGTAAAGAATAATCATTCCCAAAAGTAAATTATGTAGAATGATTTGACTTTTTTTAGAGTACACTTCTATTAGTCCCTTTCATATTAAATTAACGATGGATGGCTGGAAACGAATTATAAATTAATTTAATATTCCTTTATTAATAACATAGAAATAATTGAGCTTAAAATTAATTTTTTCTTAGCCAATCAGTTATTCAAGTATATATGTAATCTTATTCAAATATCAAAGCTAGAATAAGTACAAATGTCTCCAAATTCCTTACTATTTATTATAAAAATAAAAAATTAATAACGCTTTGTAATAAACCTCTATTTAATGTTAATCTCTAATTTTTTTGAAAATTACTCATTTAATCAAAAATATAATTAGCCTTTCACAATTTTTATATTATTACAGGTGTTTTTAATTAAATTATATTTGAAAAAAATAAATTATTACCATTTCGTAATTTGAGTAAAGAAAAGTAAAATTAGAATTCATCCTTAAAACTTCATTAAACCTGCTGAATATAATTAATATCAAACTTATATAATAATAATCTAAACTATGGTTGGTTTTGAATGTCATTGCTTGTATATTACCTAAATTTACATCCTATTTATTAATCTAGATGATAAGCTCCGTTATTTTGACTCACTCCCAATTTTTGTAAAATTGCAAATAATAAATCAAACAAATGTATCAAATTAATATCAATAACCGATTTAAAATATATTGTTTGGTTGTTTAATAAAGGTTTAGATATTAATTGATGATGATTATATTTATATATAAATACTTAATCTCTAGTAAAATTACTTGCTTAATATAATATCTTGTAACTAATTAAACTAAAAAAATTGATAAGTAACAAAGCAAAGATATATTTGATAAAATTTCTATATGAAAATTCTATATAATTAACACTTCATATATTATTAAAAGGAATCACTAATATTTAGACTATGTAAATTAATAGACTATATTGAGGTGAATGAATAGGTTGCCCTCTTGGCCAAGTGGTTAAGGCATCTCCCTAGTAAGGAGAAGATCGACGGTTCGACCCCGTCAGGGGGCTTTTTTTTTATTTGATTAATTAAAAGTAAAGTTTTTATTTATTTTTGCAGAAAAAACACTTATTTTTTTATAATGAAATCGGAGCCAGATCAAATAATGGAAAAAAGCCCAAAGGGACGATTTATTAGAGTAATAAAATAACAATGCTAAAAGGCAGTTTAATGAACAAATCGGGAAAGGCACATATAAGACTGTTTATAGGGGATATGATGAAGAGTCTGGGTGTGAGATTGCTTGGAATGTTATTCATTTAGATTAATTGCCATAGTGTATCATATATTAATACTTGTATAATAGAAGAGGAAAGGAAGAGAATATCTGAGGAACTTAGTATTCTTAATAATATAAAACATCCAAACATTATAAGTTTTATCAACGCTTGGGTAAGCAAAAATAAAAGTGAAGTTATTTTCATAACTGAAATAGTACATGGAGGATCACTAAAGAAGTAATGAACTAATTGATTGTAGACACTTGAGAAAAATTTAGCGTCCTAGATTAAAAATACTCAAACATTGGTGTAGGGAAATTTTGAAAGGCTTAGAATACTTGCATAGCATTGTGCCTTATCCAGTGATTCACAGGGATATTAAATGTGATAACATCTTTATTAATACTCACAATAACCAAGTCAGAATTGGTGATTTTGGTTTGGCCATAAAATTAAAATAATCAGATTTCACCTAATCTGTATTAGGAACACCTGAATTCATGGCTCCAGAGATATATGAAGAGAAGTATGGTCCTTCTGTTGATATATATGCATTTGGCATGACTTGTTTAGAGATGGCTACTTAAAAAAGACCATATGAAGAATGCACAGCACCAAATCAAATTTATTAAAAGGTAACAATTCAAACAATTGATTAAGGTAATGAACAGAATAAAACCCAAATCTTTTGATCTAATCTAAAATTAAGATTTAAAAGATTTTATATTAAAATGTTTGGAAGATTAGGAAAAAAGACCAACTGCCACAGAATTACTCAATGACAAATTCTTGTAAGAATAAGAAGATGATCATTAACATGTTGTAATTTTAGAAGAGGAGTAATCAGAATAGAACTAGTAAGATGAAACACTTAAATACAATCCTGTTTTTAGAGAATAATTAGATTTTAATAATTCAATTTTGGTTTAATTAAACGATGGGGATGAAATGCATATTAAAATTACTTTTGTAGACTAATCTGCTTATAATTAAGAGTTTTAAGAATTCACTAAACTTATTGTTTAAAAGTATTCGGATCTTCAAAACAATAAACAATTTGTTCAATTTTAAGAACAAAGTAATTGGTTATATATAATTAGTTATTAAATTTGGTGGAGTTGAAAAGGTTTTTTGGGTTAAGCCAAGTGAAGAATCTAAAAAGATAATGAAGACACAATTTATGTAGTCGCTCGAATCATTTTAATAAGTATCAATAAATTTAAAAATAGACAATATCACCTCTTCTATAGGATGTTGACATTAATGAATGGGAATTGATTGAATAATAACTTTTAGTTTAATTTTAACAGTAAAGAAAGTAAATCAAATCAAAATAGGCAATTTGAATTAACATATGATATATTATTCAAAAAAGACAATCCTCAATATAGTATTTATCATACTTGAAATCAATGATCATTTTCGAATATTTAATTTAATAATACCAATAAGTTTAGTAAACAAAATGTTTTCATTATTAACCAAGATGTCATTCTTGATATTCTAAAATAAATTTTAATCATCAATATTATGTAAAATCTTAATCTATTTAAAACAATCAAGTAAAATCGAGTTTAATTTCTTATTATTAATATCAGAATATGTTAATACCCATTTAACAATATTATTAAAGATTGACTTTTATTTGAAGAGAGAAATTATTTTATCATTAATATTATTTATATAATGAGCAATAAAAATCCAATAATGTAAGACAATGCCTAAACTAATAATTCTTTGATTAAAGAAAATGATTCAAAAGTTTTAAATAATAAAAGTTAAGCACAGTAATTAACTGAGGAATAGAAATAATTATAAGTATGATGCTTAATATCATTTTAAGATGGATTAATTTAAGAAATTTTTACAACAAACAGGCATATCAGAAGCATTCTAAGTTATTTTTGCTGAGATAATAGATAAAAGATTAAAAGAGGAAGATAGTTATAAATATACAGCTGATAGATTGAGAGAGATTGGAAAAGGTTTGAGTACAGAATAAATGGTAATTTAATTATTAATTCTCACTAGAAAGCAAAAGCAGAGATGTAAAAAAAAGAATTAGCAGAAAAAATGAAAAAAAAATGAGTGACACATATTTATCATTCTTATTATATGTTTACAACTTATAATAATTTTATTCAATTATTAAAACTTCCTACCAAATCTAATGAGCTTTGCAAACATGGTATTTAATCTAAATGTCAATCGCATAAATGAAACTGATGTATTTTAAAATAAACATATTATCTCTAATAAAATTTTGTTTATATAAAATATTAACTTCAAGTAAGGTCGATATCTTCATCAGAAAAAGGTTAATCATATGTAAATGGCGATTGTTTCTTCTTAAAAGACAAAGAACTTGATTTCATAAGTTTTTAATTTGATAGAATGAGTTGTACATTTTCAAGTATTTGTTAATAAGGAACATTCTACTCATTAAAATATAATGAATGCTAATCAAATATAAAAGATGTAATTTTTTCTGCATCGTTGATTTGAACCATCTCATTAAATTATATCTTATACATTTTAGTTTTATTGTCTGGTTGTCTTCTTTAGTTCAACATTCTTACTTATAAACTAAACCTAGAGCAGGAGGGTAGTATTGGCATACGATTTTACGAGCTTACAGAGGTTTCTTTGAAACAAAACTCATAACAAAATGTAATAATTAATGTTTAAAAGTTCAAAATTCTAGAGATCACAAAATCATGCTATATTTTAAAAATAAAAGGTTTATATATCAATAAATACGAAAAAGTAATACGATTTATCAACAACACCAAGTTTCCGTTCTCCTGGATTATTTAAATAAGTCATCTTTCAGTTTCGCATTTTCATTTTACAGTTATTATATCATCTAATTCAGCATATTTATTTCTTAATTCTCCTGGAGAATGTATTATTATTAACTTTGAATTCTCGAATAGGGCACCTAAGTCTATTATTCATACATTTAACTTTGCCCTAGTTTATACTATTAATAATCATTGTAGAGTTTTCTATAATTTTGTTATAGGTTTTCAATTTCATTATTAAGTTCATCTATGAATTAGTCATATTTAATATCATTTTTGTTTTATAAACTTTACACTTCATTTTTCAATTGCTTAATAGTGATATCAGCTTAGTCCAATTAACCTTTTTTTTATTGGAGTTATTGATATAAGGAATTTATTTCATCTTGCTTTGATTTCAAGTTGATTTAGCTTTCTTGAATTTCATTATTCAATTTCTCAATTTGCAAGTATAATGCTTAAGCATTTTTTTCATAATTTTCTTTGTTTATTTATTTTAAATTCATTAATTCTTCTCTTAATTAATCGCACTCCTCCTCTCTATTTTGTATTAATAAGCATATTACTTTCGTTCGAATTTGAGTCTCCATTGATTAATTGAGGATTGCATACCTTCAAAATTTTTTCTGATTTATTCTTAATTTATATTTTCTTCTAATTATTCCCTTAACCTCTCAATCTCAGCAGCCATTAAAAACATAACTATTTTACAAAAGTCAATATCTTAAAAAGATAACCTTTCCCTTCTAGATTATTATTAGTTTGTTTCATAGAGGGATATTCTTTAAGTTAACGAATTAGGTCGAATATTTCTATATTTTTCTTTTTCTTCATAATCTGGCTATTTAATCTGTCTCTAAGAATTTTAATGAGTTTGTTTTGTGTACTCTAGGAGCCTATCTACAGCTTGAAAATCTATTTCTTTCGGTTTTGGTTCTTAAAATGAAAAATTTGAGTTTCTATACATACAATTACCTTTTTATTGATTTAACTTATTTTTTAATAATATTTTTTATACTCTTTTAGAATTGCTAATTTCTACCTAAAAATAAATTAAAAAAAGAAAGCGCTTTTCTTTAGAAATTAATAAGCAAATGAAGCAAGTATGTGTGTTTATAGATTTTTTTATTTTTGAGTGATTAGATATATCAGGATTTGAAATCGGATAATTTATAAAATACAGTGAACTTAATAATTAATTAAGTAGCACTATACGAGGAATAAGTTCTTCAACATTAACTTAATGTTAGCAGAAATAAGGTATATTAAAGTTACTTTAGTCAAGATATACCATTATATTATAAATTTATTATATCTAAAGTTTTATAGTTTAATAGTCTCAACCATTTCTTTAAGGGATTAGAGTTCTTACAAATATAGTTTTGCATAAAGAAACGAATAATGAAGATGAAAAAGAGAAATTATCCCTGAGAAGATATGAGTTGCCTTAAATTTGGAATAACTCTTAAATTCTAGATTCCAATATTAAAAATTACAGGATAATAAAATTGCGATTTAATTGTGATTAAATGAATAAATTAAATTTTCTAAAGATTTCATCATTTTTAAATAATCTCCTAATACAATTAGATGATTTAGTCTAAATATCAAAAATTCAGCATTCTACTTCTGCTACAGCTGCATATAAGCAATCTTTACATCTAATAATTAATCTTAATATAAATAAATTTTGAATATAATAAATGTAGAAATTCAAATCCTAAATTTTAATTTTAGCTTGATCTTTGGAGAATATTATGAAAATAAAGAATTTTAAAGCAATCATTGATTTAGAATTATAACTCAGACAATAATAAATTATTAATAAGATTTATAAGGTTTCTAATTTTATTGATATATTTATAAATAAGTAGCTAAATACAATTATTCTAATAAATTTGAAAAAATATTATAATAATTATAATATTGTAGATCTAATATGCAAATTGATGCTGATAAACTCAGCAATCTTATGTATATGTATTAGAATTTAGTTTAAAGTGAATTTATAATAACTAGAATTTGTATTAATATGTCATATATATTTAATTGCGAATCAAATAAGTATCAATGGTCTAAAGGTCTTTTTGATAGTTTCAAATTTTTATTTTAGACTGTCTAACTCAATAGATGGTTCAATCTAGTCAATCTACTGTGGTTTCTTGCTTTGATATTCAACTTTTAGAATTAGATTATGTTTTACTTTTCTTAAAGTAAGGATGGTATACTACGATACCATCATTAGTTGTTTGGACCTTCTATATTTACTATTCGCTCTGTCTCCTCATTTGTTCTGGATTCTGATTAAGATTGGTTAATAAGTTTTGAATTAAAGACATTATCTAATATTATAGAAACTGGTTACTCCCTCTTCAGATTATTCCTTTTTAGGCTTTTTGATGGTTGGTTTTTTTGGCTTTAATACACAGAATTATATTTCCAAGTCGAATGTTTATCCATTATCATGTGGATAGATGCAATCAAGCCAATCAGTCATATGTCCATACTCATACACTAAATAATAATGAACTAGTCAACCTTTCTTTTATTCTTATACTTTCTTTTATTAGCACTTGTCTTATTTTTAATCTGATTTCTTGGCAGATGGTTTTTGTTCCTTGATCTCTTAAAGCATTTCTTTAAAGTTCTCGGTCATTTTCTTTTATCTGGATGATTTACGTACTAGAGAATCTCAGAACATGTTACCTTAGGCTGCTTCCTCTTGCTTCATACTCATTTACTTCAATTTTTTTATTTATCAACTCAATCAAAAACTAACTTAAATAGCCGCTTTCTTCTTAGATAATATAACATATTATAATATATGATCATTCCGGTTGTTAATTCTATTGATTTTATTCCATTAATTATTATTGTTCCTATTAGATCTACTCTCTCCTTCTTTATTCCAAATACTTTCTATTAGTCTCCTAAAGTTCTTTATTTAATCTTTCAATATCATACTTGTATTCGTTGATCTATAATCAAATAAGAATATCTAATACCTAAGCTTAATACATATTTAGCTCTGCAGCCAAACTTTTCATTTGTCTAGTCTTGGCCTTCATTTGCTCTTACAATTTTGAGATTTAAGTTGCCTCTTCCAACCCTGGTTACTTCCTCATTATATCTCTCAATTCAAGTATTTATTTTTCCTTCTATTGGATTAGGACTTCTTTCTCTACTACTTATTCAGTTTTATAGATGAGTCTTCTTTACAAAGTTTTTATTTTCTATTTCATTTCATATACATCTGGATCACTCTAAAATTAATATCGATTATTACTCCTCCAAGTTTCTTGCATCTTTAAGGATTTAATGGATTCTCCAATTCTTCACTTAAAGCTTTCACTCTCAATTTTTCTTCCACTAAATCTTTTTATAAATTATTTATCTTTTCCTTTAAAATTGGAGCTTAACCCAGCCTTCTTTCTTTTTATTTTCAACTCTCTTTGTAGATCAGAAATCTTGAATTTCAATAATTCAATGGTCACTCAATCTTTCTCTATATTACTATTCTCCATATGCCAAAGTTTCTTATTACACCTTAATTTTCTCATACAATAATGCTGATTCATCATTCCTTCTAATTAATTGAGTACCCAAAATATCCCTTTCAGATACTACTGTTTCATATTCCTCCTTAAGTTTTTGTCTCTTAATTTCGCTATCTTTTAAAACAAAATGCAATTTGGATATTTCTCCAACATAATTCTTGATTGTTTCTTCTTTTTCCTCAATCTCCTTTCTGTTCTTTTCTAGAATTCTACAACACTCCTCTATAGTTTTGTCTTTCTTTTTATGTTCAAAATGTTCTTTTGCTAAAGCAACTTCTTTTGCATCAATTTCTTCTTTTAATTAAGCTATTTGATGCTAAACTATTTTATGTCTTCTTTTGATTACAGCAATCTCATCCTATGTTTCTAACAAGTTTTTAGAGTATAAGTTTCTATCTGACCTGACTTCCTCATATAAATGTTATTATTGTTTTAATTTATTATCTGTTTCAATATTTTTCTTCTAAAATTCACTTATTAAATTGTCTTTCAATTTAATCTCCTCTTGAGAATGCAAAAACTTTGCATTTATTAAAGCAGCATCCTTTCCAAATTTTTCCTTCTTTTTTGTATTGATTACAAATTACTTCTCTCTTTCATCTACCTCCTCTTAGAGTTATAATATTTCTTTTTCATATGATTCTATCTCCTTATCAATCAAATTGATTTTTTCATTTAATTTACTATTGTATTCTTCAGATTTTGCTTTATGATTAGCAAAATTTATATGTGCTTTTCTCAACTCCTCAAGTAACTACTAATCTTATTCATTAAACTTCTTTGTATCTGTAACATGTCTATCTAATTATTGAATTGAATTAATTGCAACCTCCTTATCTTTTATAATTTTATCTCTTTGTTTCTATAAATCGAAGCAATTTCTTATTTAAATTATTATTTTTCTTTTCTATTTAATTCAAATGAGTTCTGGCATTGTTCTTCTCATTCTTCAATTTAATTATTTCAGCTTCATTACTTTCCCTAATATCTTCATTTTCTTCTTTTTTAGTCATAATCTCTTTGTAAATTTTTTTAACATCAGTCACTTGATCTCTTAAATTTTTAAGTTCATTTTCCTCAATTTCTTTGTCAATATCCTTTTTCTATAAAGTTTCTGTTTGTTTCTTTAATTCAACTTAAACTTTTGATAAATCCTCTTTCTATTTTTCATATTCTTTTTTTGTTTTAATGTAGTTCTACCTTAATTATTCTAATTCTTCATTAATGTTATTTCTTCTTTATTCATCCTTATCTACCTTTTCTTACATTTCTTGTAAATTCTTTTTGAGCTATTGAGAGCTTTAATCAAGTATTAATTTTTCATTTTCTAACAGTTTCAATTTTTCAATTAGATTACCTGTTTCTGATCTGTTTTTGATTAACTCCGCTTACAGACTGTCCCTTTCTACCGTATAACATGTCTATACCTTTAATAAAATCCTCTTTCTAAGTTTAGAGTTCTGTGATTTTGTTGGTTTAACTCTATAGAGCATTACCTTACTCAACCAAATCTTATAAATGCTTAATTTCAGCTTAAAAGTTTTCAATTTTCTATTTCAATTTGTCTTCCCTCATCTAAGCCTATTCTATAACTTTGTAGGTGTTATCAAGTTCAGTTTTGAGTAACTTAATTCTCTCACTATCTTCTTGTGAAAATTTCAGAGCATTGGTTACTTTGCCAGCATTATTTAAAATATCACTATTTATATCTCTCAACTTTCTTAGTAATCGTCTTTCTTAATCATAAGCGTTTCGAAATGCTTGGTGTAATTTTGTATATTCTTGTCTAAATCTCTCTAAAGCAGGCTCATTAGCTAACTCGTTGATAATCTATAAATATTTTTAAGATATCTTACATCCTAAAATTCCCTTTCTAAAGCATCCCTGTCTTATTCTGAGAAACCTAAATCTTCCATTTATTTTAAAATAAAATAATTATTTAATATCACAAGGTCTTAAGACTATTAACAAAAAGAAATTTATGCTTTCAATGCATACAACTAATAAAATCAAATACATTTGAAATCACTTTAATTATCAGAATAAAGTAATAAATATTAGAATAATAAAATTTTGATAAATATACAAATGGATAGAGAACCAAAAGTCGTTAAGAAATACAATATTTAAACGAAAACATCAATTTAATAAATGATAGAAGTTAGAGAATTTAATAGATTAATTGGCAATTATTTTTAGGTTACAATACGTAGAAGTTAAAGAATATATATGTTAATTTGATTAAATGTAGTATACCCTAATTTGTTTTGATTTTGAAGGATTTATGCCGCTATTAAAGGAAGTTCTGATTTATTAAATTATGAATTGCAATTTAGGGAGCTATTCTAAAACCTAAAACTAAAATTAAAAATTCTCTAATTTCTATTTCATAAAATTACTAAATATAATTTACAAAAAATATACTATTGAAATTTATAAAAGATAATTGCATGAAGGATTTAAAAATTAAAATTATTCCCTTCAATTAATAGATTTGATAAAATTATATTGGATTTATAATTTTATCAATTCAAATTTTGTATGCAAGAATGTTTTCAAGTTTACTTTAGAATTAACAATTTTTTGTGTATTTATTTCTTACTGAAAATATTTATCTTCAAGAAAATCATTTAAGATGTATTAGAAGATATCATAATTGGGATACAAATTGATATCAATCTTTTTAAATTCTTAAATGTATCTTATTGCTTCAACATTATTACTATAAGTAATTCTTATGATTATAAAAGATGAGACAACGATATGAAATGAACAAAAGAGTCTTTTTAAAATAATAAAAAATTTAATTTTAGATTAATGGTATAGATATTATTATTATAATCAATTCTCTAGAATAAATAAGAAAATTACCTTCTTCATCCTACTCATATTGTTCTCCTTCTCCTTCTTATTCGCCTTCCCCATCTTCCTCTTCCAATTGATTTGGATCAATACCAAACAGGTGAAGATTTTACTAATTGAATAAATATAAAAAATACACTAAACAATTCTCTGAATTGATTATTCTCAGTTTGTAATTTCTCATTCTCTTCCATCATTGCTTACTTTTCATCTTACATTTATTAATATAATTATTTGAAATTTTCTATTAGGTTCTCTAACTTTTTAATTTCCTCATCCTTTTATTCAAGTTATTGCAATAATTCATCATTATCTTCCCTTTTTTCTTCTCCTCCTCCTTATTCAAGTTAATTTTTCAATTCTTCTATAATTTAGTCTTTTTCATCTATTTCATTAGCCATTTCATCCATTTTAGCCTAAATGTCCTCTAGATTGTAATTCTAAAATTCTTCAGCAATTTCTTCAATTTATTGTTACTTTTCGTTGATGACTGATTCCATATCTTTGATCTATTTTTCATATTATTTTTTTTAATTATCTAATTTTTTTTAAGTTTATTGATCAACGCTTTTAACTTATTCAGTTAATTTTTTAACCTTGATTTAAATTAAAAATTACTTCATCAGTTAAATTAGTTATTTTCTTTTTCTCTTCTGTGCTTTCTTTCTTTAAGTCATTTATTTTCTTTTCAAAATCTCTTGAATTTTATTATCTAAAATATTCTCAAAATATACATTTTCTTATCGATTTCACTATTAATGTTTTTAATTTAGTCTTTAGTTTACTGTATTTCTCTCCTTAAATCATTATTTTAATCTTATTCTTCTTAAATCTACTCCTTGAGTTTATTGTTTTAGTTGCTCATATAAGATGCAGAATTATTTTGCCTTTAGATCTCTTCTTATTTAGGTTCTACTTTTTGTTTGGTTTAAGATTAAGGGTAAATGTAATTGTTAGTAAACTTATTGGGTAAAGATTGCTATTAGACCAATTGAACAGGTTCTTTAACAGGTTTTTAATTATTCAAAATTTCTTCTTTTTATGGCATATCAGGCTTTACTGATTTAAAGTTGTTCGAGAATTGCTTAGATGAAGCCGAGGATTAAGGTTTTGCTATACCTTGTGGTTATTGCTTTTGCTATTACTATTCAGGTTTAGACTACAAAATTCAAAAATAAATAGTTACTTTCAAGGAAGAATCTTTCAAAGCTGAGGCAGATCCTGCCTTTTGATACATTTCTAATGATAATAAAGATAGTTATACCTTGATATGGGATAATCTCAGTTTTATGCTGTTCTTCTGATGGATTGTTTTTATTGTGTACTTAAGAATCACAACTGTAACACAATCGATAAGTTTAGCCCAATTAACATTAATTGCACTTTATAGTGGCTGGTCTTTGTTAGCAAACCATGCACTTAACAAAGAGAGAACTCATAATTCAAAATAAATTTATTTGAATAAAAATTAAGATAAAAACTTATATCTTCAATAATGTCAATCGTTAAATTGTTATTAAATAAATTCTTATCCTTTTATAATATATTGATCATTAGAATAGTTCAAACAATGATTCCATATCATTATCGTCATCATCAGAAAAATCGCTATCCTCACTATCTTCCTCTTTCTCTTCCTTCTTTGGAATTAAACTCTCTACAAAAGGACAAGCCTTCTTAGATTATTTGAAAATCTTCTACAGATTGATTAATCCCTTAGTCACCATCAATGGTCTTTCTTTTTATTCTATAATTTAAAGTGAGACCTATGCAACATTATCCAAGACTGTGATGCATTAATCAGGTAAAACAAATCCTAAGGCTGATTTCACTTCTTCTCCCCAGCAGTTGGTTATTACAGGTTCCACCAAATGTGACATTTCAACTAAACTATCAACAAGAATATCTGAGAATCCATCTTCTTCAAATTCATTATATGATTTATAAGCATTAGTAGCTAAATCAAAACCTCCTTTCAAACAAACTCCTATTTTTTTTGTAAATGTTGACAAATCGACTCCTTCTGATCCAGAACAAGATTTCTTTACATAAACTAATTATTTCAATATTCCAACTAATTCCTTGACACTTGAAACAATTTTTCTTTCATTTACATTTCCATATAATTTGGATAATCTTGGGGTGAGCTTGGTTACTTCTGCAGTACATTTAGAGTTGATGGAAATTGCAGTTGTTGCTAGTATCAATAAAACAACAATAAGAAGCTTCATTAAAATTAATATATAATGACGTCAAACCTATGATAATTATTAAATAATCAATATTTCTAGTAAATAGATTAACATGCTTAAGGTTGAATAAAGAAGTCAGAACCATAATCTTTTGATTCAATAATTTATTGATAAATTTAAGATACTCTTCTCACTATTTTTAACCTTCTACTAAAAGAACTTAATATCGCTTTTTTTAATATGATTACAATTATTCTTCTGATATAATTAGAATTGTAATTAATGATAAAATAATTATTGATACATGCTAATTATTTTAAAAACAATCAAATAAAAATAAACTCTTTTGCCTCAATTTTTGATCCTTCTGAAGCTACTATATACAACTCTCTATTTTTTTTCAAATGTTACTTTTTTTATGGAGTTTTAAGAACTTGAAGTTTAAGATTCTTTGAAGTGATGTTAAGGACTTTACGGATACGAAGTGTTTAGCGTATTCGTACTTTTGTGTTTTAATATTGATTTGTATTATACAATATCTTAATTAGAGTTCTTCATATTCCTTGAAATACTATTCTGTTCTTGTTATTCCGGTATTTCTTTCAATATTAAGGCTTCATCTACTGACAATTTTTTTTCAAAGGGTCTTAAATTTCCACTTGGAATAAATACAACGGCTGACTCCTCTGAGTAATCCTTTTAAGGATGAGACTAAAATTCCTTTTCTTATTGATAATTTATTTCATCATCAGAAAACTTCAATATTTGAATAGGTTGTGGTTTTAAAATTGATGGAGGACCATAAATATATGTTTTTCCAAAGTTAATTTCTTCTAAATCAAAATCTTTAGAAGGTGTAATAATTCTTGAATCGCATGCACTTCCCATTTTTAATAAGTGTATAATTAAAACAGGAAATTAATTAAGAAAATAGTCTAATCGAATTTTGATATCAGAAATTGAAATGAAAAGATATATTAACATGCCAAATTTAGAAATAAATCTTAAGTGTAATTAATTGAATATAATTGATATATCTATAAGAAATATTATCTTAGTAGCATAATGTTAAGGCTAATCACCCATTATATAAATATTTTATTAATTTCAAATATTTTATTTAATTATCTCTTCTTTTAAAGAACTAGCGGATAAAAATTAAAGTACTCGCAATAATAAATTATTCAGTAATTTGAGAAATTTATAAAATATTGATAAACTTCAAAAGTTATATCAGTACTATCAAATAATTTCTTTAATAATAGAGATAAAATTATATTATCTAGATAATTTTAAGGACATATAATAAAAATATTGGGATATTATTAAATAATTCTTTATAAAATTTATTTATGTTTCCTGAGTCTTGTAAAAATCGATCGATAGGGTCAATCAATTAATCTTGTCATGAATCTCATCGTCCAAGACACCATCTAGTCAATTCAATTGGCTTTTTGTCTAAGCATGAGTCAAGACACTCGTATTATGATAAGGAGGATCAATAAGATCAATTATTAAAAATGAAACAAGAGCTCAATTAATTAAGATTGGAAAATATTTAATTAAAGTCTTAGAATATCTATTTTCAAGTAAGGGATTATTAATATCAAGAAAGATGTTGAAAGCTTTCACTAGCAGTTATCAGATGATGATATATAAGTGAAAACTGTTCGAAACAATTAGAAATTCAAACATTTACTTAAATTACTATAGAATAAAGAAGTTGAGATAGAAGGATTAAAAAAAAAATTGAAAATGGATGAGATCGTGAATTATTAGAAAAAAATAGCTGAACTGTAAAATATGATTGAACTTCAAAAAGAAAAATTATTGGGCAATCAAAGAAATATGTTAACCCCACAATTTGCCATTCTTGAAGAATTAGAATAAGATAATATTAAACTAGTTTAGATAGTGTCAGGTTTAGAGGAGAAACTAAAAGATTATGACTAAATGAAAAAGCATATCGTAACATAATAAGTCAAAATTTAGTAATAAAAATAACTCATTAATGAATTGTAAAAAGAGATTAGATAATACAAGGAAAGAGATTTATTGTTTGCAGTTAAACACAATCAAAAGAGTAAATAAGATTAATAAATTAAGTATTAATTTTAATTATACTTAGGAAATTACTTTCGGATATTCATAAATTGAGTTCCAAGAGATAGGAAGATGAAATTTATATAGAATAATTAATAGAGAGACATAAATAAGAAATTAAAATATATGATAGAAGAATTATAGAGAAGGATGATGAAATGTAATTGTTGTAAGAGAGATGTGAATCATTATGCAAAGCTTTATAGGAGGAGCACATTTAAAAAGCTAAACTTAAAAAGAATGAGAAATCAAACTCGATTATCAAACCTTCTATGTTTTCATAGAATTAAATTGTTGGTCGAGGTTCTGGAGATTTCTCACTAATTACATCTTAAAGATCTTTAAGCGGTATTGGGAAATCTAAATATTCGAAAATTAACAAACAAGATCTTTGTTAAATAGTGAAGATTATCAAATTTTCTATGATTATAAATAAAGTTGCTTTCGATGAATTAGATGCTGTAATATACTTTTAATTTATAATAGTATTTGTTTAAAAATTAATAAGAAACTACTTTAGAAGAGCTTAAAGATTCTTTGTAATAATAAATTTTCAGTTTAACTAAGGAACAAGCTTGCACTTTGGCAAATTATTTATTTGATTAAGAAGATGAAATTAATTTAGACAAGCCATAAAATAATTCTAGGATAAGAAGCATTTTAAAGACATTATTAGATAATTTTCGATTGCCTAACAAATAAGTTTTTGATGAAATCCAGACAAATTTGAATGCGAATAATCTTGAAATGATTTGTAATCAAATTTAATCTAAATTTTAAAGTCCTAGAAATAAACATAATGTGAATGTAATTTAAAAATATAATAATAATAGGACTTGTTTGAACTATTTTAAGAAAATGGCATAAAATTTTCAAAAGCATCTCTTGATTATATAGAATCCTAATTCTATAAATTGAATAGGCAACTAAGTGTTTTTGAAATAGATTAATTACAACAATTGATTGATAGTATTAATAATTGATTGTCTTTTAATACTTAATAATTATCAAACATATATATTATTATATATTTTATAAACTAATTCTCTTTATTAATTAATAATTCAATAGATTAAATAAAATTAAATAATTTTTATCGTAATCCCTTTTTAAATTTGGCGAATTTATTTATTTATAAAATTAGAAGAAATTTAACAAAAAGTAAACATGTATTAACCAAAAAAGTCCCAATTAGCATAAGTATCAAAAGATTGGTAAACTATTTGGAAATTAAGAGAAACAGATTTCATATCTCATTTTTTAGTATCTAAATCTGGAAACCTATTAGCTTTTGTAATAGAAGGAAAAAAGCTGTATGTGATCAGCTTGATAACAAAAAAGAATATTTTTGAAATGACTTTTGTCAAATTTGAATTATATGATTTGCAATTTACTTCCGACGAAAAAAAGATATGTATAGCTCAAGAAGAAAGCAAAAGTTTGAGAATTATCGAATTAAGCACCAGATCTGAAATCTGTTACAAATTACCCTCAATTTTTCTTCCTCTCGACAGTTATATTCTAGTTGAACAGGAAAAGAAGATCTATTTATATTAAAATGATGCACTAAATTTAATTGATTTGAATTAAGAGAATCTGGAATTATTATTATAATTTGATGGAGAATATAGGGTTCTTTAAAAAGCAAGCTTGGATTTCATTATCAATATAGCATTCAACAATGAATTGTAAGTGATGTATTTGAAAAATAACTTTTGTAAATAGAAATACAAATATGTAGAAAGTAATAAAATAATTCATTTTACTGAATCAAATAAATTGTTGTCGGTAATCACTTTTGATAATAATTACAAACTATTGTTGAAGAACTTATAAAGCAAAAAACTAATAAGAAAATTGTCTGATAATGTGTTATAAAATATATGCGATCTCAAATATTCTAAAAATATTAAGTACTTATTTTTGAACACTGGAAATTGTTTGATAAGATGGAATATAACAACATCCAAATTATCTAAATTGCTGGTTTAAAATAATGTTTTTGAGAAAATATGGATAGAAGGTAAAAATGAAATATTTATTTTGAATTCAAATAATCATATTCAAAAAGCGTCATGCGATTTTTGAGTATTTATATTAATTTTCCAAAAAATTCCATAATTCTTCATACCAATGAATTTTCTAAATTTCTTATTGAGATCCAGTCTAAAATTGATTATATTTTAAGAGTAGATGATGATTGTAGTCATTCTAGTACATTATAAACATAAGAAAACATCAGTATGTTTAGTGAGTTAATTTTATATTATTTTAATTTCCACAAATACAAATTATATCATTATGCAACAATTTCCAACCTAAATTGAGTTTTAAGAAGACTTTGATTTCAAGAATTTATAAATGTTGGGGCAAGGAACATTCGGAAAAGTATATAAGGGAAAAGCATTAAAATCTCTTCCTGCGGGTTATTATGCTCTGAAAATTATCGAAACATCAAAGTATAAAATAAAATAACTTAAGCGAATAAGCGTATGAGCTTGCTATTCAAGAATTGAACCTATATCAAGTGATCACTTATCATTAGAATGTCATAAAGGTTCATAAGGTCTACTCTTGGATGGAACAGATGCCAGCAAAGAAATATGTTTTAGTTTTTGCAATGGAGTTGGCTCAGAATAGTTTGAAAGCTGATATTGATGAAAGAAGAAAGGCTTAACTAGAATTTGGGGGTATTAATGACTAAGTAGATTCTTTTAGATTTAATGCTGATAGACATTATGAATTAATGTTTGAAAGCATTTTATTATCTTGCAAAAAACAAACATTTGTTTCACAGAGATATCAAACCAGAAAACATCCTAGTTACATGCCGATAACCATACACAGTTAAATTAGCTGATTTTGGGGCAGGAAAAGAAAATTTTAATGGACAAGCAATGCTTAATACATTAGTAGGAACACCCTTATTTCTGTCTCCTAAACTCTATATTGCTTACACAACTAATTAACCAGGAAAAGTTAAGTAAATACTTTAACATAAGTTAGACATGATTTAGAGAAGAGTGATATATTTTCATTAGGAATTACATTTCTACAAATGATTTTACTTTTAAGTGACAAAGACCTTTCGAAATTGAATGATCCAATCATATATGAAGAAAATACTGGAAATGCTATTGATAGCAGCGAAGATCCAATGAAAAAGAAAGACTGTTAGGGTTGGAAGAAATTGTAAAATTAAGTTAGTAGGATTTAAAATCCTTAAATAAAGGCATGTATCTAAGGAATGACAGAATTCAGTGAACGAAACAGATTTACATGGCTTTAAGCTTTAAAAGCATTGAATCCAGATTATGAGGATGAGTAAATAATATAATTATTTTAGTGAAAAGGATTAATCTGTTCATCCAGCTCATATTAATGAATAGACTAAAGCTATTAAATTTTATTCTAATCAAAATACAACTTTGAGATATTTAGGGACTCTTAATGATTTGTGCAATCATAAGAAGATAATCTCAGCAGGTAGTTAAATATTGGCTTATTCAAATGAAGGAGTAAGATTAATATCCTTAAATGGTGTATCAGAATGCATTTTTACTTAAAGTATTAAATAATCCTAATGCAGACGTCTCTTTTTTATCATATTTGCAGACATTAAATATATGTGTTGGGATCACATAATCTGGAGAGATTTTTGGAGTGAATTTGAAGAGCAAAACATTCTAATGTGAGAAAATTTAAAATTTTCAATCTGATAAGATAACTGTAAATATTATTATGGATTTTATTAGGTGATGAAATACATGAGAAAAGATCTATGTATATTAGGAGCTGAAACAGGAGAAATTATGATATTGGCATTTGATACTTAGCCACCTTCTATAATTAAAAAGTACAAAGACGTGGATAGATCTGTGGTGGATTTGATTTATGATGATGAAACCAAATAGATTATTTCATCTCACGAGAACCTAATAATTTATGGAAAATATTTGGTATATGAATAATCGTAATATTCCAAACTAAATTTAGTGCTAAATTTCAATTTGATGCTTAGATCCATAATCTATAATTGATATCATCTGAACACTTTGCAGGGATAAGTAAGAACCTACCTCAAATACCAATTTTTCATATTAAAGATGGTATTACTATTATATATAATTATAGGAGTCATTACAATTGTGTAAAAATGTTAAATTAATGGTAATAATATACCTTTAGCATTAACTTTATCTGATAATTATCTTGTTTGGGTTTGTGAAAAATATATTGGGTCAATTCAAATCAGCGCACAATTAAATTAATTGGTAGAAAATAAAGGAAATGAACTTATGGTTAATGCTTCCAAACCTGCAAAACTTATGTGCTTTTTATAAGTTGATAAAATGATTATAGCAAGTGATGGGTTATAACTCCATAAATACTAAATTGGAAAAAAATCATAAGATAAAACAGTCTGCTAAAACTGCGAAATTTTTTGAATATATTTCATCTTTTGAATTGTATTTATTAGATAGTATAATATTCACTATTAATAAATATTATATAATTAAATTATATTTAATGTATAGAAGTTTAGGATTACTTATCAGAACTACATCGATTGTATTGAAGTGTTTAAAATTAGTATAATTAAATGTGGATAAGAGGTCCAAAAAAAGCAAAAGTAGAGGCAGTCGCCACTTCAGATGATTTAATTAATATTTGGAAAGAAAGAAAAGACCCATAAATCAAAGAGATTGATGAGTATCCTTTATGGTTATTAGAATTGGCAGTACCATTAGACAGCATAGATGTAGCCTCTATTTAAATTGCAGCAAATGATAAAGCCTATGTTAGCTATAATTTTTTATTTAGCACCCTCCAGCGAGTCATGTGAGGAGTATTGTTAGAAGTATTAAAAGACAGAGAATCATCTTAATGAATAAATACACAGCTTTAAATAGAGATGGAGATGTAATTGGTGATGATGATCTCAATGACCAAGAAGATCAATTGGAGCATATTTAATAAGAGAAATTAGCAGAAGAAGCAGCAGCTGAAGAAGCATAAAGACTCAAGGAATTAGAAGAAGATGATGAAGATACACCAAAGGGTAATATATATTAGTTACTTATTAAATAGCAAGAAAGCCAGCTATTAGAAAAGAGGAAGATGATGATGATAAACCAGCAGCTGGAAAGGGTGGTGATAAAGATAAAGCAGCAGCTGGTGCTAAAGGAGGTGCTGGAGCAACTGGAGCAGCAGGAAAAGCTGGAGATACTGCCAAAGGAGGCAAAAAAAAATGAGGTGTAAATCTATATACGAATTATTTATGATTATAAACAAATTTTATTATTCTTTTTTTCTTGTTAATTGCTTTAATTATGAATTTAAATGACATTTATTAACTCTTCTAAATATTATAATGGCATTGGAGATTGAATTTGAATTATCTTATTCTAATTAAGATAACTATTAATTGTAACATATAAATAGATTATGGGTTGATAATCAATTTATTTATTATGAAATTTAAAGTTAAAAAATGAATAGCAAAATATTGAAAAAAAGCCCAAAACTTAATCATTAACTCAATAGATTTCAGTATGTTTAAAATGTTGGTGTACATGTTTAATCCTTTTTCTTGAATCTTTTTTAACAGGCATTTCACAATTTTTACATTCATCACATTTACATAATTCAGAACATTTGACTCCCATTTAATAGCATTCACAATATTTTTTAAGGCAATTCGATTTTTTACAATTGCATCCTTTGAAATGTCTTGGCTTATGGTCTTATTCATCTTCTGAGTTGCTCTAATTGATATTAAAATAATGGGAGTACTTTGGATTCAACTTTAGGGCGAAAATGCCGATGGATTCCTTTCCATGATTTATTTGATAACAGTTTCTCTTTCTTTTGTATGATCATCGTTATTATGACAAGAACAGCAATTGCAATTTTTGCCACATGTTACGCCTGCAGCAAAGCAATCACAATATAATTTAAGACATTTGGATTTCTTACAATTGCATACGATTATTTTAGGTTTTTACTCTGTTTGGGGTTTTCTCCTTTTAGAACTTGTACGTTTTCTATTGGTTATTTAATCACTCGTAAATTTGAGTGGCTTTTTTAAGGTTACGAAATTGATGAATTTCAATTTGGTAGCTCTTTCTAATTTTCTGTGAGGTGATTTGGGAGGACTTCTGAATTGAGAACGATTGTCTTGATCTTCTGATAAGATCTCTTCCTCCTCGCATAATAGATCATCCGGTATCTTCATTGAACTGAGAGGTGAACTTATATTGACAAGTCGTTATTCTGTCTTGGTGTGGTCAAAGTTGATTTATCTGGCAGGAGAAATAACGAATATATTTGCTTTTTTGGTTGTCTAATGATTTAATGGAGAATAAGGTTGAAATCTAAAATTTATTAAGGAGTGTAAATACTGATTGGGAGATTTCAAATATGGAGTGAATTCCAATTTCTTACAGACTTATTCAGGGGACTAGTCTTTTATATACATGTCATCTTGGTGTTGGAGACAATCAGCATTAAAAACAGGAGATTGATGTATATTTTCTAATCTTTAAAACAATTTAGTAAAAGGAGTTCCATCTTATTTAAAATCTGAGCTCATTTGTAATATGAATTTTTCCCTCTGAATTTAAATTCAAATTTTTATATATAAAATGACAAAATTTATATCCAGCATTTAGAGAAAGATACAAGTCTGAAGCTCTAATCTAATTGATGAAGGGTTTCTTAATTCCTTCCATAATGATTAATTTTTGAATCCAATTTTGATTAACTAAAAGAAGAACAATGTTATTAATTTCAATATATAAGAGCATTTTATTAGATTATTAAATTCTCTGGTACATAAATAATATTTAATAAATTTATTAAGAATTCCAGTCTTCATTTTCCTAAAATCTGACATTAAAATTCCTCAAATTAAGACAGAATAAGATGAGTGTGAGGAGTGTAGTATAAATACGAAACGATAGTGAGATTTAGGATAATGGAATATAATTAGTATTTTTATTTATTTAATCATAAAATAAATTAATTTAAAACTAATAGCTGAAAGTATGGGTCATCTTTTTAGACATTAATATGCAAATGGAGAACCTCCTGCTATAGCCAATATTCCAGCACCTTAAGCAACAACTATTGATTATGATTGGATTCTAATTTCAGGGTTTATTATAGTGTTGACATAAGTGGGATTTGCATTTATTGAAGCAGGATCTGTGAGATATAAGAATTCTTAATCAATAGTAATAAAAGTGATGTTGGGTTTATTCCTTACAATCTTAATATGGTGGTTGGTAAGATATAAAGCTGATAGCTATAGTTTGGGTATGGATTCTCATTTGGATATGATTTCTAAACAAACTTTATGGGAGGTACAAAATTAGGAGGATATAATTGGGAAGCAAATCAATATGGAAATGATTATACATACTTTGGTATTTTGTTATTATTCAGCTTTGTTGAGTTTTTAGAGCATCTGGTGCTTCTATTGGAGTTTCAGTGTTATCTGGAGCAGCCGCAGAACGAATGACATTCTTGGCATGGTCAATTTTAACAATAGTATATGCAGGATTCATATATGCTGGGTTAGCTCATTGGACATTAGCATAAGGATGGTATTGATTAAATGAGAGTAAAAAGGTTAAAAATTATGGGATTTAAGGATTTCTCAGGAGCTGGCGTTATATTTTTTGCTGCAGGCGTTGCTGGATTAGTTTTGACAGTATTGCTGAAACCAAGAAGATTCAGATTTGATCCAAACACTAACTTGTAATTCTCAAGGCATTGTCCAATTTATATTGCTTTTGGATCAATTTTGGTGTTTTCTGGATGGCAATTCTATAATGGAGGTGTTGTTGCATAAGGAGCTAATTCCAAATACACACAAGGATTGGTTGCTGTCAATACTATGGTTGCTGGTGCCACAGGAGGATTCTTTGCTTTCATCATCAGATATTTCTAATATGAAACCACAAGTTTGATTGCCTTATCTAAAGGCATAATTAGTGCTTTAGTGGCTGTAAGTGCTGCTACTGATGATATAAAGTCATGGACTGCATTCTTTTATGGTTTAATGGCTGCTGGTGTCTACAGTGTTTTGGCAAAAGCAGTTCCTAAGCACCATATCGATGATCCTGTAGAAGTAATACCAGTGTTTTTGGTATCTTATTACACCAATCAAATAGGGTAATGGATTTTTGGGAATCTTCTTGTCAGCATTCTTTGACTCCAAAGCAGGTTTTTTCTATGGATATGGTGGTAAATTGTTAGGAATGTAATTGTTTGGATTGCTGATTATATTTGTTTGGGTTGCCTTTTTCATTTTGATTACCTTACTTATTTTAAAGGGATTCGGAGTCCTTAGAATAGACTCAGAAACAGAGAATATTGGAATTGATAAGGCATATTGTAATATCATTAAATCGATTATTAGGCTAAAGTGAGGCCATCACTTTTGTTAACTAAGAAGATGAGGTTTGTCTTATTAAATAAACTCAATTGGCTCAATATAGTAACTACCAAATTGAATCTAGAGCTAGACTTGGATTTTTATGATAGCTAATATAATTTATTTTTTGAACAATTTTTCATACAACCAGTTTACTTTAAATGGTTTTAGTATCTTATTTAGTTTTACTAGAGAGTAATTACAATTCTAATTATCAATTATAGGAAGGACTCAGAATATTATACTACAACGTTGGCATATCAATAGGAAAATAGCATGAATTATTTTAAAATTATAAGCTGATTTAAACATCTATTAAATTTAAAATCCTTTAATTATTAATGATTATGAGTGGTAGTCAAATGAGATTTATCAAATATGAATGTTCCAGATATTTCGATGGTTACTACTTTGATGAGAATACTTAATGAACTATTAGTCCTAGAAATAATAGTCAAATTTATACCTAAAAATTATAGTAGATTAGATCTAAATATGATTTATTGAAGGCATTTAGTAAGGGAAAGGTGACATATCATTATGGGATCTCTGGATCTAACTGGGAGAAATGGTTTAAAAAAATAGTTTAATTATTTATTTATCTCCAAACTGATTCGTTCAAATCTAGATTAGATTTTTAAATTCTAAGCTAATTTTAATCCAAACCTTAAAGGATTAAACCATTTTCTAATTATCAAGCTGAGAAATTAATTTAATTGAATTAAATAATTATACTTATTTAATTAAATAAATATATTAATATTTTTACTCCCCAAAAATTATGCAAAACATTTTAACTCAATAAACACAGTTTTTTGAATTGCTAGACAAGTAAGTTGATGCTTACAAGACACTTCTTGATTAGCTCAATACTAGCTAGGATAAATTTAATAATCTTCTACAAGACTATTTGCTTAAATTTCAATAAATTAATAATAAACTGCTTTAATAAGGAAGACCTGAACTATCTTGCTCATAAATCTAAATTAAACGAAATGACGAATTATTCACCAACTCACAATTAAACATATCCTTCAACCTAAGATCTGTAGCTTTATTTTTATTATTTTAGTTACTGGAGAAGTCATACAAATACAAGTTAACACTAGCAGATCCTCTTGAAACTCCACTTTATAGAGATCGTATCTTTTAATTAAGAGTTGAGCTAAAAAATAAGAATGGTGAATTAGTCCGAAATCCTAATAAAATCGAATTGGTTGTTGCGATATATTCTCAAGAACAATATCCAAAAGAAATCAAAGTCAACAACAAGGGTGAATAGATATTAAAAGGTCATTTATGTGTACCCTTAATAAAAGGCACGGCTTTCTTTACCAGAGTGTAAATTAGAGAAGTATCTTCACACTATTAAAATGGAGGGATTATTCTTGCAATATTACCTCAATTTAAACCAAATGATGAGCCTATCAATAGTCGCGACATTTAGCCATTGATTGTCGAAAACATCAAAGTTAAGGCTAAAAAGTTTTCAGAACGTCACATTCCAGTCTATGTTAATTAATGATTCATAAAATATTTAGAAAAAAGATAATTCAATTATATTTTCAACCTATTTTCTTACTGAATCTCTTATCTACTTTTGAGGAGTAAATCAAAATGAAATTTGATAATTTCTAATCGAGATTCTTGGTCTTACAATAAATATTGGAAGAATAATCTTAAATCTAGTACTAGTACACTGATATCAAAATCTATCCAGTACTATTCATACTTTATAGGCTATTTGAGTTGTCATCTCTCATTTTAGTTGATAATAAGCAAATAATTGCAAATTTTAAACTTTAACCATGTACTATTTTTGATTAGTCCATTTGAATCCTAGATTTGACGATCATCTTTGAGTTAGTTCTAATTTATAAAATGTAAATAAAATCATTGAAATAAATGAACTAAAAGGATGTAAAAATTAAAAAGCTAACTATTAATTCCAAACTAATTTAATACTAATTATATCATATATAGATGGGAATTATACATAGATTATATGTATTTAAAGATAAGTAAATTGAATAAAATGGATTCAGTTAAATTTCAAGAATTTTTAATCAAAAATTAATTTAACTGATCAATTTTTAGATTAATATAATTTAATGAATTCATTTTTATTTGATTAAGTATTCAGGTATATATCCTAATTCAGAATCGATTAGATAATGTCCAGGACCAGGAGATTCAAAAAGTTGTTTTTAAATTTTATCTCTATTATGTTTTTATTTAGTAAATGAAACCCCTGTTTTCATCAAAGAACGATCTATTTCGTATTTTCCAGGACCAATGTAGTCATTTCTTTCATCTTGAAATCTCTTAGATTTACTCCATCTATTTATTTTGAGTAGTTTATCATCGAATGATTAATCTAAATCATATTATCCAGGTCCAGGAGTTGTACAGATCCTTTTTGATCTATACAGTTTACCCATGACTCCCCCCTAAGTTTGTAAAGTTGAGATTTTACTCTCATAAGCCCCAGGACCTGGAATTTTATTGGAGTAATCATATAATTTAGGAGATTTTTTAAATTTGGTACCTTTGCTCTTTTGAGTTAGAGAATCATAGTTATAAGTTCCAGGCCCAGGACTTTCCTCTCTGATTTAGCCAAAGATGGTTTATCTCAATATAGAATTGAATTTGATTGTCCCACTGCCTTTCAATTTGTCTTAGACATCATAAGTGCCTGGCCCAGGATAATTGGATGGATCATGGGGTTTATACTTAGCTAAGAATGAAAATCCTTTGGCTTCCTTTTATTCATAATGATAGCTTCCAGGACCTGGGGTATCCAAATATTAAGGTTCTCTTGGGGCTTTAGAGAAGGTTTGATTTGTGCTGTATTGAGTAAATTAACTATCATATTGGCCAGGCCTTATGGATTGTTTAAATAAGAATACGCAGGAGTTAATGATCGAGGATAGATGCTATCTTGTTTGCTGGAACTTAACATAAAACCATTCTTTTTATTAATGCTGGATTTCAGGCCATTGCTACTCAAATGATATTGATTAGGTCCAGGTACTTCAGTTTCATAAGTCATCAAAAATCTATCTCCGAAACCATATTTTTTGTTTGATTTCGGAGGTTCGATTGTATAGCTGCCAGGTCTAAGAATAGAGCAAATTCATTACCCAACGATGGAGGACACCTTCTCTTGTTTTCTTTTGCCTTTGATTGTTATTTTTAATTTTCGATTCTATAATACATTAAACGATGTAGATACATTCTCTTATTCCAATTCATATTTTCCAACGGAAGGCGTATCATTGATCAGTTATGTTCGTAAAGACTTTCCAAATTTGGAAGCACTTGAAGATAAAGTTGATTGAATTGTATATTGATGAGGACTAGGACTTGATTATTTTTATGTAAACTTTTATTATTGAGTTATCATACAATGTTCAATCTCTAACCAATCCCAAAAGAGGAAGCTCCATGAAATGATTATGTAAAATTAGACATTTCTTTAATATAATTAATACTAATATAAAAGCAAATAGTTATTTGAGTGCAATCTAGTCAATATTTCCAATCTATTCTTATTTATTTTAGTAGTTATTTCAATTACTTACTTCAATCTCTCAAAAGGGAATTCATGTGAATGGACTTTATTTGATTATTACAATTATTTTTATGATGTTAGAAATTCCAATGCTCAAAAAATTGAATACTAAAATAGAACCAAACTTTGATTGCAGTAGTTCTAAACTGTATGACAAAGGAGAGAACATCTACATTCCATTAGATGGGAAACTCACAACAGAATAATTTGTATTTCTACCAAATCAAGCATTCACTCAAATGGGTCTGTCCTAGTAAACTTTCTATGCATTAAATAAAGAAAGCTATAATCACAGAGTGCTAATTATTAAAGTGATCAACATTTGGCCCCATCTAGATTACGAAATTAAGGAAGATCTCAAGTATCTACAACTGATAACTTAAAACAAACTCTTAAACAAATACTCTACACTGCCTACATTTCTATTCTAATACCTAGACAGGATTATAGTTATGCACAGATAGGTTGTGAATCTAGAAAATACAATTTTGTTCATAGCTGATGGCATCATGTTTCAGAATGGAAGACAAGTCATTCATCATTTTGAAGGAGAGGCCGTAGCAATCACAGAATGCAGATTATATGGCTTAAAAAAATCAAGTATATAGAATATGAATATAAGGATATTCAATATCTAACTTTATTTGGTGAGTGTGATGTCAAATTAACTTTGCATAATCCAGAACTTATGTTGAAATCTGCAGTCCTGCAATTTGATTCTCCTAAGTATGCTTAACAAAGTGTTATCAAGGATATTAAGACCATCAAGGAGTTAATTAAAGGAGAAGATTACTAACAATTGAGATAAAAATTAAATGAGGTTTTCGGTAAGAAAATAAGTGACCAATAATAATAATTCACCATCTAATAGATTTAATAACAACAACAGTAACTCCAACAAAATAGTGTAAGACAGCGAACTTCCAGTAACCAAGATGATTCTAACTAACTAAAAAAGCAAGTCTTTCGTAGAATTTATTTTGCCAGAGAAATAGACAAAACTTAAAAAGAGCAACCTTCCCTTGGAGAAATCAAAAAAATCAACTATACTCCCTTGCGTAATAGGTAATCTCGTGTCAAGATGAACAACTCCAATATTCGACAAAAGACGATAGAAAATTAATAACAGAATTAGCAATCGGCTGTCTAATAACAATGTCTACCCATTATTAAAAGCTTTGTTAATATGGAGGAATATCAATAACAATAATAGCAAATGAAGAAAAAGAAGGATCAATAGAGAAAGAGACACATTTAAAATAAGTTTATTGAATTTGATAAAATTTTGAATTAGTTAATAAAATGAATTTTGATTAAAATCATCAATGACTGCTATTCTTTTTGTTCATTTATATCAATATACATACGTTATTGTTCTATCATTAAATTACAAATTGTAAATGGTTTCATCTAAAGATTTATGGATTATAAAATAATAATTTATTATTATTATTTTATCTATTTAACAAATGGGGTATTGTGGAAGCAAACAATATAGGAAGGATAAATAAATCAACAAAAATAATATCAGTGACTCACAATTTTAATAGTATCAATTGCAAAATGTAATCTATTATTTTATTGTTAGTCGATGTCATAATCAACAAACTTTAATTGCTCAATGCAATAGCAAAAAGTATACAAGAAACGAGACTATAAAAAAAGTGAATTAATTGGAAAGGGATCCTTGTTTGAAGTCTATCAAGCTCTTGATAATAAGACAGGAAAATTATTGGCAATTAAGACTGTTAAGATTCAAGGGACAAAAGAATAAGTATAATACAATAATTAATCAATTAGAATAATTAATTGATCAATTAGTTAAAGGCTGAAATAAAATTATTGAAGCAATTAAAACATAAGAACATAATCCAGTATTATTTTACAGAGATAAGCCCAGATTTTACTTATGTTGATATCGCTCTAGAATATATATCATAAGGTTCCTTAAGGAGGGTTTTGAATAAAATTCACCTTGAGGAATCCAATATTAGAATATATGGTAAACAAATTCTGGAAGGCATTCAATATCTCCATAAAAAAAATATAGTACATAGTTACATTAAGACATCAACTATCTTGGTTGATAGTGAAGGCACAATTAAGCTATCTAATTTCAAAAAGTTTATTTCAATCGATCAAGATTTTGATATAAATCAAAAATAAAAGTCACCCGCAACAGAAGAGGAATAGAAAAGGAAT
Source organism: Paramecium tetraurelia (assembly GCF_000165425.1). NCBI lineage: Eukaryota > Ciliophora > Oligohymenophorea > Peniculida > Parameciidae > Paramecium > Paramecium tetraurelia. The sequence continues at coordinate 486,991 of NW_001799510.1, read as the reverse complement.
AAGGAGAAATTTGCAATAGACATCTTATCTTTAGGGGCTGTAATAATAGAGATGTTTGGGGGTTGTGCAGTCAATGTTAATGATTTGATTAAGAATAGTTCAGAAGTACTGAAACCCCCTTATCCATAACATGCCAGTGCACTCTCTAAAAATCTCTTAGATATTATTTTTGTACCAAATCATTAATAATATTCAGCTGATAAATTACTTTAGCATCCATTTTTTAATTTTTAATAAGGAAAAATAGAATTTTAATTAGATGATCCTAATTCTGATCCTTCTATCATTGGGTCCAGCTTCGAGATGAAAAAACCTTTTATATAAGAGATTAATTTGGATCCAGGTATCGAATAGGGTGCACTGCTGTAAAACAATAAGCAAAGGTACATTTTTATTTATATGTTAGACAGCAGGAACTTGAATAAAAACTATAAAGTGTATTACGGAAAAAAAACTTACAAAAATGATAACAATTATATTTTTTCAATTTAAATCACTATCAGGATTAGTTATTTATTTTATTAAATATAATAAAAATGCAAAATAATTAATAGGCAACTACAGAAGAATAATCAAAAAACTAAGAAGTTAAATAAGAAACAAAACTGTGTCCCTTATGCCAAACTTTCTTTGGAAGTGCCAAAACTAACTTTTATTGTTCGAAATGCTATAAGTATATTCGTTGATTCTAATAGAACTATTTCATAAAAGGATAATGAGCAATAACCCTAACTATAACAACAATAATAAATACCTGAAGAAAAAGCATAATAAAATTAATAAGCTAATGTCCAGGTATTTAAATGATTTAAAATTATCAGCAAGATCCCTCAAAATGCTATGTATGCAAGAGAAAACTAGGTATATCAGGCATATAATGTAAATGCAAAATCGTCTTTTGCAACAAGCATAGATTGCCAGAAGATCACAATTGCACTTTTGATCATGCAGAACAAGCGAAACAATAACTTATCAAAAACAATCCATTAGTTGATACAAAGAAGCTTGAATAATTATGAAATTTATAATCATAAATTATTTTAACAATATTCATCTAATAAAATTAAATTTTTAAGTAATTTATCTGCTTTTTGTAATAGTTTCCTCAAACATTTAATCGAGATCCTTTAAACTAAGTTAAAATTCACTTTATTTCCCTTATATCTGTTCATGTGTTACTAATATGTTTTCTTAGTCTTCTAATTAAAAATCGAGTTTAATAGGTTTAGTTAATTGATTTTAAATCAACTAATTCTAATTTTGCTCTTCATATCTTCTAGTTGTTCTGCCAGTCGTTTTCTGACTACTTTTTCTGTCCTTTGATCTTGCTCGTATTTATTCTAAAACATCAATTTGTAATGATGATCTGTCTATGCATTCTTATATTGTTTTTTCAATTTGATTATTAGTTTAATTATTGTTCTTATTTTCTTTATTGTTTGAAAATTACAAATTCTAAACATCCCTTGGTGTACGCACTATCATTTTATGAACTGAAAATTAATTTATCATCAACTGATAATTTATTATTTAATCATAAAAATAATTCTGAATTCTTTATAACGATAACATTAAATTAAAAAATTGATTATCAAAACTTACAATAGTATATTTTTAATAAAAGCTTATCGATAGAAATAGTTTGTGATTATAAAGAAGCCTTCACTAGTATCTGTGTAGTAGTACATTTGATTTAGGAGCAAGTTGGGCTCTATTCCCTAGAAAGTCTATTTTTTTATTTTAATATACCTCAATCAATGTTCTGCCTTAAATTATTGTTGTTCAAACAATTGCTTAAGAGAATAATAGTGTGAGTCTACTTTAAGTTTTAAATTCAGTAAATAAACAAAAATTAATCATTATAAATTGAATAGAATTTAGATCAAAAATGAGCTTCGGAACTATCTAAGTGATTTAAGGAATCTTCTGCTAGTTCTTGATTTATTAACTTTTCCATTATTTAAAATCTAAGAATTCTACCTTTTGACTTTCTGTAATAGCATGCAAAGATTACAAGAGAGATGCAGCAAAACAAATTTACCCAAAAAGATGATCCAAAATGAGCTAAATTAAATAAAATATTGAACTTTCAATTTCCCTCAAGCTTGAAAGGAAGATAGTTGTGAAGAAGTATACAAGCAAAGAAACGAATAAGCCTACAATTATTAGTGAGTATACTATAACTCCTTTGAGTCTTGATTAATATTTTTATTATTATTCAAACGCTTTCAATAGATGTTTCAGTCTAACAATGTCATAACTCAAAAATATTAAGGAGATCAAAATGCAGCAAAAACAAAAGATTCCTGTTGCTCTATAAATAGATGGATTTACCTATTGATTCTAATATTCTTAATTCATGGAGACAATCTTTTTAGGTTAAATCCTTGACATAAAGACAGAAATTGTATTCTGAATTCTCATATGTACTATAACTCATATATTTTTCAACTTATTTATCGTAAACATACAATAGATTCAGCCAGATCCTTGTCTTAGTAGTTGGAAGCACTATCAAAAACCATTAATAAAATGCCATGGCAAAACTTGATTAAATTGAAAATTATACGTTGTCCCTATGAGGCAAATAAAATTTAGGATCATCACTAGTTATAGATTATTTTTAATTGTTTTATATCTCATTGCTGATTACATAAGAACAATCTCTTAATCATTTCTTATCGAGGATTTAGTGAGATCTATTTCCTCCGAGAGCAAAGAATTATTGATCATTTTGATAATTCAGAAATATAGAATAATAAAATGATGCAATTTATTGCGTTGATATAAAAATAAAATCAATCATAGTTAAATATCATATTTTAAAAAATAAATCAAAGAACAATAAAGTCTATTGTTCTCTCTACATCTAAGTTCTTTTATATAAAAAATAATAAATAAATAAATAATGGGAGTGACACAAACATGTATCAAAGAAAAGCACCCAACTTCCTAAATTGAATATAGTGTTCCTATGATATTTAGAAGAAAACCCTAAGGAAAAAAACCTCATAAATAGAATATCCTTATCCCTCCTTTGTAATTTCTAGGCGAAAGTGAAGAAACCTTAGAGCAATTAGAATCGACACTCCAAGAACCGAACATCAACTTTAGCATTCATAAAACTGCAACTTTTAACAGTAGTGCCAATCGCTAATCTCTTAAAATTGACCAAAGTCTGAACCATTCTCTGAATACAACGACCCCAAATTCTGTATTGCAATAGATGCTTAATAATTCGTCTTTCCAGGAGTCTAATAAAAACAAGGAAGAACCAATCATACACAAAAAATAATAGTATAAGGAATCACAATTTAAGCCTAATGGCGAAACTTAAAATGAAAGGCGAGATAGATTCGCCAGAAGTTTGAGTAATAATTCAAGAGCTTAAAGAGCATAGAACTTAAATGACGAATCTTCAATATCATAGAGGAAGGATTCAGAGACCAATACTAAAAAAAAAGTATTTTGAAAAATAAATCTCCTGTACAGACTAATCAACTAAAAAGGGGTATTAGTCTCAAATAATAATAAATGCCAATCAATTTCGATGATACATAATCACAAAAAACCTCCAAAAGTCAAAAACGAGTCAAATTTGATCCTAAAATATTCAGACCTAAAAATACTCATTTTTTATAATGAATTACATATCTTATAAACTTTATTATTTTGAATTGTATAATATAAATTAATTACTAAAATTGGCATTGTTATATACATTAACTAAAATTAAGTGAGTGATAATTATCTATTATATTAATAAAATTTTAAAATACCAATAAATTATTAACATCTACATTTTAACTCTATACATTTGATATTCAAATATATTTAAGATTACTAAAATTCAAAAATGAGTTGAATAACCTTTATCAAATATATTTATATTATGAATATTTATTAAATTAATGTAGAGAAAATTACCCTATGCATTCCATGGATTAGATTATTTATATGAGCCTTATTTGGCAACAGTTTATAATCTGATTCCTTCATATAAAACTTAAAAACTAGGAGAAGGATTTTTGAATTAAACATCTTAAGTTTATACATCGCTATTATAATCTATAGCAGAATAAGACAAAGAGTTTTTGAAGTAAATTCTAGAGCCTAAGTTATATCACGCTACTTCACATTGCATGGATTTGCTAGAAGAGAAGCAATTAAAATTATAATACGTTGAATAAGATTAATAGCAAAATGGAGAAAAGCAAGAAGAGGATGAAGAAGAACAGGAAGGCTAATAACCATAATAATAGTTTAGCTTTTTCTAAAAAATACTGTAAAAAGATATTCTATTATTTACATTAGCGGCAAGAATGAGACATATCATATTTTTTAAGAAAATGATTATAAATGTAATGTAGATATCAAAGGCGTATTTGGTGTGAAAATTAACAGAAATGAAAATGAAAATACTCCTTTCGTTGAGATTCCTGCTTTGCCAACCACTCCAAGGTATTTATATGCGTTCTAAAAAGGAATTATCACCTAAATCTGAAAAATCCTTTTAGTCTTTATGAAAACCAAATTTTAGTTGCGAATATTTTAATTTATACCAGCAAGAAATTAGTTGCAGTAGATTAAGAAGGAATATTAGTTCATGGCGATTATGATAATAATTAATTTTACTACCATAAATTAAGATTAGAGTCCTATATACCAAATTTCAATTGGATAATTACTGACATTGATGATTATCTTAAAGGAAATCCTTATTATTGAGATTATATTTTAAATAAAATTGTTATTTGATTATCTTGTTTTATATAAAAATATAGAATTCTTAATTACTTTATTAATCAAATTATTTTTGATATTTTTCTCAATTTAACTTAATATACTTATATGTATGTAATTGATTAAAAAAAAATTCCTTTTTTATTTAACAATATTTCAATATACCTTATAACTTAATCAATATTCTAATATTTTTTATAATTATTTAGATGTGATGAAATAAATATTCATTTTTTAAGAAATGAATTACTGCTTAAAAATTGGTTAAGCTTAGATGAATTCTGACTAAATTTAATAATAAGATCAGAAAAATTTTAGTCGAAATCGAATCCTTATCAAGATTTAACCTTTTAGAATAAAATAGGAAAATATCTACCGAAGTTATTTCAATTTTTACAATAATTAATGAATGAAACTTAAATAAAATGAATATTTACCAACAACGAGAAAATAAAAAGAATGGATGAATTTTAAATAATTAAAGTTCCTTGATGGACACAGCTGGCAACCAGTAATGAATCTGATGAGGATTTACATAAAAATAAGGAAATTCAAATTTTTGTAAAGAAGAAAGAAGTAATTTTAATCGGAATCTAAATTATTCTGAGCTCAAAATAAACGAAATTTTTCTTTAGAACAATATCTATCAAGATTAATCATTAAATAATATAAATTAACATTTGTTAAAGAAATAACGAAATATATAACTCCTCTTCCTCCTTATGTAATAACTTCAGAAGTATCAATCAAGATGATATGGGATTTATTGTGTTTAGAATTTTTGATTTATGAGATGATAAGTATTCCTTTTTAAATAAATTTTGAAATAGAAATTAGTAAAGAAATAACGATAACTTCTTTAGTGTTTTCTTAGGATATTCTCTTAGATTTCACTATTTCCTGATTTTGATAGAGTATAAATACACAATTACTATATGAGCAATATAATGATGGTAATGTATTATAAATGGACAAAATAGCATAGCAAAAAGGGTTAATGTCTTAAATATATCCAAAATATATTCAATTTGGATTAGAAGAGTTTCTATCCTATTAATAATAATATTTATTTACCTAGATAAAAGTGATGTATATAGATTTTATACAAAATCTCATTCTAAAAAAGGGGATGTCTAATATGGATGTGGAGAATTTTTAATTTAACTAGAATAGAAAATAAGAAAAAGTGAATATATAAAGTTGATTAAGTAATATATAATTTTAAAATTAGTTAAGGAAGCAAGATTTTATATACTATATTCATTCAATTTTAGAAGAAAGGGTTGATTGTAAAGAGTACAGAATATAAAAAATAAATTATTCTTTTGATTTTCAATTCTTATAAAACTGAAATGGTTGGTAAATTGTTAAGAATAGCAATAGATATAAATAATAAGAACATTATATTGAAAATAAATGAATAGAACACAAAAATATTAATTTTTTAATCATTCATCCTTCTCGAACTGATATTTTCCATCAAAATAAAATTAGAAATTTTTCTCCATTCTAATTGTTTTTTCTTCTTCATTTGATCCATCTGAATATATTGAAGGTTCTTTTTGATTAATTTTTTCAATTTATTTGAATTAATTTTCTTCGTCTGAATCTTCACTTAAAGACTCATCATCACTAGATTCAACTTTTTTAGCTTTTGTTTTTTTTGATAATTCAGTTTATTATTTTTAACTCTTTTATTGCTTTTAGAATTAAACAGTCTTTTTGTTTTGTTTTTTATTGTCTTCTTCTTGGCTTTCTTCTTCACTTTCATCATCCTCATCATCATCACTTTCATCATCATTATCCTCCCATAATTATTCATCTTCTTCATCAATATAATCTTTTTTGTATTGAACTATGACTTATTCTCCACTTTCAGAATCAATAAACTTTTTATTATGTCTATCCCATGTAATTTCACCTATTAATATATAAAGAATTTTTACCTTTTTCAATTTTTCTAAGAACAGTTCTTTTTGATCTCTCTCTTAAGCATTTTAGTGTTTCATCCATTTCTTCACCACTTGAACTGTCATCATTTATTTCAATAGGTTCTGTGCATTTAGAGCATTGTTTCAATTCATCAGAACAGCCATCACATAATCTTCTGTAAGCCTTAAAGATGTTTTTCTTTTCGCATTTATAACATCTTGATAAATCATGGGGAGTCTTGTATTTTCCATATTTAATTTTCCATTCAATCTAAGCTAAACACAATTCACACAATCTATTTTAATGTTAAAAGGGTACCTATCCAAAGAGGCATTCTAAATCTTCTCTGTGTAATGATCGTGAAATCTCATTTTGAATGCAATTTTGTTTTAATATTTTGGTGCTCCCTTTTTCATTAATTAAATTGTTTATTTTTATGAATACTAAAATAGATATCCCTTAATTTATGAAAGATTAGTTACGCAAGTAAACAATTAGTCCTGAACCTGAAAAATAAAAATCATAAAATTTTCATAGAAGATTTACAAGTTCACAGATTGAAAGTGCAGGAAAAAATCAATAATCCTAAAAGAGTTTAACTAATAAAATTTAAAGTATGACACTTTGATCAATTGTAGTATATGGTTTATAATAATTGCTCAAGATGGGCCCACATAATAAAGTACTTCAATCTAAAGTTTACTCTTAGATGCTTATTCATGAGAGCTTTTCTTAATAATATTTAAAAGACATGAGTGCAGCCTACACTCCAAACCCACAAGTAACCATATAGTAGAACTTTTTTAAAAAAGCAACACTCTCTCAAAACTCAACAATGTCAGGCAGCATTAAACCGAGAATGAGGAGTGCAAATAAAGAAACAATTAAAAAGAAATCACAAATTGAAACTACCTAATTACTGTCGAACAGAGAAAAGGACAGATAAACCATTACTTAATTGTAAGAAATTATCTAAAGAACAAATTCATTGTTGCATTAATATTAGAATGAAATATCCAGACATATTAAAGAAAAGGAGGATTTAGTTAATATCATCCAACAGTTGCAACAGCTCTGAATTTTTTTCAATATGGTTTTAATCACTTGTGTTTTTAACGTTTAATTTAAATTTGACTTCTTTATTCTTATAAATTATTACTTTCAATTCAAAGCTCTTTAAATTTAACAATATTTGTTCTGAATCTGATTATTAATTTAATTAAATATCATTATTATCAAAACACATGCCCTAAAATTGATGATCTTTGGTTTTCTTTAGACAATAAATTTGTTTTATAGTTTTGCTTATTTAGTTCATAACTCTAAAATTATTCTTGAAAAAGAAGATGATGTGGATATCAAAGAATAAAGTATAACTAGAATTAATTAAAGAACAAAATAGTAATGGGTCTCTAGAAAAAAGAAAGAAGTTTAAAATTAAATCAAGTAATTAGGGAACTAGTAATCCCTTTTTGAAGCTATTACTATATAAATAGTAAATTTTAATTAAGACAAATCTTAGAAGTGAGTTTATTAATGGCGACTATTAATTTCAGTAAATGATTTTAATTCTATAGTGAAATATACTTAATAAATTTGATAACACTAAATAAAATAAAATAATTTAATATAAAAATACCTCATTCTTCAATATGAAATTCTAATAAATCATCTAGTCTTAGCTTTTTCGTGTTATATTCTCGAAGGTCTTGATAATGAGTTGCTTCTATCAAATAATCAATTAAATATTTTAATTCTTGATCATTTTGATCATTATGCCATTCTAGAATCGGAATTCCATTTTCAATTTAAAAACCAAAAGAGTGAGCTAAATTGTCCACTATGAGCATGTCTTTTAGTTCCTTGTTGCTTATTAATCTAAGATCCTTAATAAAGAAACCATTTTTGGTTTCCATACAATTATTTCTTGTCATAATTCCCGATATGTACTATTTAGTTGGATCCAAATATTAAATTATTGCTTGAGCATATGCTGAGGATGAAGCAGTGTAAATATATATTGTATAATATTGAGACAGTTATTATAGAAACAGCGAAGTATAGGGTCGAATATTAATCCCAATCTAAAATATTGAAATTAAAATTACTTTGGCTTCTTCTCCAAAATCTCCAACAGCAGTAACATAAACTTAAGGATTTTCCCTTTGAGTGCACGAATGAATTAAAGTTTCATCTAAATCTAAGATAAGAGCTCGTTCTTTCTTAGGGTAAGCTTCGGAAAGTTGCACCTTCTTTGATTGTATAAATTTGTCAGAAGGACCTTTCAAGCATTTTCTAGCATAAATTAAACCTCTCTGAGTTAGAATAAGATGTTTCTTGAATGTTTGTTCAGTTACATTTGGACCGAAAATCAAATGTCTGAAAGGATGATTGCTTAATTTATCTTTTCCACTATTTTGTGAATTCTTCTTACTTTACTCATTATCAGAATTCGCATTTAAATTTTGCATCGAGACTGCTTATCTAAATTATAGCTAATCTAATACTTAGTTTTGTTAAGCTTTGGGTTCTATGGTTGTTGAGTTAGTTTTTATTGAATTCTTTGGGCTTGCTCTTCAATGTTATAATTCCCCTCTTATTATTGAATTTGAGCAGGTTATTACTTTTTGTCATTATCACTAAACTCTGGTTCGATCTCAACATCTCCATCAATTTTCTTAGTATTTACTAAATTGCTGAATCTTGACATTTTAGCAGCTAATTAAGTAAAATAAAGGTACCTTAAGGTTACTTGGTTCTTGGCTTTTGGTTTTTAGGGGTTCCAGAATCAGAATCATCTGTCTAATACCCATTTTATTAAGTTGGCGATTTCACTTTTGTTTTTACATTTGTTTTAGGTGTATTATCCTGAGAGTTAGTCGTCTCACCTTCTTCTTCACTGTAAAATTGTAGTTTCTATTCTTAATTAATGACTTATTTAATGTGACCAACTTACGACTTAGCTTTAAAACTATACAATTTATCCATTTTATAATTTATTTTTTATATTAAAGAAACAAAATAAAATACAATAAGCTTAAGTTAAGGTTCAAGAATATCAAACAAATTACTCTATAATTTATAAGGAATACCATTAAAGATGCAACTATTGTAGAAATAAAAGCGTTTGTTGCAATTTAATCTTAAAAATGAAGAGTAGAATGTTTAGTTTTAATATTTCATAATTATAGTAAATAAATATTATGCAACAGTCATTTTTTAATGATTTTACTACTTTTCTTTTATGATAGATTATATATATTTTTCTAGGATGTAGTAGTAGTAGTTTATTATTTTTAGACAGTTGGACGCTATTATCTAGATGCCACAGATGGAGGTACCTTTAATTGTGATTAACTACCAACCATTGTGCCTCTTATACTTTGGGGTTTGCTTTGTACAGATATGGCCTATTAAGAGTCATTTGATTCGGTTAATTGTGGATTGTAATGATGTTCCTAATCATCATCATCCATTCTTTCAAGTGGCTATATTGGAGATCTTTGATTCTATTAAGATTACTTTTCTTAATCCAACTAGGGGAAAATATTCTTAGGCTCAATTTCTGGAGATTTAGGTACTACCAATGGCTATTGTGGTCTATTAGCTCCTACACCAAAGGAATCTTGACGAATAGATTATCTATTTTATAGATTTTGTAGTGTTTATTCAACTTATTATCCAGTTAATTATTAGGTAATCACTTTATCTTGAGATAATGCCAAAGATTATCTTTATTATAAAGCATATGGAGATCTTTGATGATCATTTATGCTTTCATTTATTTAATTTTGGGGATAGTTGTAAGCTGAAGAGCGAGCTTAGGATTACTATTCAATGTTTTATAGTTGTTTTGATTAAACCTAATTTGAGTATTGATATGATTGTTATTAAATTTATGAATAAGTTTATTATTGTAGTTACTATTATTATTATTACTATGGAAATTTCTTTTAGTCGGTGTTTATTGATTGAAATAATGATTATTATTAAAATACGTTATTATCATACTAATTAGTAATAGGTTTTTATTGTAGTGTTTTTAGATTTGAATTAGTTAGTTCTACTTACTCAACTAAACTTTGCTTTGGTTATTCATCTATTTCTTAATGATTATATGCATATTCATCATCATTATGAATAACTTACTCATGTTCACTGAAATTCTGTTGTTAATATTATTATTGATTAGTTAAATTCTTAAAAAATGATTGCCTATTAGAAGGTGGATCCTAAATAATGATTTGATCACTCTAGATATTCATTTATTTATTTTATAAAGGAAGAATTTCTTATAAAGTAATTGGCTATAAACTAGAATATTCTTTTAAACTTTTCGTTGGTTCCCAATTAGGAATAGGAACTTTAAACTATTTATTAGGTGACTTTTAGAATCTTATCTGGGCATCTTAACTTCTTTTTAAAGCTACTTTTGCTCTTTAATCTAGATTCTCAACTTAATGATATAATTAATTATTTGGATCTTAGTTTTGCAAACTATGTGATTAATGGTTAACAACTCTTTGCTTATGAATGCCATTGTTTTATTCTCTGAAATCAATTGAATAATTCGGTATGAATTCACCAATAGTAGATGACTAATGCATATATTGATAAAATATTACTCTAAAATAGTCTTCCAATTAAAATCTGTATTTATACAATAGTTCATGAGCTTGTTTTGGATTGGGTCTATTATCTGGAGCCATTATAAGTAAAGATTCAACAATATCATATAAGTCGGAACTATATTAAGATTTCAAGAAGAATAAATAATCGTCTAATTTTTCCATATTAAAAGTATAACTTTACAGGTCATAAATATCCTAAACAAAACTCAAAGTTGCCATTTATAATGCAGTTAATCCAATACAGAATACATCTGACTTATTTTAGTCAATATTGGGTCTTAAGACTTTATGTTTAAGAGATGACAATTATTCAGGACTTAAATTGTATTAGCCTTGTTATTTAGCTATGCATCTTCTATAAGCAGTCATGTCTGTCATTTCTTGGATATCTGTCAATTTGAAAACTGAAAATGGATGGTTCTATCGAAATTAACTTCTTTGAGCATAAGATGTCAAACTTATAGTTAAAGGTCTGATATCGCCATGTTGCTTTTATTGATCGTTCAATCTTTATAATGCCGTTAACTAATTATATGATTCATTTTATTACTGTACAATGGAGCATAGCAACTATTTCAATTTCATCAAAATATTATTTAGTTTCACTTAACTCATTTATTACTCTTTCCAAATATTCATCAAAATATTCATAGACACTATGAGCTTAAGTTAATTGAGAGCAGAGTTCCTTCTCTGTGACATGTTATAAGTCCATCATTTAAATTAAGAAAGGGGTACTCTATTTCTATATATTGTATTAATGATGATAATTTACATTTCCCATTTATTTCTCCTGGGTTATTTTGAATTAATTCCATTATTCATCATCTTAAAAAATATGATCTTTAACAGCTACAGCATGTTGATCCTGCGTCTTGAATATTCTTATCTCTCCATAGCGGATATCTGTTGATTACTTCCAAAATTAGAGTTGACTGATTTTAGGAACATCCATTTTCGATTATTGTAAATTTTATGAATTGGTTTAACCCATTCTGTTAAATAATTTTATTTTTAATAAATTTTAATTCTTAATATAACAATAACTTCACAAATATAAATTAATAGGGTAGATGAATTACAAGTTTACTTTTCACATAAATTAATTGAAATTTAACAAAATTAAATAAAATCTAACCAATCTAAATATTTTCATAGTTATTTATTTAATAATATAAATGTGAATATTCTTGTTTTGAATATTACTTTTTCTATATTTTTTATTAATTTAACCTATAGTTAAAACAAAATAGAATAAGGAGGAGTGGTGGCTCTTTAAATGATTTATATGAAACCAAAATAAAATTTAAAATAATTCCATATTGAATGTGAAGATTATCATATTGTTTAAACATCATGGGTTTTTCCTTGCCTTGATAAAAATATATATGAGAAATTAATTTGATTGCGCTAATCGAATCACATTAATACTATTAATTATAACAAATTAAATATTCATTATTTATTTATTATTTAATATTCATTGTAGAATTCAGAGTACTAATTGGATTATTTATTCTTACTTCTTGTTATGAAACTTACGTATCCAGTTAAAAATCGGATTTCCATCACGTATACATTGTAATAATGAGTATAAAATAATTTTTGTGCATAATTGTTTTTTATTGAAAACGAATTATTTAAAAAAAAAATCATTTTTATTAAACATCTTTATATATTGACAGTTTGCCATTTGATAATCATGAGGATGTAGAAACTATTGAAAAATCATCAGTTCCAATGAGGCAATAACCCTGGTATATAAAGATTTAGTAGCGATTAAAAATTTGATTAATTTTATTTTAAATATCAAATTGATATAATATGTCCGTATCATAGGAACAAAGAATTTCATCTACCTCCACTCTCAAAGAAGATTGTATTCCTCTTAAGAGATAATGCAACATCCAAAATTTACTCAGGAGAAAAGATTTCAAATAAGTGGTGAGGATTTTATAAAATTAGAATAAGTCAAGGTTAGGTTATTTTACTATTCTAGAACGAATTATTAAAAATTAAAGTATGAGGATTAGATCTATCATGTTGGATAAAACTTATGCATCAAAGGCGACAACCGATCAGAATATGTGGCTAAACTTATTAAAATAGTTAAACTCTACGATGATGAAGATAATTGCATACCCTTAATCAAAGTGCAATGGTTTTATAGGAAAAATGAACTCTATGGTATACCCAAGGAATAAATGGATTGTATTTCAGAAAATGAAGTTTTCAAAACTAATGAATTTGACTATATTGAAGTAGAAAGCATCGTGGGATTAGCAATTATACTCAGTTATGAGGAGTATGATCAAATTGAAGAGTTAAATGATAATGTTTACTTCACAAGAGCCTCATTTATAGACAGAAAATTATACCCCTCTGTTGAATAATGGAAATAAGTTTGTATATGTCATAAGCCCGCCAATCCAGATTTAAAGTATCAACTTAAACTAAATTAGGTATATATTTTGCGATGTTTGTTAAAAATGGTGTCACTTAAAATGTGTGGGCCTAACACAAGACTAAGCGGATAAACTTAATAAATATGTATGTCCAGATTGTAAAAACTGATATATAGTAATTTTTTATATTGATAAACACATATTCATCTGTTTGGCATTGTCAATGCTATTTCAAACTTTTAGTCGTTATCTCATAGCTTTAATACTGTAAATTAGTTATCTTCCTATAATTTCAGTGTTCTATTCGAAAGGATAATTTTCTAATCACAATTTTGACATCAACTGGCATAAGCATCCAAACTACTCTGCAATTCCACAATAATTAAAACCATCATCTAAAATCATTACATTTTTTATTAATGGCCTTATTAAATAAATCAAATTTAAAAAAACAAATTCAATCAAACAAAGACCATAACACAATATTTATTTCTTATTAGTATAATAAAATCCTAGCCTTAATTTCAAAGAATCATAAATTTATGTAATCGATATAAATATAGAACTCAGGGAAATTTAACTCAAAACTAACAATAAACATAATGAACTAATTATTTCATTTGCATAAAATAATTCAAATTCATATGATTTGCATGATTAATTAAAAATATTTGGAATATTATAATGTCTAAAAATATCAACTTTTTCTAAATTATAATCTAATATCCATGTTAACCAAAACTCTATTCCAAGATTTCAGAGAAACATGAGGTAACAAGAAATTTAAGGAAAATTTATTTTTTCATCATATTTTATATAATTCAAAAATAACAGAAATTTGTAGTGGTTCAACAAAAATATTTTGATAAAATAATAATATCTCGAATGAACAATTTTATTTATTGTGATCATTGATAACAAGACTTCACTATAAAATTAAATACTAGATATTTTAATACTCTACCTTAGTCATTTTAAAACTAAAGATATTCAAAACTAATTTAAGTCTCTTTTAATAATAAAAAGAATTGTAAATGTATTATATTTCTTATCGATTATTTGTTATTTTCTCTTTTTGATTATATCAATAAAAGTTTTATTTCATCAATCTTAACTCGCAGATTTTACTCCATATTTGCAAAAAAATTAGAATTTGCATAGGCATTAGTTAAAATAATTGTAATATTTCAAGCAGATTTTCTCAACCTAAATGCTTTTCCTCCTTAACCAATTTCTTAACTGTTCTTTAGAGAGCCTTAAAACTAATTGAATAAGAAGCGACATAAGTTAAACTTCATTTACATTTGGATTTCTATATATGATAGAAAATAAATCCTAAAGTGTTCATATCAATGATACATAATAATAATTTAGAGTTCAGTCTAAAGAGATGATTGAAATAGAAATCAAAATAGAAGAACCTTTTATTAATATTTTAAAGTTGAAGAATATAAATTTTACATCGCTAATTAACATATATATAATATATAAAAAATACTGAAAATTAATAATTACAAAGCTATTTAGTTAAATGCATTAACAAAAAAATTATTGTTTATTCTAAGCTAATTTAATAAGAAAAATGAATAACTATTATAATGAATATTTAGAATGTTTAATTTATCTCATTTTTGCGATCTGATCTTTAATGCCACTTACTTAAATAAATTTTATAGAGGCAATTTAATATCAATTTCTCTTGTTGTAATCAATTCTACTAAACACTCAAATACTTATAGCAGTGGGTGTGGCTCTAAGTTCAAATCTTTTAATGATTATAATTCCAATAGCAATTGAATAATTTCTTACACTCGCTTTCTACTTAAAGGCATTGATCCTGACATATATTCATCCTTCATAAATTAGGTTACCAAAGATTAGCAGATCTGATTTAAAGTATATAAATTTTTTGACTTCTTAAATACTATATTCAATAACTTTTATCTTGTTTCGTAAAACAAATCTTCTAATTAATATAAATTGATATTCCTAGACAATAATTCCCAATAATTAACAATTTCCCTATTTAAAATGTCTTATTAAAGAAGCCATTCGCAAATTTGTAGTTCCACATCAATGCAGCTTCTTAAACCGTCAATACTTATTATTTTGTCCCATGACTAAGTAAAAGTAAGCTATTCAGATAAAAGTTAGACATACTCTTCTTCTTAGCTAATATAAATAGTATCAATTATTTATGGTAGAACCTGAACCCATATTGGTTTATTGGTTTTATTATAACTCTTAACATTATTTACTTTCTGTTGGTTTTATCTAGTTGAAAGTTAAATGAGACAAATTTCAAAATACTATTTAATTAACAAAGGATCAGTTAATTTTTCTTCTTAGATATATTTATTTAACAATTGGGTGTATTTGTAAATGAGCAGGTCCTATAATTTGGTCATTCCCCCTTCCTTCTTTAGATTCAGTAATAGAAAAGCATAGAGTTTAGATTTATCTTGCTAACTGTTAAGATAAACATAAAAGTCTTCAGCGTAATCATGTAATTACTTTTCATCTATCCATATCTTTATGTTAGTTGTGTTTTCGATATTTATTGGCAAATCAATAATTTCTTAATAACTTTCATATAGATTGTCCATTAATTCTTTTGAGAATGAGTTTTAATCTTTTTTATGAGCTTTTAGAAATAACACATATAATTCACACACTTCCGGCAAAATCTTGTTTATTAATGTTTTAACATCCCTATTATCTTAGACCTTTTAACCAATAAACTCTTATATGCAGATTATGAATTCCTTAGCCCAGTCGAATGAAGTAACCAAGTTTTTTTCTATCATAATTTCTGTGCTTTCTTTAATTAAACGAACAATTTCCCATTTTAAATCCTAATTGTTAATTTAAAATGCAATTATTAATCTTATGAATATTTCATTGTACAATTATTATGCTTATTACTTAAACTCTTGATCTTCTAATTATGATATTTTCTTTAAAAATTTGGTTAAATTTTGAATCATTATCTTAGTAGTTTCTTCCCAGGCTGCTATGACTTCATTTTAATTTACAGTTGAAGTTAATAAATCCTTCTCAGAGAATTTAGTAAATTTTGGATAATCTTCTTCTTTTATATAATTTGGCATTTTGGAATTAAAAATCCCTTCCAATTATTATAATTAGGCAACTCTTCCAATCAAATCATCTAAAATCTTGAATATTAGGTTTTTTAGTAGATCAATTTAAAAGTTAACTTTAAATGATCCGCAGTTAATTAATATAATTTAAATTATGATATGTAAAGCTGATTATCTAACATCTGGAGTGTTATCCAAAGACAAGTCCTTCAAACTCTATAAAACAACAGTCCATAATTCCTCTACTTCAGTTTGGGATGTCTGACTTGGACAGATCTTATTTAAGTTATCTGCTAATTACCAAATCAGACCAACTGAAACATAACTAATATTTTACTCTGTTGTTCTTTATCTAAATTGCTTAATTAATGGTAGTAGTCTTCTGGTAGTCTTAGGATCCAATAAATGCATAAATTACCCTATCAACAATTCCAAAATGTGAAATCCAATATTTACATATCCAGCCGGTTCTGTTTCATCACAGCTGATTAACAATATTTCTATAATTGTATTAAATCCTAGAATATTCAATTCATGTCCATTATTTTAAATCAGTTTAAAAATAATGTTTAGCAAAGTTTCTTTGACATCAGCATAAGGAATTTTAATCATTTGTTGAATGGGACTTAATAAATGAGACTACCAAGTATCTCCTTCCCAACAACGACTTTAATCTGGTCTTAAGAAATATATAAATCCTTATTGCACTAATTATGAAAAGATCTCCAAAGCTGTTTCTCTAAAAGCCCTTTGCTTATAATTTGCTATGCATATAAAATGAGCTGTGATAAAGTCCCAAAATTGATGAATTCTGAACCAATTTTATTTAGTTATTTAGTGAATCTTTTACAATCCAAATGAAATGGACTTGCAATTAACTAGATTCTAAACATTATTATACTACTCCATTAAACTCAAGGTAACTTGATTTATTGCTTCAATCATCTAGAGCAATTGGGAATCTTCGTATAAGTTACTAGATGCGAATAAACCTTCGCAGATATTGTTTAGCAAAGTTATTTCTTACTAAATAACTTCAGGATGTAATTCTTATGAAATTTAATTTTAGGCTTATGATTTTTAAATTTGTTCTTCAAAGTATTGCATAGTCTTCATAATTATATACCAGGACTTAGTATCCAAAAAATCTAAAAATTTAATTATGTACATTTACTTTCGTTTTGTGCAATTTTGAATAAGAATTTTGCACTTTATAACTGACACTTTGTTAGAGCAGCGTTTTATTTGCCAATACAAAGACTACTCAAATATTTAATGAAGGCTTCTCTAGTTTTAATTTAACCTAAAGAACTAGATAACTCAATCCAACTTTATAGAGAATTTAAAAGAGTTTAATACTGGGTATCGTCATTCAGATTTACGATTATGTTTTGGATTGATTTTAATATTAACTATTGTGCTTACTCGGTTATTGAATTAAGCTCCTTGCAATTTTCATCTATTATTATTTTTGATTAAAATTATTTGTAATTCTAACAGAATAATAAAATTCCTTTTAACTTTTAAATCTTTAGAATCGAATCAGTAAAATGAAAAATGCATTCAACTATTTATAAAATTTGCTATTATACCTGATTTTTTAATGAATAATGCTTTATTGTAACATGGAATTTCTGTTAGGTTAAGTAAATTTTATTAATACAAATTCTTAAATTTTGCATATGCCTATTATTAATTAGTTTAATTTATTGTATATTAAGGTTCCTATTCTGTTGATAACTTGATAATAAAAATTAAGTGTTATAACAAAGTAGATTATTGCTATTAATTTTCTTCTTATACAGATCCTTATGATAGTAGCATCACTAATTTAGGATCTTGCAGTATAGTCAGAATTCCTTCCAAGATCCAATATCGAACATAACCATACGACGGAGATCTAGTGAATAGTAGACTGATATGTTTTATTAATGATATGTCTTTTTGTAAGGTGACTATTATACCAAATGAATCCCTAATTCTTCTTGCATCTATGATTAAATATGGAAATACTGAATTAAACATCTGCAGAATCCAAACTCATCTCTTCATAAATAATAGCTGAAAATTCTTAGATTACTTTGCTAACCTATTCATCCTTGTTTATAAAAGATCCTAAATTTGTTATGATCTAAGATAACATATCTCTACAGATTCCTCTAGAAAACTCATTCTATATTATGAAAGAGACCTTCTGTCCTTTCATACCTTGGATAAGTTGCGCAAATATCGTAACTCCATTTTTATTAGGTTAATCACTGTATTGTCTACACAGATAATCTAAGATTTCCATCAAACCTGTGATTGCTGTTGTTTGTATGATTGGACTTTTTGCCATTACCAAGGTGAAAAATATACACATTAGCTACTTTTAGAATCACTATTACTTTCTCTATGTCCTCAGGATGATTGATATTTACTATTTCATTATTAATTAAATGTACACTGCATTGTACCAATTTTAATTGCACATTTTCATTTGTTTCTTCTTTAAGCAAATAGAAGTAATATAATAAGGGATGAATGTCTGCCTAAAATAGAAATTGATTTACTTTAAACAATAAAACTGCATTGAATAGTTTTATAATAATGTTAAGAGCAATTCCAGATGTTTAATTAGTTTTGCTTTCAGGAAGTTTAGCAAAAATTTCAATGATTTCTTATGTTGGTAAATTTTATAAGGACTTATGCTTTTTGATATCATCTATTATTCTCTAAATCAGAGGCTTCTAAACTTGATTTTTCTTTTAATCATTCAAAAGTTATTAGAAATCATTCAATAAAGAATCAATTAAATTCATTAATTTATAGTAAATAATATTCAATCTATTAAGCTTAAGTTTATGTATTCATAATATGTAGAAATGATATAATAAATATATTATATAAGAATTAAACTACTAAGGAAAAAAAACAAGAGAAGTTATAATAATTTAATATTATATAATTATGTAGAATCAGATAGTTAGTTTAAAAAAATAATAGAAACTACTAAATAAAATATGCGCAGAGAATAACAAAATCAAGTAAAATATATCATGAATATTGTTGATTGAATAATATCAATAATAATGATATTAAGCAAATACACCATTTTATGATAATTATAATGGAATTTACAGTAATAAAGTGATATGAACTTTAGGTGTTTGATATTTAAAATAATCAACAATTTCAAACAAAACATTAAATACATTGAGGAACTTAACCTATTATTTTTTTTTAAATTATTAATAGATTAGAATTATAATATTATCATAAAAAAAAAATCAGAAAGATTTTAACTATAATAACATTAAAGTTAATTAATAGATTAATCTATTGAAGAATTCAAAATAAGTTGAGATACTAATTTATCAATTATAAATTTGTTTTTTTTGATTTATGTTTCTCCAAGGATGTGAATGGTCAAAATACAATTAGTATTTTTCACTGTCTCCTATTTTATATTGATCAAGCGTTTCAAAACTCTTTTCTGTGTCAATCAAATCTACATAAATCTTTTTTCTTGAAGTGCTTCTTATAGCAGGAAGAGTGAATGAATTTTCACTAGAATCATCCCCAAATCTAAGGATTTGATTTTTCTTTAGAGCCATTTAAGCTTATCTTTAAGTTTTTTAGAAGGCATTTTCTTCAGTTTGAACAGGAGTCTTTCTTCTCTTAGCAGATTTGCATCTGATTTTAAGATCTTCATATAATTTAATTGTTTTCTTAAATTCTATTTTAGTTTCAATAAGCTCAATTTCTTAATGATGTACATCTCTAACATCAAATACTCTTTCTTCAAACTTTTTCATTCTCCAGATTTATTTTTGTTTTTCTAAACTATTGAAATCCTCTAAATTATTATTTTCTGCATATTTCTTAAAGTCGTAATGAGAGAATTCATACAAACTTGATCCATCTGAAGCACAACGAAGAGAAAATTAGTATTTCAATTCACTGGGATGTTAATAAAAGATTTCTGATTCTTAGAGTTCACTTAAAATTAACTATTATCCTTGATATTGTTTAACAACATGAAATACTCCATATTTAACAACAAAAATTTGAGAGTTGTCTGCACCCTCTTTAATTGATATTTGATTTCTTACATAATGTTTCAAAACTAAATAATAGGACAATTATTTAAGATCTTCATCATTCCAAAGTTTTAGAGGAGGAATTGTTTAGAGAAATACTAATTTTTCATGATGTAGATTCTAAACTCAATATAATAATAACTTTACTGATTTTGCCTAAGATGTCTATATATTGTTTACGTGTCAAACAACCAAATTCACAATCTGTTTTAGTTGTGACTGTTGCTGTTGCTTTTAGATTATCTTTTATCAAGGCCAATTCACCAAAGGAGTCACCTTATTCAAGTGTTTTAATTTCTTGGAGACTAAATTAGTCCTCATCTCCTTTTATAGCTGGCTATTGGTGAATTGCTCCTGGGGTTGAGGATTATTGAATTTATTATACACTAGTTTGCTGAGTAATGTTATTGTTTTAATTGATTTTCATAGAGGTTCTCCGTAAGCCTTTTTGGACATAGATGCTAATACTTACTTTGCCAGATAGGATGACATAAAAAGTTCTGTTTTCCTTATTAATTTGGATGACTATATTATTATAAGATATTTACTTTGATTACCAGCAGGGATTCTCAAATAAGATATGTTTTTACAGAGATCAGCTACAATAAGTGGTCCATATTGAACTTTCAATTTTTATACGAAACTTAATGATAGCATAAATAATTCAATTTGTTCTTATTCTTTTTAAGTTCTCTGCTTTTTTAAAAAGGCTTGTCTGGCTTCATTCAACAGATCATTTTGCGAAGGTTTAGCAGGTAGAAACCCTTTTTACTATATTAATTTTTTCATCCTATTCATAATTTAAGATGATTAATATAATTAATAAATTGATTATTGTTAAATATAAATTTAACTAATTAAACTATGGGTAAGGTTGTTTACTCTCAAAATTTGAACAAAACAAAAAATCATCAAAATTTCTGAATAAATGGAGTCATTCAACTACTTAGTTCATAAGATCTCTTCTCCCTTGTGATTTTGCATACTTCAATAGGCAGATTTGCTTTTATAATAAATATCTTTGTCTACTTTATCATTTATACTCCATTTGTTATTATTGTATTTCTTAAAGAATTATAATACTGTTTGTGGATAAAGGAAATTCACAAATGCATAGCCTAAATTCCCTTCTTACTAATTATAGCATTAGGCTATTTACATTATTATCAGATGGTAAATAGAGAAAATCAAATTAATACTTAAAGTCTATGTCTAAGAGATTTTTTAGATCACTTGGTCTCATGTATTTAGGAAGATTCTTAAGCATTAAAGTAGTTCTATCATCACTAAGTATCTGCAATAAGGAACAACAAAACTACATTTTCCTCATAAACTTCTAAACTGTAATAAAAGGGTTGTAGCTTTCAATAAATTTGTCTTTCATTTTAATCTAATATAAACCTCATTTCGATAAGTTCTTAAGTGAGTAACTTTTAAGTGAAAAGACTTCCTTCATTAGGCATTAATAGTTTGAAGTCTCATATGTAAAACACAATACCAAAGGAGCAAAATGAGGCTTCAAATTTTTCATCTTGACTTAATAATGGTCTGGGAATTTGCAAGTTAGGAATTTATTTGGATTCAAATGATGAATCACTAGAACTAGCTGGAGAAGCCGTAGTATTAGAATAAGAAATTCTAACTTTTTAAGAAGGTGTAAGGAGTGGAATATCAATTATATCACAAATCATTATTTAATAATAATAAAAACGATGGTTCAATTATTTTCTAATTTTTTTATAGTTGCTCTGGTTTTGACTTATCTCTCGAAATTACTTAAACAAACCAGGCAATTCCACTTTCCTTTTGGTACCTCCTTCAGTCCTAAACACTTAGTGTGAAATACTTTAGGACAAGTATCACAACAAATGACTTTGCCACCTTACCCACATTTGTTGCATCTATCTTCCCATTTGCTCTCCACATAAATTGATTATGACTAAGTCTTCACTCTCTATCTTAAGTTTTACACTTTAATTTCAGGTTCTACCACTGCAGGTTCAATTTAAACCTATTTGCTTATATGCACTTCCTCTACTTTCTTTTTCTCAGGTATTTGTGTCACTATTTATTGCGTAATTTTTCTATTTATGTAGTCTTACACTATTTAACCAAGGACTTCTAAACATATCTTCAATTTGACTAGATTGCAATCTTATTTTAATTATTCTATTAAATTCAATCTCAATGTTTCATAATACGTGCCAAACAATTTCATCGGCAATTTTCTAACTCTCACCTTTCCTATATCTAATTATTCTAACTATTAAATTGCAGTTTATATTGGTTATTCAGGCGATGAGTCATCTTCTACAACTTTCCTTCTTCTATTCTATTGCTAATATGATTCATCCTCGTTATTTAATTAAAGTTTTTCATCTCCATTTATTTCCTCATCCGGTCTTAATTCTAATTTTTCTTACATCATAGTATTATCAACAAAATATTCAATTGCTTTACAAAAAGGAGCAAGGTCGTATTCATTATAATTTTTGTCTATTCTTTTTTAAATAACATTCTAAAAACTCTTTAAAAATGAGTTTCTAATTTCACTGCTGCACCATCTTGAGTTCCTTTGATTTAGATACTCAGTCAACATATTTTCAATATCTAAAAATTCCTATATTAACATATCAATGTCTAAGTTTTCTAAACTATTGACTTTCTGATCCTTTGCACTACTACTATTGTTTTATGCAACATCCTACTCGCTATTGTTCTCTGAGTTCTTCAATTTATCTTCCTTTTCTTCTTCCTCTTCCTCCTTCTACTCAACTATCAATAGTTTTGCTCTTTGTAATTCCAAAATGTTATTTCTTAATGAATTTTCTTTAACTCCCTTCTGACAAAGTACTTCCATTAATACATTAACATCTTTTAAATCATAATAACCCCACTAAGAAACCTCATCATCAATAATCGAATTTCTCATACAGGCAAATATTTTGTCTGATTCCCAAAGAAAGAAATAGTATGAACTATTCCTGCTATCATATCCTAAAAACACTGAGGGATTTAATACCAAGGATGAAATTTATATGATTGCCAATTCCTTAAATATATGAATATAACAATACTTTCTCTTATTCATGATATCTCTCAGTTAGGTTATCTATTTCCTTTTCTAGTTTTTGAAATTACTATTTTAATTTTTGACATTGTTTTTGTGCACTCTCCTTTTGTTTGATAAACTTTTATGTTTCCGCTCTACTCAATCCATCTTCTAATAACTTGGACTAAAGATAACCATATATTTTACTTTTGCCATTTGATAATTCCCTTCAGATTCTATTATTTCCTTATTAGTTTCCATCTATTTACTTCTTTGCTCCTTGATCTACATTCCTAGTTAAGTTTTCATCCTATTATTGGAGAGTATGTTTTCAGTTCTGTATTAGTATAGAAATTATGTTCTCTTTAATGATTCTATTCCATCAGCCAATGCTATAACCAACTTTGCCAGTTTGTTTACATTTTTATAGTCACCAAAATCAATCAAATAATCTGGGAGATATAGAATTCCTTATTTAAAAATATTAGTTGGTAAGGATTTTACATCGTCTCTTAACAATTGATAGTACCTCTGTCTATTTGTATACCACATGTATCCCATTAGTTACCAATAGGGTATTTTCTTTTATATTAAATATACAATACATATTATTATTTTTGCATTTATTCTATATCTAAATCTTCAATAATTTATTTTAAGTAGAAATAACAAAAAAATAAGATTATTTCTTGTGGATTATGTTATAGAGTATCATAGATTTCTATTCTTGATTTTTGATTATATAATGTATGATTATCTTGAAAGTGAATCAAGGTGCCAATATTATTTGACTACGATTATGCTAAACCTTATAGGGAATAGATATACATTTTATCTGTTGTTCTTGAAGAATGTCACTTACAATTTTGTTCATATTATTGTAAGCATCCCAAATTTTGAGCACATCTTCAAAAATTTCTTAGGGAATTGCCGGGTCAACGTGAAGGGCGGGTTTCTTTTTGGGCTCAATGTTAAACAATCCTTGGTAGGCTGTCAAATATTCATCCAAAATAGGAAAGATGACTCTGCCTTATTGTATATAGGTTGGATAAAGCAATTGAAATTCAGTAAGCTTCTTGATTTTGTCTTCCTAGGGTTGAACTGTTTTTTAAAAGAAATCTTGTATCTGGTTGCATTGTTTCTTTTTTGAGGGTTTCGATTCCTTGAGCTTTCTCTTTGCTATCCTATCAAATACAAGACAAACAATGCCATTTTATTCCATCTTCAAATTGAGGTTCTTTGTTTTATTTGCGTATGCATTCCTGATGATATTTGAAATGACAACGAATGCAAATAATAGTAAGTGTAGACTTTGTTGATACCTAGCAGAGTCGACATATAGACTTATCACCAAACTACTGTTTTCCATCAATCGGCTTTTTTGGTTCCTATTTGATGTCTAGTTTCTTTTGCTTAAGAGCTTTCTTGCTTGTAGCTTGGTTTGAATCATATGCCATTTCATTTTCATTGATTGCTTGTTGATGTTGTTCTTGACTGCTCATTCTAGTCGAAGCCTGCGAATTATTTGAATTTATTTACAGGATTCAAAGAAGCGCTATAAATAATTCCTATACAACTAAATAATAATATATTATTAGATGAATGCAATTTTAAGAATTCCCCAAATTTTTGGATTCAAAGTTGAACTCCTTTATAATCACTAAGAGTTCTGGGTTTGATTTTATTAAGTAATATCTAAGAAAACGTAGTATTTAAGTATGTTTATAAATTATATTTCTGGTGCTATTTTTATTTTAAATGCTGCGAAATTTTATGAAGCTAGTTATGAGAAGTTCAAGGTTAGAATAGTTAATGAAATTCAAAGGGAAACATGACATAAGTTGTTAAGGTATTGAATAATGTTGATAGAGAGAGTTCAAATAGTTGATTTTAGATACAAGACAACAATTCCCATAATTAAATGGGGAACAATTAAATTGTGTTGTGGATCTAATGAAGCAGGACTAATTAGTGGATGATGACAACACCGACTATTTATTGACGGCTATCAAGAATGTTGAAGATCAACAAATCAGATACTAACTCTTAGATAAAATCATTTTACCAACTTCAAATTTATCAAAGGAGCAGGTCAAAGAAATAGAATAAATCATAGAGAGTTGCCAATAATATGCAATGGGATTGTCAATCATGGGCAAGATGGTTGCTTTTTATGACTATTAGAACATACAAATAATGAATAAATTTGTTAATGAATTTGATGTAACCAAAACAAATGCAGAATAATTGGGTGCCGCTTGTATTGGTTTGGCATTGGGATAATATAAGGACAAGTAATTATGGGATGATATAGCCTCACATTGCTTAAAGTTGGAGAAGGACTTTCATTCTTATATGCGTATAGCAACAGGAATGGGATTGACAAATAATGGTAATGTTGAGTTTTGGAATGATTTTATTGAATAATTTAGAAAATAATTAAAAACTATAAATGAAGATCTATTCACATAATCATTACAAGTTATAACCCAATAAAATGTTGCTTCATTAGAATTATGCGAAGCAGAAATAGAATACTATATTATTAATTCACACATTAGAATTGAGAACATGATCTCCATCTATGTATCTATGGCTAGAAAATAATTAGGATCATAACAATTATACTCCAAATTAGAACAAGATATATATGAAATGTAATTGTCTGGAGATGATCTGATTTTATACGTGATTGAGTTGATGTAAGTAAAGGATAGATTACCAAATTAGACTCTCAATGTCTTGGTTGCTAAAGCATACTCGGAAAGTCAAAATCAAGAATTAATTGAAAAATTAACAAATTTGATAAAATGAATTTTATTTTTAATATTTATATGAAATTGTACAACAGAATTAAATCATCATTTAAAGTGATCCTTAATCTTTGAGGTAAGTTCATCGCAAGTTTTCTTAGCATCACCCAATAACATATTATTATTTGGTTTATAGAATACTGGATTGTCAATGGCAGCATATCCAACACCCATGGATCTCTTCATAACAATTGATTATTTAGCAGCCCAGACTCTCAATACAGGCATGCCTAAATAATTGAATTATGATATAATACCTGCAATTGGTGAATTTGGATTTTCTTCAGCAGCTGAATTGACAGTGTCATTAGCTCCAATGACAACAGCAAGATCAGTATCAGGGAAGTCATCATTAATTTCATCCATTTCAAATACAATATCATATGGAATACCAGCTTCAGCCAATAAGACATTCAATTATCCAGGCATTCTACCAGCAACTGGATGAATACCAAATCTGACCTTAATTCCTTAGTCCATAAGTGTCTTACACATGTCAGCAACTGGATATTAGGCTTTAGCAACAGCCAAACCATATCCAGGAACAATAATAACTTGATTTACTGTTGACCATCATTTCAACAGCTTATTCAACATTGATTTCAGTGTGAGTACCTTCAACTTTGGTAGCTTAGATGGCTGCAGGATTAACATCAAATCCTCCGAAGATAACACTTGTTAAATTTCTATTCATGGCCTTGCACATAATATAAGAGAGAATGGCACCTGATGATCCAACCAATGCTCCAACAATAGTTAATAATGGATTATCTAACATAAAACCTTCTAGCACACAATGCCCATCCTTGAATATGAATTCAAAACTGTAATTACAACTGGCATATCAGCACCACCAATAGCATTTGTTAATGTAACTCCTAACACTTTGCTTGCAGCTGTTGCTGTTAATAAAGCTGTCATTCCAAACAGCAAAACTGCCTGTTTGATTATAGATTAATAAAGAATGCAACAGATAAGGCTGGCCAATGCAATGTTTACTTAATTGTGAATAAGGAATAACTGTTGGATTTGAGGGCAAGAGATTTTACAATTTAGCAAAGGCAATGAGTGATCCTGTGAATGTGATACCACCTGTGAAAATACCAAAGAAGATTGATAATTTGTGCAACAAGTGCAGCTGGATCTTCAGCCAAATGAGGGAATACATGTAAATAGTTACCAATAGAAGTTAAGACTGCTGCCAAACCAACAAAGGAATGGAAACAAGCAACTAATTAAGGTAAATCAGTGATTGCAACTCTGGTAGCAACTGTACCTCCAATGGTAGCTCCTAACATAACCATTGATGCCCATTAAGCTAATAATTCTGGGGAGAATCCTTTATATCCAAGAGTGGCAGCTACACCCAATCCAACTCCCAAACAACCAAAACTATTACCAATTCTAGCTGTCTATTATTATGCTAATCCACCAATAGCTAAAATACAAGCGATGGATGAAGCTAAATATGAAAGATTTGTCAATGGTTCCTTTGGAATTCCATAGTAGAGACCACCATAATATCCAAGTACTCCTGTAGCACCTGCTAATGCCATTAAATAAATTGTATTCAGCAGGGTCAGTTGGTCTTCTAAACATATTTAACATTCTTTATGTGACTAAGAAACCACCAGAAATGTTCAGGGAAGCTATGGCAACAGAAACAGCTGCCAATAATCCAGTCAAAGAATCCTGGTAAATACTCTGCCATCCATCAATTCCATACCACCAACAATAATTATACCAGATACTGCATTTGTAACTGACATCAATGGTGAATGTAAGGCGGGAGTGACACCCCAAACGACTTAGTAACCAACAATTCCTGCCAAAGCAAAGGTATTCAACATCTTTAAGAATTCCATATTAGGAGATTGATAACCTAAAGCCATCATTAGCCATTAGAGATGCTGATGTATTAATTACATTCTTCCAAGCTTATTTGTATGGATCTACTTTGACTTCTTATTTTTTATGACCAGTTGCAGCTTTAGTTGTATCTGCTTATTAGAGTTCACTCTTAGATGTAATGATGGGAGGAGGTGGCCATTTCAATTCTCCATTAAGTGTTACTAATGATTATCTAACGACATCATCATTCAAATCCACTTGAGTCATGTTTCCATTTGGATCTTTGATTGTTCCAACAATATATTACATCAACTTTCCAATATTATTAGCATATAATGTTGAACTTTAAGTAGGTAATCTGCTTGGTAAATCAGTGTATCCAATGATCTTAACTTTTCCTTCGTGATTGTATAATTCTCCTGGTTTGCATAATTCACAGTTTCCTCCAGTTTCAGCAGCCAAATCAACAATAATTGAACCTTATTTCATGTTTTCTACTAATTCTTTTGATAATAATTTGGGTGCTGGTCTTCCTGGGATAAGTGCAGTGGTGATAATGATATCAACTTCTTTGGCTTACTTTAAGAACAAAGCTAACTCTGCTTCTAAATATTCTTTTCCCATTTCCTTAGCATATCCACCGATACCTGCACCATCAACTACTTCACCATTGATTTTGACTTCCAAAAACTCAGCTCCACAAGATTTTACTTATTCTTTGGTTGCTAATCTTGTATCAAATGCTCTAACAATAGCTCCCATATTCTTAGCGGTTACAATAGCTGATAAACCAGCCACTCCTGCTCCAATAACCATCACCTTAGCAGGTGGTACTTTTCCTGCTGCTGTCATTTAACCAGCAAAGAATCTGCCGAATTCATTTGCTGCCAACACAACTGCTTTGTATCCTGCAATATTAGCCATAGAACTTAAGGCATCATAGGTTTAAGCTCTAGTAATTCTAGGAACACATTCCATAGCGAATGTTGTTATTTTCTTTTCCTACAATTAATTTAGTAATTCTTTATTTTATGCGGGGTAGATGAACGAAGTCTAAGTTTATAAAAAATGAATACAAGTGTTTGGTTTTCTTTCAAGGCTTTAGTATTTTCAGGGGGTCTAATTTTTAAGATTACATCAGATTAATCATAGATTGATTTGGAGTCGACAACTTTTGCTCCAACTTCTTGATACACATTATCTGCAAAATTAGCCTTTTAGCCTGCTCCAGTCTCTACGAGAACCTATTTAGATATAATAGATAAGTACTTGATGACCATCTTTGACTAAATTTTTAATTGATTCAGGTGTTGCAGCTACTCTATTTTCATGAGGAAATGTTTCCTTGGGAACACCAAATACAAATTTGGGATGACTTGGTTTCTTGTCGCCTTTACTAGAAAAGCAGGTTCGAGCACTCAAGAGCAATTATCTTGTAGCTTGTCGATGGAATGAGAGCATAAATAAATATCTTTTTTTATAAAAATTTATTCTTATATGTATATATACAAATTAATTTATAGGAAATTTTGGTAATATAATTTATTCAAATATTGTTATGAGAGGTGCAAATTCAAATTCAGGATAGTCCTCTCTACCTGATAGTAATGAAATCAACGAATATATTAAGGAGTACTTAAGATACTCTAATTATTCCAATACCCTGGAATGCTTTGATGCAGAAATTAAGAGCAAATAGGTTTCCAATAAAGTACATAATTAATATTGACATCTAGATGTTAAATAAATAATAAGTCGTTAAATAAACAGGCGAGGATGTCCCTCGTATATTCTAATTGTTGAAAAGCGATAATAACAAAACTAAAAGAGAGATCAATTTAGAAAAGGAATAAAAGTAATTCAATAAAAAATACCAATAAATATTACAAGCAGGCAGATAAATATTCTCAGTTAGCATTAACCTATTGCAATTACTTCATTCATTAAAAGAAACAGCTAAGAATGAAAATCTTAGTGAAACCTTAGAAAATTATAAAATTCAACTAGGAAAATATCACAAAGTCATAATCAATGAAGGTAAACCAGAAGGAACAGAATTGATTACTGAATAAGTGATGCATGAGCATAAGACCAAGTTATTAAAGAACTTTTAGGATAAGCATGTAGACGGTATGATAGAAGTATTGCTTTCATTAAGAGTAAATGCATTGTAAATTGCACCTGAATTAAGAAAGAATCTAGTCTATGAATTAATCAGGAATGATGTGTTTAATATTGAAGCCACAGATAAATTTGATTTTGTAGTTCATTTATTGGATATCAACAATTAAAGTCTCAGACATGCAATAACAAGTCTGATCAGTGTAATAAGCAGCACTTTAAGAGGGGTGGAATACTTGACTTATAATGGAAATATGATTATTGTGGAAAAAATAATCAAGATTTTAAAGGAGTAAGAAAACGGTTCCGTAACATAGAGATTTTGTTTAGCAATCTTATAGAAGGCAAGCATTAAAGATACAGTCATACCGACATATGTGCATAATGAATTGATTTAATGGATTATTAACTTAATTTAAAAGTCAGTAAATGCGAAGATTCACGTATTTTGTCTTGATTTTGCTTCTGCTACATTAGCCAATATCATACACACTCCTTACACTTTGCAGTATTTGGAACATCAACCAAGATTTGCCCATTAGGTGATGGAATAGTTATTGAAATTCATTAAAGATTAAATTTAGGTTTCAGTTTTGATGCATGTTCTGATTTGTTTGTCTTATCTGAGCAAGGAGAACTTTGCTAAGTAAATGGAGGAATGCAGATTTGTTGATAGAATAAGCTAATTTGTTGAATATTACAGTGTTATTAATACAGGTACAGTTAGATTATATTATTACATTAGAGAACGAAGCTGCAGAGATCGACAAAAAAACAGTTTTAGATCTATGTGCCCATATGTTCCATCCAAAGGACACTTCGCTTGATAATTCGGAAACTCTGGAATTGAATGAGTTGAAGACTGAAGATAGGATTAGGGAATATGAAAATGAACAAGGAGAATTAATTTTCGAATGTTTTCAAGATGAAGTAAGTTGAATAACTATGTTTATTTTTAATAAATTATTCTTTAATATCATAAATTTATTAATTTTTAATATCTTGTATTTTTATATGCAGTTCTTCTCAAACCTTTGCAATTATACATTTATCAAATAAAAAATTACTCTTATATTTATAGTATTGAGAATCAAATTTTAATTATTCGAATACTAATAATGAATAATGCTAATTTTTTCACATTATATTATTTTACAGATTTGTCTAATCATGAACTTCCCAGAAGTAGAAAAGGGTGACAAGCAAATAAAGTAAGCCAATCTATAGACGAATTAAATCAAAAAGAGGAAACCTATTGATTCAGATACCAAAGCAAATCTGGTATATAGTGTAGTTAAAGATCGTTTACCCATTTATTAAGTAGTAATCTTTGTATAATCACCTAGGCAGCCATCATTCACAAAGTTAAATATTCATCTGCTAAACATATATTAAGGAATTACTACAGTGACACTACTAATTATTTAACTGCCCAAAAAAAGAGAAGGAAGAAGATAATTTGGGATGGAGCCACAATCTTAGTCAATACTAATACTGGAAATATCATAATGTATTCATAATAAAATTAAACAATCCAATGTTTGAACAATGATGTCAATGCTTAGCTTAAATAAATAGTCCTTGACAATCTCAGTTTATGTATTAAGTAAGAACACTCTGGTATCAAGACTTAAAACTTACAAACGAAATAAAATTTTAAAACCATAAAATAAGATATTAAAACAGAAAAAATAGAAGACAAACTATTGTCTCTTTTGAGGACACTTAAAAATTAACACTAAGAAATGATATCATGATATCTATTTAATATCTTTATTATATATGTTTGATTTAATATTTTAGAATCTCAAATTAATATGTTGGGATTTCGATTATAATACAAGATATTTATGATGATTATAAAAATGATTAATTTAAAAAAATCCATTATAAAAATAGTAATACTTAAATCCCCACTTTTAATGAAAAATTCATCTCTATTGAACCTCTTCCCTTCTACTTGACTTTCGAGCAATTTTTATCGCATACTAGGTTCGCTTTAAGCTCATATTGAGCAACTTGAATTTTAGCCACACAAGTTGTAATTTCACTTTAACCCAATTCAATCAATTATGCGAAATATGAAATATGTTATAATATCTAAAATTATATAACTTTGACTTTCTGTCATTTTTTAGATAATTTTCATACCAAATTTCTAAATTTGAACTTATAGTAAAACTAAACAATAACATAAAAAATAAACACTCTGTTTTTAAGATCGCATTCCTCCAAGTGCTTAATTGTAATGTCTTATAGTTATTAATCAATAACATAGATAATTGGAGAATTGGTAATTCGAATAATTTATAATTTTGTGGTCGATTTATGGAAAAATAAATTATTATTATCCTTCTTATTTAAACCAAAATATGATACAATATTAAACATATCTATATTTTCTATTAACAGTATTTTATATTAGAAAATTTAATAACCTCAGAACTAATTACGAACTAAATTTTGATCCCTAGCGTTGAGAAATGATTCCAGATCTACTGAAACTATATAATCAAATCATGAGATTGTCATTTTTCGTTGAACTTTTGGTAATTATTTTTCAACTAGTCTTGAATTCTTTGCAAATTTTAAAGTAATTGTGACAAAATAATAGAGCTTAATCTTTTCAAATTTAAAGTCGGAAACTAATTAAATCTTTGTCATCAGTTTCATAAGGAGAATTAATATCAAAGTAATAATTAGCAATATATATTATTAATAAATTTT
Organism: Paramecium tetraurelia; assembly: GCF_000165425.1. NCBI lineage: Eukaryota > Ciliophora > Oligohymenophorea > Peniculida > Parameciidae > Paramecium > Paramecium tetraurelia. Next base: position 453,533 of record NW_001799510.1, on the reverse strand, counting down.
ATATGTCAATTCGTTAAGAGTAATATTGTCAAATTTTATAATAGGTCAGATCTTAGTTGTGAATTGCTGAGGTCCACATTATAGGATATTAATTATAGATTAAATAATTTACAACATGTTGTTCCTAATCCTCATAGTTGGAAAGATAAAATTCAGAAAGAAGCACCAATTCCTAAACTAAATTTACGTAAAATAAATTCAGTGTACAAAGAAAACTGTATACCTCTAAAGAAGGTGACAGCATCTTTTGGTGATAAAATAATAGATTAAGTTGAGAATATCAATGATAAGAGTTTCGACGATTTATAAAAAAAACCTTAAATAAAAATGATGGCAGAGTAACTTCCTTAAAAATAAAGAAGTCATTCAATCAATTGTTCATAACAAGTCCTTAGAAATCAGAACAGTCACTCAATTTAATTCAAAGTATCTAATGCATCAAGATTATAAAATTCTTCCGATTTTTAATAATACTAATCATTACATCAATCCTTTGAGAAACCTCTCAAATCCTCATTTATTGGTAGTTAATAGATTTAAGTACCTTAAAGAGATCAAAGTTTAGAGTATGTTCAACCAACTCTTATCCAAAAACCCATTATTATTGAGTAGTAGTAGTAAAATGTGCAAACTAGAAACAATTCATTATTATCTACACCAATTAAGCAGGTAGCAAATGTTTCTCAAGGATAAACTCCATTGAAAAGAGGGAATTCATCGACAACATAAAAAGTGATTTAAACAAATTTAAGTTAGAATCAGTCTTACTAATGTTTTCAAGTTTAACAATAGAAATAATAATTATAAAATTAAGATTTAATTAAGTAAATAATTAATAATAATTATATTTTAGAATTTTGCAAGATCATTCTAATAAATATCAGTAATAGTAGGTTCAATATCATTCAATATAAAATACTCTTGCCTCTTCTTAATATACTTAGAATATAGCCTAATTCAAGGTATCTCAAAATAGAAATGCATCGACTAGCATAAGAGTGCCAATGGGATAAATACTCTATGGAAATTCAATGATAAGATTGTGATTTTATAAATACTCTATTGATAATTCTATTGTATATTATACTCTCTTGATTTATTAATCTAGGATATTTTTTATATTCAAAAACGCTTAGTTTATAAATTAATGAAAATTTTAGTAGCATTAGTAATTGCTTTGTGCTTGCTTACACATCCAATTGTATGCAAGAAACACTCAAATGATGAAGAACATTCAGCTTTTGAGAAGAGTATAATTGTTTGAGTATCTTAGATCACAAAAAGCTTACACTTTAAGATGATCCATCATATTCTAAATTGGAAGAGATTTAAGACCATCCACTTGGATCAAAGATCTTATAGACAATAGCCTTGTAATTGAGAGGAAATGAATCCTTAAGTGCTGTTAGTAAATTGCTGAATGACTTAAAAGGAGATTTGGAAGTACCATTGTTTTGTGATTTGAATAGGGTAAATAAATTGATGCCGACAATGAAAGAGCATAGATAGGGTCTTAATGCAAGAAGGATCTTTAGAATTATAGTCAAAGAATCAGTTTGTCAATTAATGAAATCAAAGATGCAGAATTTAAAGCAAAGAGATTGAATGAAGCCATTGCAGTTTATTAAGCAGAGATAAATGAGAAGGCTAGATAAATTAAAGTATTCTAAGCCAAAGATGACACCTTAAGAGATATTAGAAGATAAGATAATTTAGATTTTTCAACAAGAACAACTTAAATGAAAGAGATGGTTCAAGCATTTGAAGTTATCCTTCCAAAATTGCATTAAGTTTGGGATGTAGCTGCATAACACAAAGCTGGATCCTTCATTGAGGAAGAGGCAATCAATGAAGCCTTAGTTTAATTAGCAAAAATTGGGTATGTATCTTAAGTTATGTTAAAGTGAAGAAAACCCAATTACTGCTATGGTTGCATTAACTTCAACTTTGGAACCAACTGCTGTCCAGACTTTAATTGAAAAAATGGAAGCAATCAGAGATTCAATTAAGGAAAGTATCAAAGCAGAAGAAGATGCAGAAGCTAAGAATGCCAGAGTATAAATATATTCTCTACTTTTTAGGATACTGATACTATTTTAGCAGCTATCTTTAATGCCATTGAAAGTTTGACAAGAGAAAAATCAAGTGATGAAGAAGCCTTATAAGAGACAATTAGAAATAGAGATATATAAGATAAGAGATCTAGGGATGCTCATGCTGTACTTAATATTATTATTAATAAATTAGGAATTCAATGCTGCTAAGAATGGAAATCAATAAAGAAACTAATAATGTTAAGAGTATGAATTATAATACCAATAAAACACTATCGAAAGAGATAAATAGATTGCCATCATTAGAGACGTCTAAAATATCATTGCAACAAAGATAGAAGTAGTAACATGCTTCGTAGAGGAGAATAATTTATTCTGATTAATATGAAAATTTTAAAAGAATTTATCAATATTACCAAAGATTCATTGAAACAGAGCTAAAGAGTTATGGTATGATTCCCATGGCTTTAAGTCATCAATTAAAGAACACTCAGTTACTATTTATTTCTATAATATTTTTCTTTTATATTTCCTTTGTTGAACCAATTTTGGCATAATAAAGCTTCTATCTTATTGAAATTATGTATCTTATTTATTTTGTTTATTCTAAATGATACTTTATTCAATAGTGCTGAGGGTAGTATTTTTTTTCTTATTAATAATTTCATTTATGTATTATTGATAAATGTGACACCCATTTGTTAATTGCCCAATAGTATGATTTTGTTCATGATTTACAGAATTCGATTTAGTTTTTTATTGTTTATCGAAAGAGATTTTGAATTTTATTGGATAATTCATTCTTGGAGATTGTTGGATGTTCATTTTGCATCCGTAAATCGGATACCCTCTTTGAATGTCATTGATCTGTCTGACTTAAGCTTTACGAACAAACAATTAGTAATTTGTACCTTGAATCTTAGTAATATTTTAAAAATTCTCCATATAAGTATTGATTAAAGATATATTTGTTTATTATCAATTAAAGTATTATAAAGAAGGAAGTGAAAATTGAATAATTACCTAATAACCTTATTGTAGAAAAAATGGCATTGACAAATTTATCGTCCCAACAGTTGAATATTGAAATAACAATTCTATTTATAAAGGTTTAGTATATGAAAAATATATTTCAACAAACTTTAGAATCTTCTGAAATGAAATATTCCCCAAGGGGATATGATTTAAGATTTAAATTAGGAAATTAGGTTGCTTTACTAATCTAATAAACAATTAAATATGTAAATTAAAAATTGATTGTTAATATCTGATTTTTAGAATATTTTAAAATACGTCCCACAAATTTTTTCAATCTTCCTTGTTATAATGTAAAAATAAAAAGATATACAAGCATTTTATATATTTATTAATGTACAACTATTAACAATATTTCAAACTAAAATAAAAAGTAGACCCCTTTCAAATAAACTCACCTAAATATTAAGCTATATGAATATAATAACAAAAAATGAGTTTCCATGCTATCTGTGATCTTTATAAGATTATTAAACTTTTAATCTTTTAAATAACAATATATATAGTATTTAATAAATTCTATTATCATAATGAATTATTTAAAATTATAATTATTCTATAATATTTTGTCAAAATTAAGTGAAGTAACTTAGATATAGAGTTGTATAGTATTGAATGTGTATTTCTCTTTTAACTCATAATTAACTTAATTAATTAGGGAGTATTTTATTCAGATATTAATTTCAAAATATTATAAAAAAATAATGAATAGCTAATAGTTGGATATCACTAAAAATCAAAGTGTGAAGGACTATAAGGCACAGCATAAATTAGAAGACCGAAAGAAGAGAGTATAGCAATATAGAGAAAAATACCCTGAGATGACACCAATGGTTGTTTAAAAGCATCCAAAAGCCAAGATAATGTCATTAACAAGACCATAGTATTTTGTTTAGAGTATAATAGATTCTTGGTCAATTAAACGGTTAAGTTTTCTGATTTTAAAAACTAAATCAGGGCCAAACTTTCGTTATCCCCTTAATAAACATTGTTTTTCTATTGCGGAAATAATATAATCTCCGATGGTATTTAATCCAAATAAAAATAGATATCACACTTCAAGAATTATACAATAAATATAAAGATAAAGAAGATGAATTCCTATATTTGAATTATTCTGATTGCGAAGTTTTCGGGAAATGAATTGATTGATATTCATATAAATAAGTACATATGTACTATAATATATTGTGAAATCTATTAAATGCATCGATGAAGTAAAGCAATTAAAGATAAGTGATTCCTTGTAAATAAAGAATGAAGAAAATTTTTAATTAAAAAAATGGAAAAAAACAATTTATCATTATATCTGTTAAATTTCGTGACGAATGCTCTGATAAATTTCGATCATGGAATAATTCCTGCATGCACAACTGATATGAAATTAGATTTGGGCATAGACGACGTTTAGGTAAGAGTTTAAATTCAAATCTAATCTTAGTTAGGTATGATGGGATCATCAGTATATGGAGGACTTGTAATAGGTTCATTTATTGGGACTGGGATATTTGACAAATTTAAGACTAAGCACATAGTAACCATAAGTGTATTATGTTGCATCCTAAGTTTATCTTTATTTATTCTAACCAAAAATTTATTTCTTCTATTTTTATCTAGATTTTTAACAGGATTCTTTTAAGTATGCAATATTAATTTATTTGGTGTTTTTAGTTGTTTTTTTCCCTGTTTGGATAGACTTATTCGGTGAAAATAATAAGACTTTGTGGTTGACATACATGTAATTGGGAGTGGCTTTAGGAACTGTATCTGGATATTTAGTTACTTCATTATCACTTCACTTTTCATAGAATGTAATATCAATTTAGATTATTTAGTGGGTCTACCCTTATTATTTGTAAATACTATTACTAATACCCTGTTTTTTGTGTTATAGTTTCTGTGATGAAGCAAAGTTATCCACATAAGATTAGGAATAAACAAATGTAAAAAAGGAGAATTTTAAGACTATCTTTATGCAAAATTTAAAAACCTTTTTGTCTAACCCTATTTTTGTGTTTTCAATGTTATCATTAAGTTCTTTATTTTTTGTTGTAACAGGAGTCTAATTTTGGATAACAGATTACCTTAGGAATGTATTTTTAATGCCTCATGAAGTTGTGTTTAAATCATTTTTAATAATATCATTAACTGCACCTCTCAGTGGAGTATATTTGGGAGGATTAATCCTACATAATTTTGGAGGCTATGATGGATAGATGGCCATCTAAATAGCAGCTTTTGAAGCCCTTTTAGCAAGCGTATCAGGAGCATTCATTCCGATTCTAAATAATGGAGCATTTGTATTGCTTTTCCTATGGTTTTTACTCTTCTTTGGTGGAAGTGCTGTTCCAGCAATCATGGGCATTATGATCACTTCAATCCCAAGAGAATAAAGATCGAGTGGAAATTCATTGAGTCATTTATTTTAAGAACTTTTAGGATATTTGCCAGCACCAGTTCTTTATGGTTTTGTATAATAATAGACTGGAGGATCTACATCTCGTTGGGGAATGATTCTTCTCTCTATTGTTGGATTTTGCGGATTATTCTACATAGTATTAGCGACCTATTGGAAATCAAAACAGGTAAAATAATTGGACAATAGTATTAATGAATCAGAATTAAGAGATAGAGTTCCTTAGTTAAATTCAGATTAGAATGATTAAATATAGAAGTCTAATTTTGCTCAGATTCGAATGCAGACTTCCGTGTAATCAGGAAAATCAATTACAATTCCCATATAATAGGATCAAATTAATAATGAGATGTAATTTGACAATTAAACTCCTTTGATAAACAGAACTCGCACTTTCAAAACAAGACTTGCATATTAGAGGTAAGCATCTGTTTCTTAAGCTTTATCCAATTTTTCAAGCCTTGTTGGCAGAGGTAGTCTTGATAATGATTTGTTTTCAATAAAAAATGATTAGGATATGAAAAGAATAGAAAAATATACAAATGAAATTGAGCTATAAGTGGCTGGTGGGTATTATTTAGTAAGTGAAGGAAGATATGTAAAATTTGGAGAACATTGATTTATTTACATATTTATATTCAAAATGCATATATTTATTAAAAATTTTAAAGTAAGAGGATGTATATTTAAGAAATTTAAATCCTTAATTTATACAGATATATTAATTATTAATTCATTATTTGCAGAATATGTTCTGAAATATATTTTAAATTTGTTTCATGTTATTATCCCATTATGATATGAATTAAAATAGAATTATTCCGTTTTAATAATATTAATTTCTCTTAGATTTAGGTTGAATTAATATATAATAATTGAGTTATTAACTATTCTACCTTTAAAGACATAGATATGAAATATTCAACTTATTTAATTCTCTGTCTTTTAATATTTTATCTCTGCATTTAACATACTAATTATCATGATAAATGATCTAATAAAATTTATTCAAAAGCTGTTTATAAACTTTATTAAACAACCTACATGATAATTTACTCCTATTAAAATTATTAATGATAAAAAATATTTTATATAAATTTTCTACTTTCAAATCTCTATATGGGCAAGCAGGTACAGTGAGTTTTAAATTATTGAATGGTTAACATAAAGTAACTTTATAAACTCATTGGGAAGATAATTGTGAATACTATTGTGAACCTGAAACTGGCTTTTTGTTTGATGAGGAAAAAGATTAAAGTCAGATTTCTAATGATGATAATGGAAAATATCAAATCAAAATCAATATGCCTGAATACTATAATTACAATGGAATAATTAATGGGGATCTTTAACATATATCAGCTGGTATAGATGCAAAACTATATGGAAATATTGATATTGATTTGACTGGTGATTTCTTATCCCAAAAGATTAAATCAGAAATCTGTAGAATCAAAGCTAATAGCTTGTAAGTAAATTCTGCATTAGAAACATAATTTGGAGAATTATTTATTAAAAATAATGTCACTATTAAAAAGTTACTAATATCAAAAGTAGCAAATTTACATTAAGAGAATGGAGAATGTAAAATCTAAGCAGGATACGTTCAAAATCTACAAAAGAATTATCCAATTATACAAAAATTCTAATTTTTAGAAAACATTGAATAGAATAATCATTTTTCCATATAATCATAGGCTAAAAACTTTAATATAGGAACATTCTCAGGAAGATTGAAATGTAGTTTAAAAGCTGAGTCATTTTTCATCAAATCATTGTCTGGATTATTTTATATCAATTAATCTAAAAATGTAGAATTAGGAATAACAAATTAGCAGAATTAAGGATTTATCAAAGCAGATAATATTATTTTGAATGTTTATGATAAATTGAAGTTCAACATATTTAATTGTGGTAAATCAGTATATGAATTCAATGAATCCTACTATAGTATCTATACTGAATGTGATAACCTTGAAGTTCGATTAATTAATAATCCTTTCGGGATTGTATGATAAATAAATTTAAGTATATAAATAGTAATATTCACATTGAAGAAAATAGTTAGCTCATAAATTCTTTATTTTGTTTTCTCTAAAATTTACCCTAATGAATTCTTTTCTTAAATAGATCTCAACATTAAGATCAATTTATAGTTCTGAGTCTATATTTTCCTAATATAATTAATTTATGGTTCCTTGTGTCTTTGCTTATCGATTAACTAATGATAATTCTTTATTAATTAATTCTTCTTCCTAAACTTTTCAAAATCATTCATTCATTCTTCTTTTATATTACTTCACGATGATTTGATATTATGTTTTCTAATACAGCGTTAATAAAATTATGATCCTTTACTCAAAAATTTTATATTCATAATGAAGGCTTGTTTGGAAATGAGATGAATCACCAATTATAAAATTTGGATCGTTTTTTAATAATATTTTCCAATCTATCTGCAATTTATATGTGATGATACATTTATTAATATTTCTTTTCCCTGTCATCTAATATTAAAGTGAATTATAATTTTTATTTAAAAATGACATAAAAAGAACAAAATGAGTTTGATAAAAATTCAATAGATGATGAAACCGATTTTGTGCTTGATAAATTTGCAGATGGCTACCGATTAGTAGAAATTAAAGGGATTGTAAAAAATTACATTGAAGCACGATATTAATAAACCTTTATAGCTATCAGCAACAATGACTATAAAGTGTCTTATTATATTTACAAAAAATTAGAAAAAGTCTTAATAAAAGCACTAAAGAATTTCAATTAAGAGCCAGATTTGCTAACTGAATATTCTAAAGTTATGGTATGATTCTTCTTTATAATAGCTTTATTTATTAGATATCAATTAAACAGTTTCATCAAATGAAAAATTGATGATTCTCAAGTTACCAACTGAAGTTTAAGTTTACCCGAAAGTAGAAGACATCGATTTCTATTACTATCTTCTCAAGTATACTATATAGACACTAAATAATATTGGAGTAATCTTGATGAGGAGGAAAAAAATTAGAGAGGCTGAATGTTATTTAATGAGAGCATTGGCAGCTAGAAGTTATGTGTTAGAGACTAATGTTTCTTAATTTTAGATGGGAGTGTTATTGGAGAACTTGGGTTTTGTTTTATTGAATAAAGGAGATAAATAAGATGCAAAATAATTTATAACGAAGGCATTACTAATATTTGAATAATTGTCATCACCACAATATGAGACTGTTGAAGTTTGTATAAACTATAAATTTATGCTGAATTTAGTTGAGTATATATTTCTAATAAACTTAGAATTCTATTTAATTAGAATGAAGAATAATTATTATCACAGCCAAGGGAAATTTAAAAAGAAAGGATGATTCATTTGCTTGCTATAACATATAATTATTATGGGGAAGTGTTTTAATCAATGAGTATGCAAGATCAATAGAAATTTTGTTAAGAACAATTTTAATTTCTCTGCAATCTAATGTAAAAATTGAATCCAAGAATTGAAGCAAGAAAGAAAAAGAATGAAAACCCTTAACCTTAAATCAAACCTGAAGTTGATAAATAAGCATTTGAAATAGCTAAACACAAAATAAATTAAGTGTAAGTTAAAGTAGAGAAAGCAGATTTGAAACAAAATCAATCAAGCAATGAAAATTACTAAAAAGAAAAGGATTAACTTCCTTCGCATGTTAGGCTGGATTAGGTTCTATATTAAACTTATATGTAATAACATTTTATGATTTTTTAGATTAATTCGAGCTTAAAGATTCAAAGTTATCATTTTATAATTTGACTTTTTTATTCAGATAATTATCTTTTCCAAACCTCTTAATCTAGAAAAAAGTTTGTATATTGTTGAATATGATTTAACAGAATATCAAAAAAAAAATTATCCTGATTCATAAAATTCAGTTGACTAATTATGCGAATTTTTCAAAAAGTAAATGATTTTACTATTTAAGATTGATTAAATTGCTTTATTTTTCAGATAATCAACTTCACATCAAAGATATCAGACATTTCCAGTCCATAGAAGAATTTAGTAAATTCATATGACCTCCTATTAAATTTGAATTAAATTATAAATAAATATATAGGATAAATTCAATTAGTTGGATAATATCATACAAATTATCTTGATTCTTTAATTTCTAATTAATATTGATTATCTTAACTCTTGATTGATATGATTTATTCAATTTTGGTAGTTTAAGTTTTAATACTGATAACTTGAATTTATATGTTATGTTATATTAATTTAATAATAAAAAAATTGATTATTATTAATTAATTTTTAATCATTAACCATAGAAAATTATTACTTTTCTTAAGGAACAGAGTTCGGAAGAAGAAAAAAATGAAATTTTACCAGAATGTATTTCTATAATATTAATAAAATAAATAAAAAGCAATTTAGTGTTAGGCTGCTTTTCAATTAAAACCATGTTATATGGTGATTTAAATTATAGTTTAATACTTTTATTTAGTTGCAATTTAATGTTTAAAAGAAAAGCAGTTAATTATTTTGAAAATATGAAATAAATTGTATTATTATTGTTGTAAATTAGAATACGTTATTATTAGCCCTGATTGAAATTCACAACATGAAAGGAGGAATTTTAATTTAGTCCTATGATGGAATGATAAATTAAGTTTTACAAATGTTATTAAGGTTACATTAACACTGAAATTGACAAGTTTAATTAAAAATAAATACATTGGAATATTAAATATAAAAATTCATTATAAATCATAAAGTAAGATTAATTGATTTAATAATTATTTTATTAAAACATGATATACACTCTAACTCCTAGCTAAGCCTAAATTTCAATTAAAATCGATAAGCCTGCCTATTATCCTGGGGAGATTATAAAAGGTGTGATATATATGAAAATCAAAACAAACGACATTGATGCAGGTCTCATGTATTTAAAGGTAAGAATGCTTATCGAGCTTATATAGCTTTGTTGTTAAGAGAAAGTCAATTAATTAGACTCATATAACTAATTCTTTAGTTTTAAATAATTCATATATAAAAAATTAAAAAAAATCACTGATTTCGGAAAGTAAAATTATGCTGATTATTAGGAAAATGCCTATGATTGCCTGCAAAAAATATTTTGAGTTAGAAGTGCCATCTTTGTACCCAAGTTTTACAATTAATTATTATAAAACGGTTCAATGTAGAGTTCTTTATTTTCTCACCATCAATTTATAGAATTAAGATGGACAACTTTAATATAAAGTACCAAAAAAACATAGAGTCGTAGTTCATGTATTAGAAAAATTGCCTATTATTAATTAAATTCCAATAGAAATAGAGAGAATCTCAAAGGCGCACAAAAGATTGTGCTTTTCAACAGAAGTAAAGCCATCTATAAAATTTAGAAAACAAAAATAAAAATTTAGCTTTAGAAAATATAAAATATTTTTGGAGATAATATCCCCTTGATTTTATCAGTAGATAATATGTAGTCAAATATTGGCATATAAAAATTTGAAATAAGAATTTCATCCTAATTAGTAGTGTTGTATAAGGAATAAAAAAGAAAATTGTCAAATTATTTTGAAATTTTTAAATTAGAAATAAATGGTATTTTTAGTTATTTTATTTTAGAACAAATTAAATCGCATTAAAATAAATAGATCAGCCTCAATTTAATTTTGCCCATTGGTAATGAAGCTAATTAAACTTCTTTTTTTCCATAAAGTACAATAAAAACCAAACGAATAAGTTATTAATATATTTTAACAGTGAATGTAATTTTTGACAAATTCCTTTTTTATAAAGTTGATAATCTTGTGATCTCTGCTCCATTAATTTTGATTTAAAATAAAAAAAGAGAGAAAACCAATATTATATAATCCATGGAAAACTTAAGCAGGATTGGGTAAATGGGTGAACCAAGTTCAAGATTAAATATGAGTTAATTGAATAACTTCATATATGGAGATCATAACTTTGCTGGTTACGGTGAATAAGATGGTTATAAAGGACCTGAAAGAAAATATAATCCAGTAGAAAGCCTGGATGAATTAGCTCTAAAGGATATTAAGGGTGCATTGGAAGAATTAATGGGTAAGAAAGAAGATGAAGAAGATAGTGAAATTGATGAAAATTTCTTAGAAGAAATAGTTGGAGCAAGTAAAAATACAATCAGTATGAACTAAATATCCTTATTCGAATAGTAAAAACAAAGAACAATTTTTAAATAAAATTAGAAATATAATAGTGACTTTTCTAATTTAAATAACGAGGAATTCAAATAAGATTATTGTAACTAAATAAATTTGCATACAATAAAAGAAGAATAGGACAGTAGTGGAACTTAATATAATTTAAATAATGCTAAATATAATTCTTAAATTCGTAAACATGATTAAATAAATGAATACTAAAGAGATTTGAAGGATAATTCTAAAATTGAATAACTTGAATCTTTTAACAATCAATAGGATAAAATTAATTTTGATTATATTTCAAATAACCAAAATTTTCCAACAGATCCTTAAAACAATAAAAGATAAAAAAATAATAATAAAAATCCAATAACGAGCAAAGAAACTGATTAAAAACCATTAAGCAAGTTTAAAGGTTAATTTAATGACTAAACTTAAATAAGCTCTCCAAGAAATAAAATGAGAGAAAAGATTAGCTTATAAAATTAAAAAAATTGAAAATCCATGATATTAAATTTGAAATATATATTTGTTAATCATTTAAGCTAATGTTTATTGCAATCAATCCAATTATTATTAAACTTATATGATATTACGGCTGTGCCTTTTTATTTTTATTTCTTCATCAATAATATCTTGGCTTTCTAAAATTTAAGATTTGTAAGCATCATTTAGATCTAATTCTATAAAAATGAATTTTATCTGGTTTATCAAATCAAAATTTTTAAAGAACATTGAATAGATAATAAAACCAATTTGGACTTCAATATCAATTTTCGTCAAATGGCAATACTATTTTTCTATAGCATTATATTGAATTAACTCAGTAAAACAACAATTAAGGGAAGAGTATATCTTTTTTTTAGAATCAGTTATGACTTTATAATTAATTTTTGCTTTTGTCATAACTATTATATAACGATATATAAATATATAATGAATCAAATCTCATCGATTTCATCATTTAATTTCTTGAGTTAATTATTCTATGGAGTCTCTGGTTCCTCTTTAATTACACCTAGTCTTTAGGAAAAGCATAATTTTTGTTACTACTGCTGCTAAGCTGATTTTTATTATTGAGCTGATAATTATTGTTTTTCTTCTAAAGCCTCGAATGAGGAGTTGCTGTCACAGAAATTGATAACATCAAAAAGGTCTTTGACTTCATCTGTACCCAACTTAGTAGTACATTTGGTAAGATTAATTGAATGGATTGATTATTAAAAGTGAATCGATTTGTCCCTGATTTGTTAACTGGTTTCTTTATAAGCAATAATGATTTATCCATGAGTTTTAGTTAGATCTCTTTTATCAATAAATTATTCATTAGAATTAGAAACAGATTATTGTAATATTTTCATATTTGCTTACATAGACCTTAAAATACCCAAAAGTGGTTTCTCACTTAACCCTAGAACGATGTCATCTTATGATCTCATTTTTTGATCCTGAGAGAAAATTTTAGGTTGATAAAGCCAGGGATGAAGTAAAGCCTCTAATTTTTTATAAAATATGATTACAAGCTGAAGTCAATCTTTGGTCTGGATTCCACTTCAATATTCTTTTGATAAAGTCAATGACTAAAGGGGGTAATTTAAGAAATTCCGGTTATTGAAAATGGCTGATGTATTCTGATTAAGTTGAAAAACTTTCCATTTGATTTTCTTAATCTATAGGTAATTTGCCACATAGCATTTGATAACAAACAACTCCAATAGCCCAGACATCAATCTTCTAGGAATAGCCAGCACCTACCCACAATTCAGGAGCTTGATAGGGCATAGTTCCAGTTACTGTCCACATGAGGTTATTTTTGATGTCTTTGAAATTCTTTTCTGCCACAAGGAATCTTTTTGAAACACCAAAATCAATTAACTTAATGGTGTTGGTGTCATTATCAAAAACAATGTTATCTGGTTTGATGTCTCGATGACATAATCCAACTTTATGAATGTATTACACAGCCTCAAATAATTATCTCACGATTAAACAGGCTTCATTCAAATCCAAAGTCTGTCTTTCCTTTAATATATGTTAGAGACTTGGATATGGCAAATACTCCATCACTAGATAAGAGCATTCCATATTTGGGTCAATGTAAAGCATATTGGTTTTACAAATATATGGGTGATTTAAAGCCACGGTGTTAAGGAATGTTTATTTCATAATTTCAGTTATTTCTGGATCTGCATTTCTTGAAATTTTGACAGCATATGTTTCGTCTGGGTTAGTTATTTGCCAACATTAACGTACAACTGCATGAGCTCCTTCACCCAGAATTTTTCCAATTTGATAGATATTTTTGAATGATTGCTTCATCTATTCAAATTGTTTCTTGTTTGACAAATAATCAATTATTTTGGGGTTATTCTCTTTAAATTCGCTTTAACTTGAAGAATGAACATATTCCAATATTTATGGGCATTGATTAATAATTTCTTAATCATTCTATTATTATTAATTCTCATTCCTGAATAAATTGACTTTCAATTTATTTCTTAACCTCTCAAAGTTTCCTTTTTTGTCCATTTTATTGTTATTTACTTTTTTTTATATAATAAAACCAAAATTTATTGTTTTAGAGGATTAATAAAAATTGATAAAATCCTCAATATTATTAAATCCTAATGATTACTCTAACTGAAACATTCTAATTACAACTTGAAAGATAAAATAAGTAATAAATCTTTTATTTTATTTAATGATTTGCTTACTAAAATTCCTACTTTTAATTTAAAAGCAAAATAATTCTTAAAATTTTGGTTATTTCAATTTCAATTCAGAATGTTGAGATTCATAATGGTTTTATAAAATCAAAGATTAATAAACAATTTATACTAAAAAAATTGAAGATCTATCTCGCATTTCACAACTTTTTAACCAGACATTAATATTTAAATAAGACTAACAACTATGTTGATGTTTCTATGTTTAGAAATTTGGATTGGAAATGATTTCATTGATTTTTGATATTTTGTTTAATTAGAATAACTCCTTTATTTGCTGCAACCATAAATTACACATTTATAATTTTTATTAAGAAAAAATAATGAATGACTTTTGATTACAAAGTTATGATCATTTTGATCTAGCAAAGCCAACCCTATCGTTATCTCTATCATAAACAGAATAATATTTGCTTAAGAAAGTGTCACCCAAAATCCAAGCTGGCCCTTGAGGGAAAGGAATGTCTAAGGGCATAAATGTTCCTATACATTCACAACCTGCACCCATTTCCAAGAAGCTATCTGTAGATGCAAAAGATCCATATGCAATCTAATTATATTATAAACATATTTACTTCATTTCCATATGAATCTATCTTCATTACATAATCATGTGCATCAAGATCATAATGAATTCCATCCAACACAAATGTTAAGGTTGGTAATTCTTTAAGATTCTTGCAATTATCATCTATATTAAGAGTATCAATCAAATCATATAAATCATCAGATGGACCTGTAATCAGAGATGTGCCAGTGTCTGCTATGACACTGCAACCTCCTTTACATAATCCAACATCCTTTCCATTTACCAAAATGTTATTAGCCTCCAATAGCCAGTAATACTTATTTGCCACATTATGAAAATGCAATTCACCTTCAAAATGATCTTAATTCCATCCTCCCAATGTTAGTTCTGAGGTTCTAGAGTTCTCTTATCTTGAAAAGTAGAATGAAAACACATTCCTATCCAACAATTTTTATTGCATGATATTATCAAATAATGGATTAAAATGATAGGCAGCCATTGTTGGATATGCTAAACCGACTATACCATCAAAATCAGATTAAGCAAATACATCTCCATTTTCCCTAACTATTTCTGCGAACTCTTGTTTTCTAATCTTAACATTTCCGACATAGGCAGTATCTGCATTGATCTTTTAATTTATTTATCTTTTATACCTCTCCCATCAATTCACCAGTACCAAATTCAACATCCAAATCATAACCTAAATGCTCATAAGTCAAACTCTTTTAGCCATCGTATTGTTTATGATTCTTGCAACCATAATCGTGACATCTAGCTGAATTCAACCAAATATTAGCTGATCCAGTATCAAATATAACCTATTTTAGTAATAAATTCTACTTTAAATTTATTTTCTTATCCTCCAAAACTAATTTCACCAGTATATTAAGTATTTTTAAAATTATATAATTTTATGCTCTCCTTCTGTGTTGTTTATGTCAATGCAATGTCATCCATTATATCACTCTTAGATCTAAAATGCTATCCTGTTGTTATGAAATCGAAAAACGATTTTCTAGCCTAAGATTGAGTTCGCTCCAATTTAATTGAATAAATTTTATTCTGCATTCCTGGTTGCTCCTCCAAAAATGAAGCACAATAGGTTGACAAGACCAAAATGGAAATAAAGTAAACTTATTTCATTTAATATTTAATGTTTTCCTTTAAAAACGATAATTTTTACCATAAAGTGAATTAACAGAATCAATAATCAAATCCGTATTTTACTAATTTAACAAACTCTAAAAAACCTATGAATCTTATTATATTATCAATATTAACTGCTATCATCATAAGAAAGATCATCCATGCATGATAGCTTAGTTGTCGAATTTAAATAAATTATATTTTGTATAATGAAAATTTAAAAATCATAGTCTAATTCCATAAAATTATATAAATAAATAAGAAAATTACAATAAATCAACCACAAATTAATTTATTAGAATTAAATACAACCATAATACTTAAACATTGATTTTGAAAGTGTAAACTCCTTTCAAACTTCACACTTTTTGTTTCTTATTCTCTCTACTTGTCTATAAATTATTTAAATGGCTCAGTTTATTAAGTATTTTTAATCATCAGTTTACTGATATTTAACTACTACACTTTTTAATATTGATATTATTCTTCTGGAATCTGTGCTTTACATTGGCAATTTAAGATCTCTTAATATTCTTAAAATCAAAGTTCAAATTAATATCTTTCATTTTCAAAGTCAAATTCCTGAAGTAAATTTTAAATATATCTGTTAATTCTTAATATATTACTAGATCTGAGACTCTTGCTTCAATAAATATTTAGATATAAATCTATTTAATTGAACACTCAATATCTTAAAAGCGAAGAGATAAAAAATAATGAGATGGTCATTTTTTGATACTAATAACCAAATTTTTTCTCTTTCCCATATATTAAGTTAGATGAAGAAAGAAGAAAACAAAAAGAAATAGTAATTTCAAAGATTTATATTAGGAATATGATTACAATGGTGTTTTTTGAATTCTGCATTTAATTGATTGAAAGTTATTATTAAGAAAGGTTTACAAACACGATGTCAAACTATGCAAACCACAAAAAACAGAGATTTATTCTAATTTAAAGACCAGTCTACACTATAGCAAATTTTTATTTTATTTATCATTTTTAAGGAGAGTGTAACTTCCTCATAATTCCCAATTTTATAGCATTTTTAAGATTTTTACTTATAGACGATTCAAGAGAAACAATTCTAAGTTGCAATAATTGATTAATAACATAAATATTTTAAATTAAATTTGAATGTTTAAATCCTTTTAAAAAAACAAGAAGAGATTGAGGAAAGACAATAAAAATTTAAAATTATAAAAGATTCTGTTTATATAAGTTTCAAAGGATTCATACTAAATGATCTATTTTCACACTTGAATTAAATTAAGAAGCAAATTGATCAATTAATTTTTGAGTGTCAATTCTTTATTTGTTGAGTCTCTAACAATATTTTATTTATTACTTATATTTTTTCTTTTTTTACATAGTTTATGTTCTACCTTCGAATTTGATTGTGTTCTTCCTGTTATTCTGTTTTTAGATTATAGTTTTCCATTCTTCTACTTTAACCTAGACTAAATGCATTATTCATTCTAGTTTTATGAGCATTCAATTGCCATTTATCTTTGTTGTAGAGTGTACATTTGGGTATTTCTAATAATTTTCTGTTCATTAGATGGCTAGATTTAAAGTTTTTGTTAGGGAGATTAGGAATGAAATATTATAACTCATAAGGGATGTTTTTAAGTCTTTTGGCTCTCAAACTCTCTTATTTTGGAGTATAAAGATGGAGTTGGTTAGGACTGTTTATTTAAGTACCTGTGTGTTTGTGTAATCTCTTTTCAGTTTAATGACCTTTGTTGGTTGAAAGAATTCCTTTTCTTAATACAAAAAATATACTTGATTGTGATGTTGTTGTTTAGGCTTCTGATTCAAATTTGACACCTTGTTCCAATTAAGGCAAATGAAGAGTTAATTTCACTTTTCTTTCTGAATACATAATTTATTGATTAAAAGATGATTTCAGTGTATAGTTAAGTATAATACCAATTAAATATGATGGTGCATTTAAGTTGTACTATTTAATTAATACAAAGTGTTGAAGTAAATACTTGTCCTAATTTTGAAATAAATTAGAAAGTTAAATTGAACCTCTAAGAGATTTGAACTTCCATGAAACAGTTCATAATTGTTAATCTTTCTTATTATTAAAAAGTTGAAAATTTTGTTCAAATATGTAATACTATTGCTAACTGCATTAGTCTATATTTACATAGGTCTGTCTTCAATAGGATTGCATAAAGAAAGGACCCTTATGTGACATGTGTGTTGATAATCATAAAATTCATACGATTAAAAATTTAGAAGCATATTTGGATGATTACACAAAATACTTAAATATGGAGTATTAAGCATAAATATTGTAAAAATTAGAATAAATGAAATAATACTTTCATGACAAGATTTCATCATTATAAATAGATGTAAATTTTATAGATGAAAAGAGAAAAAAAGAAATAATTAAACAGTTGAAGCAAGAGAAAATGAGTCATCAATAATATCAATCAAAAATTATTGAATTAGTTCAAAGAGATTAATTAAAAGATAGAGAGTATTTAGAACAATTTTTTGAGCAAATAGTAGAGATTGAAAAGGATATTAAATCCTAATTTTTATAACTACCATAGAAACTAGTATAAGCTTAATATCGTCATTAACCTTCACAGCAATCTTAATAAATTATAAATACTAAATCAATTTTATCAAGCGAAGTGAGAGAGTTATCACCTTAATTATCAAATCGATCAAATAAATCCAAGGAACCCATATTCTAATAAAAATAAAGAAGTTAATCGCCACTTTCTAAACAATTGCTTTAAAGAGACTTGATGCCAGTTGGCTCATTTAATAATTCTAAATTAAAAAATTATTTCACTGAATAAGATTCATAATTATCTCTATAAAATTCATTCAAAATTACCAAGCCCTTTGACATTGATAAATCATCAAGCAAGCAAAGTAGAATTGAAGGAGACAGGTAAAAATCAAAATCATAAAATGCTTCATTTGATTAAATTAAGCAACTTGAACCTTTTAGAAATACTTAAAAATCATAAAATATTGAAGTTTCTGCATTTTAATTTGAGAAACCAGAACAATCCGATTTATTATATCAAAAGTAGAGTTATATAAGATTTGTTCCACCAGAATAGCAATAACAATAAGTAGTTGGTTATTTTACGAATCAATAGACCTCGCCTCAAAAAGAAAATAGCTAATTACATCAAAAGCAGCCTTCAAATATTAAACCATAATATTCAATGAAAGATGAAAAATAAGTCTAATAAAGTTCAATTCCATATTAAAATGAGACCTACTTTGAATTGCAATAAAGTTAAATCAATCAACCTTAAAATTTCGACGTTAGCTAATAATTCTAATTCACTTAATTTGTTGGTACTTAATAAGTTTAAACTCCTTAATAGAGTATTCTTATAAGAGAATAGGAAACAAATAATTTTTAAAATGGCATGAAATAGTCAACATAATCGGCAATTTCAGGAATATATAATGAAAATAAATCCCCATAAGATATGTCCTTCATTAGTTCAAAGTATATTTATCAAGATTATTTAGATCAATAGTTACTCCTTAAATAAAAGTAACATAGAATTTGCCCAATCCTTTTAAAATAGAAAAAGACTTAACACTCAAAATTCATGATAAAAGCGTCAAGGATTTATGTTTTATGGATGATGATAAAATAATTACATGTTCAAAGGATATGACCATAAAAATTTGGGATAAGTATTGTTATGATTTTATTAGTAAGGAGAACTAAATAATTAAAAATTGAATTGAAAGATCATACAGATTAAATTCTATGCATTGCATTTTCTGAAAAAAGAATAATAGCCAGTGGATCTGTGGACAAAACAGTTAGAATATGGAAACCTACTCCATCTTGGAAAATTGCATTTGTTTGCTAAGGACATTCAGAGAGAATAAGATGTGTAGAGTTTGTGGGAAATTTTATTGCTTCAGGATCAGATGATACAACTTTAAAATTATGGGATTTAGATGGCTAATTATAGCATTCTTTCAAAACGAATGGCAGAATTAGTGCAATGGCTATAGATAAAAATCTAATTATAGTTGGGAGTGGTAAAAATATTCTGGTGTTGGACAGTAAGACCAAAAACAAATAGTAGGAAATCATAGGACATAAGAATTTGATTATGTGCTTATTGCTTAGTAACTAGAACTAATAGAGTAAGTTAATAAGTGGATCGAAAGATAATTTTATTAAAATATGGTCTTATCCGAAGATGCAGGAAATTAGAAGTTTAGAAGATGATTATTCAATTCAATCTCTGTTCTTTGATCCCATTTCTTCATATCTTTATGCTGGCCTAATGGGATTTGAATAAGAAGGCAAGATTTCAATTTGGAAATTGGATGATCAACCAAAAAAATAATAGGAGATCATTTCGAATCCATATGGATGCAACAAAGTCTTGTATGATGGGATATATCTCTATAGTGCTCATGAGAATAGAAGGATGGAAATTTATGTTATTAATGAACTCTGATATAAATATTATTCAATATAATTTTAATTGGGATTATTTATTCTATATTATTAAATTTATTAGATTAAGAAATTTATGCAAATTTAAATAGAGAAAAAGAAAAATTCTTTATTTACGTAAGGCGTTAGTTATGTTGTGTGGAAAACCATCGTTAATATCTTTAGCTTATATGCTATTGTTTAAGTATCCTTAGCGTTATTTGATGAACAATCGTATAAGTTTTAAAATAAAGGAACCATTTTTCTCTTAATTCGACTGTTAATAATTGTATTTAGATAATAGTTAATTAGATCGTTCTATTTGCAGATATTTTTATAAAATTCAATGTTTAGCAAATTATAGATAAAAATGTAGTCATAAACAAAAATAATGAATTTTCGAAAAAGTATTTGCTATTTATATTTTGTTTTGACTTTTTACCTGCTTTTTTTGTTCTGTTTCAAACACTATTTTATTTGCCAAATTACATAGCAGTATTGATATTTTTGAAAGTTATATCATTGATAGATGCTGATACATACACCCAGTAATAATTGCTTTATCATGCATCAATATATTTTGTCTACAAGGTATTGAGATTGATAGTAATCCTCCTATTTGTATTCAATTGTTTTGGTTGTCTCTTTTATTTAATGGGATTGATTGGACTGAACTCAGATGAATTAAGTTGGCTTGATTTCTCAAAGAGTTATAGTGGAATTATAGTTAAGGATCAAACAAGAAATACAAAATACATAATATCTACATATTGGGCAGTTGAAACTCTCACATCCATAGGTTTTGGCGACATAACTCCTCTGAATACCTATGAAATCTTTATAACAGACTTGGCACTCTTTGGATAGATGTTTGTTATTGTTTACACAGTCTCCTACATAGTTTCTCTATAAGACCAAAGAAATCCATATGATAAGAATATGTATGCCATAAAAAAGTTCATGAGAATAAAAAATATATCTAGAGATGTTGTAAACCAAGTCTCCATTTTTCTTGAATAATACTTTTATGATTTTAAGAGGAGAGATCAGCAATCTGAGCAAGATGTCATGAGAAAACTAACCAAGCATTTACAATCTAAACTATTATATCAAGCCTATTAAAATCAATTGTTGAAAATAGAGTGGCTATTTAATCGATTTTCTTTGCCTTGTTTATAAGATATTGCATGCAAAATTAAAGAAGTATAAGTTATTTCTATATAGTTATGTCTAGGAGCTGACTAAATCATAGAATAAGACATCTATGACCCTAAATTATATATAGTAGTCAATGGTTAGATTAACTTAACATTAAATGGAGTCTTAATTAAATCCATTGAAAAAGGTGGCAGTTTTGGAAATTATGAGTTTGTCACTGGAATTCGTTAAAGATCCAAAGTTGCCAAAACAGAAACCTACGCTATCCTTTATTATATTAGCAGATTGGATATGCTTGAGTGTTTATAAAACTCCTTTGAAGACTATCAGAAATTTTAAGAGATATATGATCAAGTGCTTTACGAAAAAAAACTAGAAACTATAGGACTGTATTGCTTGTTATGCAAAAGTACATCTCATTTGACTTAACAATGCCAATAAATCAATATAAAAGAAATGATATAAGACTTTGAATAAGTGAAAATATAATAGAGATAAAAGTTTAAGAGATCTACTAAGCGTCATGATACTCAGAATGCTCCTAAGGACTTTTTATAATATAAATTTGACTTAAAAGTGGATTACCAGAACCTAAACATAGATCAAAAGTGTAAAGCTTATAGGAAAATGCAATTCATACCTTTTGTGATGAGGATGGAGAAGACAAAGGTGGATCCCTTGAGAATAATTCGAGATGTTATTGAAGAGGCAAATTAAAAGAAGGAATTCAAAATATTGCGTGCATTACCCATAATAAATTGTTCTAGTTCATTTGTGGATATATGGAACTATTTCATTTTTATCAACACTTTGATTTTGTTTACTCTTGTTCCTCTAATCATTTTCTTCTATATAGATTATGATTCATTTAAATTGAACCCTTTTTTCAAGGGAATGAGATATTATTATATGGTACTCTTATTTTATTAAATTAGGCCATCCTATTTTTAGATGTCATTTTAAAATTCAATATCAATTACTACTTCTTTGGGGCTCTCATCACATCTAGAAAATAGATAGGATTGAGATACTTATCCTCATACTTTGTATTTGATACGATACCAGTGCTGATATTACTGTATTTTGATTTCATCTCCACATACACTATAGTTTATCTTCTCATTTTATTTAAGGCAGTATCATTCTTCAAAATTGAAAAATAAATCTAGGAGAGATTGAAGCTTTACCCATCTAAATATAACTCCTATTTGATTTTTAAGATGTTCATAGAAGTTCTCTATCTATAGCACTTCTGGGCTTGTATGTATTTTGCAGGTGGTGAATATATGTACTATAATTACCCTGGTACAAAGACGTGGTTAAATGATCCCAAAAGTCACTTCGGATCGATCATAACTTTGGATTACTCAAAATAATATTTAGTCTCCTATTATTGGGCAGTCAATGTAATAACAACTGTAGGTTATGGAGACATTTACCCATTAAACAATATGGAATGGTTTATTAATGATTTAGCCCTTATTTCAGCCATAATGATAGCAGCAATCAACATAACAAATATTGCATTTATTAGAGCATCCTCCAATCAAAAAGAGCAAATAAAAAATAAAGTAGCTATAAGTGAATTTATGAGATAAAATCTAATCTCTAAATAAACAAGAAACTTTATTTTAAAATATTTGTTGAATAGCGAAATCTTTTATGATTACAGAAACACTGAATTAGAATTCAAGACCTTTGGAATGCTTCCCAAATCTTTGAAAAGCAAACTGATGGATCAAGCTTATTCTTCTGTTTACTCTAATTTATGGTTGAATGTATTCGATACAGAAATCATTGCCTAAATTGCCTAAGAAACTAAAGAAGTAAATAATACATAATCTATATTAAAAGGCCTTTTTTAGTGCTCATGAAAATATCTTCCTAGATAATGTTATTGATAGTGATTGTTCTTTGTATTTTATTGAAAAAGGTTGCATCTAATTGTTTTTCAATTTACCAATATCTAACAAAGAGGAGACACTTATTGCTAAACTGAAAGCAAAAGAATCTTTTGGACACTACTCTTTTGTAACTGGAATGAAGCGTTAAGGTAGTATATTAAATAATAAAAGCTTCTGCCAGAAGCTATAAGCATGCTCTATTGATCTATTTGGAGAGAAGTAACTTTTTGAAGGCTCTGCAAAATAATCTTAAGTAACTTGCTTTGTTTGAATAAATTAAGTATGAGGTCCTTTTTCTTAATAAGTTGCAACACTTTAAGATCAAATGCTATACTTGCTAATCAAGTGAACACATGAGTATTTCCTGTCCGTTGACATAAATCAAGTAAAATATTATGTTGACATTCAAACCAAAAGAGAAGATGAATTTCATTTAATAAAGAGAGTATCTAAAAAGAAATAAAAGAATCATTAATTAAAGATTCAATTGGGAAATCGATAAGCAATTTATAAAGAACTCTAACAAGAGACCTTTCAAAGAAGTCTTCCAATAAGTAAATTTTATTATCGATGAATCCAACTCAATGTGAATAAGGATTTTAATCTATAATTATTAATAATTTTTATATTTGATTATTGATTTAGCAAATAATAAATTAAAACTTACTTATTTTTTTAATACGATTGTATGTAGAATTTAAAAATCGTGAATTCGTCATGCCTTTATTTTCACTCTCGAAGAGATCAAGACAATTAGACTCTTGGATTTTTTCTAGAATATAACTTATTGCTGTTGTTTATAGACTTGTTCATAAAAAGCTGTAATAAATTGCTATGCGTAATAATTAACATACTCTTATTTAATTCAGATGAAAAGCTATTGTGCTACAAAAATATCTTATTTTATTAATTGTAAATATATATAATTGATAAATCTTTATTTTATATTAATTAATATATGTTCTCGTTTTAAGATTCCTGATTATAATATTAAATATATAAACTAAATTTATCAGAATATATTCAAAGACATAATAGTAATGATATTATAAACCTAGACAATGAATTAGATAAATTAAATGAATTTTCTTCAGCCCTATGGTTGTTGCTTTTATCCTTATCGTCCACAAATATATTATAATTGGCAAGCCGAGAACATTCAAGAACAAAATTCTGCTGCTACAACTTATAAGCAAGAAGTAGTATAATGGTATATATGGTTTTGATATACTTACAGGCTGTTCACTTTGGAATAATCTGAGTTGTATAAACTATTTCAGATAAAAGGATAAATAAGAACATTTCCAATAATGAAAATGTATATACATGATAAACAATTTCAGCCTTCGAATTATGCACTTCTTCAAAAGTTAACATTATTTACATATTTTGTAGGGCTACAATTAAATTAGAGTCTAAAATTGATGATAACTAGTTTATAATCAAAACGAGAGTCTCTCACAAAAAAACAGATGTATTAAATATTCTTAAAAACTTTAGGAATTATATGAAAAGCTGATGATTTTTGATGATGAAAATTTTCTAGATACAATTATAGTGAGCGAACCTCACTTAGAAAATTTGAGCAGCTTTCTTGAATTGTTAGATGAAACTAGTGATAAATATTTTCTTTCTACCTCTCCAAAATCGAATTTAGAAAAGGCAGAAGACCCTCTTTGGTTTCATTAGAATAGCTTTCATAGTTGTTCAGCCTGGATTATAAAGGAATTCGAGAAAAATATTAATTTTTATTACAACATACAAAGAGATAAAAAGAAAAAATATAGATTTTAAACATAGATGATAACTAGAAATAACTCCAAAGATCTACAGGAATACTTTGAAAAGAATCTGGCTCACAATAAAGAGAAAGTAAACATATTATTCAATTTTATTAGCTCAGCTATTATTTTGAATAAATATACACAGATATCAAAACCCATCCAAATGAATTGGATAATATCTTTTACGAAAATATATTTTCAGGGACTGCTATTAAATTAATCAAATCCTAGGTTGAACTCTCATCTAACTTTCAATAAAAATGTCACTCTGATGCCAACATCATCAATTCTATGTTAATCTTTTCAATGTCAGATTTATTAGATTAGAAGACTTATTTCCTAAAGAAATTCTATTAGATTGTGATTCAATTGTTTTAAGAACATTTGGAGAATGAACTATTCAACAGTGAATTATAAATTAAGAAGAAAAAAGACAAGAAAAAGTTAAAGAAAAAAAAGTCCGAAAAAATTGAATATAAGAAAACTCTTGATCCTATTGAATTGAATCAACGTCTCTCAAGCAAGAATTTATAAGACTCAAACATACTAAGATTTTCGAGATCGTATTCATAAAATAATTTTGCCTATTCTTATGTGACACCACCAAATACACCCTCAGCTTGGGAAAATAGTGATGATCAGAAGTATAAATTCTTATTTAATTTTAAGTGAAGTGAATGCTCAAAGCTGTCAATCTCAGAAATAACAGAAAAATGAAAGATAAAAAAATGTTTTAGAAAGTCAAAGTATTATTGAATTAGGATAAGCCAATATCTCTCAAGCCTTTGTAGAAAATTCGTAATATCCAACTAATGATGACTTTGTAGAATACACTCGAACAATAACTGCAAATATTTTAGAAATAGTATTTGGATCTTTGGCAGATGAATATGCATACAAAGATGAAGTGATAAAAGAGAAAAAAAAGATTAAGAAGAAATAGAAAACAGTTTGGAGATCTATCCCAGAAAGCAGAGACGAATAGATGTAACTATAATCTCCTGAATCTGAAATTACCAGATTCTCTGTAGAAACCTAGGCTTAAACTATAAGAAGTCTCTGCTCAAATAGAACTGCTTCTACATCAGAGGAGGAGAAGAAATAAAGATTGAAAACAAGAAAGTCTGCAATTCGATTTGAGTAATAGGAAACTGAATCAATCTCATCATCTAATTAGATATAGGATGGCAGTCTAAAGGAATAAATTGAAAATGTCTAATAAAGAGCACAATAGAAATTAATTGAATAGATTAGTTATGATATTGTTGAATTCACTGATAACATTATGAATGATTATGAAGAGATGTTACCCTTTAGACTTCTAGCTTTTGACAGAATTAAACTAGTAATTTAGAAGGTGTTCTATGGAATACCTGATGATATGATATAGTAAGAATATAATCAATATCAAGATTGTTTGGTTCTTGTGCTACTGGATTGGCATTAATTGATTCGGATATAGATATTGGCATTAGTGGATTTTAACCTATGAATAGAAATGTTATTAAGGCTCTTTTTGATAACTTATTTTTTGAATTCTCTAAAAGGAAATGGGTTATAAAATCTAAGTATGTTTATTGCATGAGTTTAGTCCCATTTTCAATTCAGTCGTCCCAGTAATTAAACTCGAAATAGATCCTCAAGTCTCTTAGACTGAATTCGAAGGAAGAAATCTAACTGATACAGATATTCAGAAGTGGAAAAAGCTGAAATTAAAGATAAAAAGTTGCATCAAAGTTGATATCTCGTTCAATTTTAGTGGAAGCACATATGATTCTCCTCATTCTGGTTTTATGACTACAAATTTAGTTAAATAATGGATGAAAGAATATCCAGTTATCTAATAATTGGTATTGATTTTGAAGAGCATGATAAAGAAATTAGGATTATCAGAATCATATACTGGTATATTAAATATATTTATGGTAAAGGTGGCCTCTCTTCTTACTCTCTAATAATTATGGTATATTCTTATCTAAGAGAAAATAGAGTAGCCTAAAATTAAATAGGAGAATACTTCATTGATTTGCTTAAGTATTATGTAAATGAATTTAATTCTACAACTACTGGAATAGGTCTATTGGCTGATATGAAAAATCCATCATCGAGGTATTCACTATCTAATATATATCTAATAGCTATTTTTTTAAGCTATAAGATTATTGTTTACCGTAATTACCAATAACGATTTTCAGTCCTTTGAATAGAAAACTACTAACTAATTCTTGTATTCACATTGGCAAGATATTTGATTTTTTTTAAGCGACTTTAAGTTAACTTGAACAAAAAAGAGAATTTTATTGCAACTACGTAATTTTAGGTAAAAAGAAGCAATAAAAATTGAATAAAACTTTGGGCAATTTTATCACTAACTTATTAGAATCAATTAAATGAAATGAATATTGTATATAGATTATATATTAGTTTTACTATGTGAGACTCTTTTAAAATAAATTATATATTATTAAATGGCTATTATTGAATCATACCTCTAGTGATACCATTGGGGAGTGTTTGATAGAAAAGTGATGATTTGAGAGGTTCCTTAGTTTTAAGAATATGAAATAGTATTTTCTGTAAATCATTATTATAAAAATGGGAAATTAAACTTTGTGTGCTGGTGAAGGGAATGAAGTTTAGGTTTAAGCAGAGATTAAGAACAAATAGAGGAAAGTGACCTACGTTCAACAGTTTGCCAAGTTGGATAATGAATAACCAAATAAATAATCATTAATTGCCACCCATTCAAGCGAGAAAATCTAAACTAACTCTCTTAATGATTGGCTTGAGACTCTTCATGAATCTGTACTAATAAGTTAAATTGATCACTAATGTTATGAGGCATCTACTAAATATTTCTCTGAAATTGATGATTCCGAAGACACTGATGATCCTTCGACTTCCACCATTGATCAAAAAGATCTTAATGAATATCAGAAGAACTATCCTTATTGTAATTCTATTTTGGATATGATAATCATCAATTTCTATGTCTTGTAAAAATATGAATTTAAGTAATTATTCACCATTTTATTATAGAATGAAACTTATTGGAGGGCCTCCAAAATAAAGAATGAGATGGTCTTGTTGGTAATTGATGGCCTACATTCCCAAATGCACTATACAATCTGATCATTTATCGTTTGTTGACGAAGATAAAAAATAAGTTTTTAAAATAAAAAAAGATACACATAGAACTGTTTCAACTAAAGATATTAAATACTTTGAATCTGGCCAAGGTAAATAAGACCTTGAAAAAGTATTGATTAAACTATCCAAATTATTTCCAAAACTAGGTTATTGTTAAGGTATGAACTTTCTAGCGGGTTTTACTTTGATCATTAATAACAAAAATGTCACTTAGAGTCTTTAATTCTTGGCTCAGATGATGATCAATCCGAAATTCCTAATTTATTATCTTTTTTCAGAAGAAATTCCCCTATTGAAATTACTTGAATTTATTTGCTAATAAGAAATTAAATTTAAGATTCCTGATCTCCATTAACATATTTATCATAAGTTGGAGGTCTCCAATGCATTTTGGCTTACTAAAATAATAATGACTATGTTCTTATACAATTTTCATCTCAACAATGTATGCAGATTCTGGGATTTCATTTTAGCAACAAATATATTTTAAATATCAACCATCATTTGCTCATTTCTCGAAATTTATAGAAATCAAATATTTCAAATGGATGATTTAAATGCTTTTATAATATGGTTTGATAAACACTAAAATGAAGAAATTCCTGATAGTCAAATGAACTATCTAATCTCAAAGTCTTGCAAGTAAATTATTAAAAAAGAAAAAATAAACTCCTATGCAAATTTATACTGCATAGGCCATACGAATAATCATCAATTGCAAATTGAAATTGCGAACGATTACCAAAAAATGACAGGAGTAAGAAACTTTATTAAAAAGGACATATTTGATTAATGATCTACATATATATATAATTGTAAAAACTTTAATCATTTCAATAAGACTTAATTTTTTTGGGAATATCTTAATTGATAGCATATATTGTATATATTAGAGAAGAACTAATGCAGAAAATTGTCCATTTTGGCATACATCTGAAATTTGCTATATATAGATTGATGTTAATTCATATGCTTCGATCTTCTCATTAAAGGAATAGATAGAACTTATGTTATGTAAAGATTATTTTTATTATTTTATAATTTACTAAATGGAAATTAATTAAGACACTCTGAACTTTTTATTTAAGGAATTATGTGCTATGGCTTTCTTATAACAAAAATCATAAAATGAATTA
The DNA here is from genome assembly GCF_000165425.1 of Paramecium tetraurelia. Lineage (NCBI taxonomy): Eukaryota > Ciliophora > Oligohymenophorea > Peniculida > Parameciidae > Paramecium > Paramecium tetraurelia. Next base: position 423,856 of record NW_001799510.1, on the reverse strand, counting down.
AATGAACTTTATCAATATTACACTATGCAAGAAGCAAGGCTAATAAACCAATTTTATCATTATTAAACGATCAACGAATAAGAATTGAAGTATGATTGGAATATTATACTTTAGATTAGTGAATAGATTTATGGCAAGAATTTCAGAAGCTTTCTAATTGATGATGGCAAAAAGGTAAATTATAAGATGCAAAGAATCTAAATTTTAACCATCTATATATAATTGTTTAACTTAAACTTTTGAAGGGAAGAATAGTCTAATTTGTCAATTGATTTAAGCCATTTATGGTGAGTGCAGACTTTAGATTGAAGTACTAACAAATAAGAACCAAAAGATTGAAGTCAAAAGAGTAATTCTTAATCAATATTAAGATACACAGTCAAGATAACAACAATGATGAAGAGAAACTTCAGAATCAATTCTATTCAGTTTAAGTTACAAACAAGAAGAATATTTAAAATGATTGGCAAGTTAATATGAAAAACAATAAGAAGTTGAACAATTACTATTTGAAAGTATTCCCTAAACTATATGATGTGATAAGCAGTGTCGACAAGTATACAATACAATCATAATATATAGAAGTCAAGATGAATAAATCCTATATTTCTAAAACAGAGACTAGAATATGGATAGAATATTCAATTAGTTACTTTAATAAAATCAACATATCAAATAATCATTGAATTGGTCAGTCAATTTGGATCAAGAAGTGTATAATAATAAGATTGAATAAAAATTGCAAAAGATAAAATTACAATAATTAATCCCAAGCCATTAATTATCAACTCAATCATCTCCAACTAAGCCTTCGCAACCATCAAATAAATCAATTAAATAAAATGCTCCCACAAGTCCATTCAAAAACAATGGCATTAATAATAGTCACAATCCAGGTAAGATGCCTTCAATTAACGTTAAATTTAGGAGTATTTCACAAAATGTTCCAATGAGTGAAACTAATTTTAAAAGTTAAAATAATTTCCTTAATCCACAGCAATTCTAAGCATAATAAAATTAATAATAATAACAATATTATTCATCGGAAATAGAAAAATCGGCTTTGTTTTCAAAAATAATAGAAAACTATAAATAAAATTAATTTCAATTAAATAAAATTAAAATAGAATTTAAACCTAAAAGATAACATTGCTCAGTCCTGAAAAGTAAATTAATGATTGATCTCATCCCACTTCATAATTCAAAATTAAAGCCTAAAGCGACTCGACATTTATTATAATAAGTTCCATCAATAATCAATTGATCCTATTCTTTATATATCGAAATTTTTTTTAACCATATTAATTTATCAATTTAAATTTAAGAATTATATTAATTAATAGTTGCTTTTTATTTAATAAAAATACTTGACATTAATTTAATAAATATGTTCTATAATTATTCAATTTTAGTAGTTTGAGAATTTTCAACAAAGAATTGATATCTAATAGCGATAAAATAAAAGATAATTAGACTGGAATGAATATACCAGAAGTAAAGAAATTCTTTACTAATATTACAGTCTTTAATTCAAAATAATAGTTTGCAACCAGGATAGTAAGTAATCGGGGATGGATAGGATTAAAATATTCAAACTGACTGCCATAGGCAAAATTAAGCGAGTAAGAATATTTTTAATAATGAAGATGAGGCAAATTTCAAAATATTGGTAACATTATTAAGTTAGATTAGGCAATTTCAAGTAAGATATTTATATTACTATATTGAGAATGATATACAAATGATAGAGAAGAGTTTAAAACCATTTTTTATTCTTTAATTTATCGCAATAACTCATCGATTTCCTAATAAAATAATTAGTTTACTGTTAACTAGAAAAAGGATTAGTTTATATTTTATAAGGAGATTAAGTTAATTACTAAATAATTATTAGGCCACTTCTTACTTTATTATAGAGAAGGGATAAGTAGAAGTTATAATTAATGAAAAATAGGTTAAAATGATATCAGAAGGAGATTATTTTGGAGAGAGATTGCTTTATTGTATAATACAACTAGAAGTGCATCAATTAAAACATCAGTATTTATACTATTATATATGTTTAGCTGACTGTAAATTTTGGATGCTAGACGGAATAACCTTTAGAAAGGCAGTTGAATCTATGATGAAAGTAGGGTATGAAGAGAATAGAAAGTTTATAAACAAAATTGAATAATTCTCCTTTATGACACCCTAATAAAAAGATTCAATTGCGCATTCATTAATTACTACTAAATTTGAACCCGAAGGTTCAATTGTGAATGAAGGGGATTAGGCAGATTCATTTTTATAATTAAGACAGGAACACTTGGAGTTTACGTAGGGAATAAATAAATTAATACTATGGGTCCCTTAGACTGTTTTGGTGAACAAGCTTTATATCATAAAAGACAAAGAGGAACATCAGTAAAAGCTGTTACAGAAGTCAAATGCTTATCTTTGGGTAGAGATAATTTAACTAAGGTATTGGGGGATCACATTTAGTTGTTTATCCACAAAAATATTATCAGATGGACTATTATTTGGAAAAAGTGATATTTTAAATTAATTAAAGAAATTACATTAAGGAAAGATTACATAAGAAGCTTAGATTTAGAATTACAATAAAGGGTCAGTTATATTGAAAAAAGATACTAAATTTGAATAATTAGTAATTGTACTTGAAGGATCTTTGTAAAGTGATGATGACAAAATAGGAAAAGGAAATTATTTTGGCTATTAATTTCCGCCCAAAAAGAGAAATAATGATATAATAAAAGTGATTATATAATGATTACTGACGGAGTCTTAGCAACGATTTAATTTACTTAAATATTTACAATATTTGGAGGCGATTTTGAAATAGCAATCTAAGGAAAATTTGAAATACAATAATAATACCTTCCTATTAAAACAAACAATTCTTATATTCAGATAGAGAATCTTATCTTTATTAAGAAATTACCTCCAGTTTAATCTAAGGTGCTTTATTTAGTTAAGTATAAAATTAAAATAATTATTATGTACTGAAATGCATAAATATGGCTAAAATTTTGTAGGAAAAATTGCAAAAACAACTTTTATAAGAGAAGATAATTCTAGAAATTAGTAATTTTCCATTTATTTTGGAATTTACTAGAACATTCAGAGATGAAACTTCTATTACTTTCTTTTCTAATATATTGCAGGAGTTGATCTATTCGATGCAATCAGGTATATGGGTTTATTAAGCAAGGAAGTAACTCAATTTTATGTTGGAACTATAATATTATGTTTAGAATACCTCCACTCAAATGTAATTGTCCATAGAGATCTGAAACCTGAAAATTTTATAATTAATCCTGAAGAGAGATTGGTTTTAGCTGATTTTGGATTTGCAAAGCAGATTGGTCAGTCTTAGGGATAAAGAGCTTTTACACTTATAGGCACTTCCCATTACATGGCTCCTGAGATCATTGGAGGTAAGGGTTACTCTTATAATGTTGATTTTGGAATTTAGATGTTTGCTTTTATGAATTTCAATGAGGAGTACCATATGGCGAAGAATTAGATGTATTCTTTATATTTTATAGTAGAACCCTTTTGAGATATATGAGTTCATCCTAAATAACGAATTAATATTTCCTAGTTTCTTAAAAAAAGATAAACAAGCTATAACATGCATAGAATAGTTATTATCTAAATAACCTGAAACTAGATTAGGAATATCAATTGTGGATTTGAAAACTCATGCTTGTACAACCAGTAATTAATACCACCTGTATGAAAATTTGCATTAAATCTTAGTTTATACCTCCTAAAAAAAGAAATTATTTCTAATTCCGAGATTGAGACTTAAATTGAATAAGGCAAATTGATTTTATAAGAGATTGAGGAGCATTAGTAATAAAGCAATATTTTATAAAATTAAGAATGAGGAATAGATCTTAATTGGGATTAATCATTTTGATATATAGATATAAGATCTAATTATATTAAATATTTTTATTGTAAATGTACACTATATTATTTTGACTCATTTCTTGGTTTCTTTGGCTTACTTTCTTTTCTCTTTAACTCCCACAAATTTAGCATTGTACCATTCTTATCTTAATCTTCTATAAACGCTTTTAGCTCTTAATTCCTTTGAAATCACAGTAGCCTTTTCTCTCTTTGGTGTTCTTTAGAAAGTGATGACCTATAGGTTATTAAAGTCAATTTTACTTCTGGATTAGTATTTTATGTGACTGGTTGAGCAACAACGTCGTTGGCAGAGTCTTTGACAACTCCATTCTTTGGTTTACCAGCAACTCTTGGGAATAAGACTAATTTTGACAAATATGCCTTAATTCTTTTAACATTAGCTGCCAATTCTTCTTAACTGTTATTTCTTCTTCTGTGATCGACAGCAATACCAACTGTTCTGGCGAATTATGCATTAAGTCCTGCTTCTTTCAATTCAATGAGTGAGAATCCTCTTCCCAATTTCTAAACTCCATTGTACTTAATGGTTTGGCCTCTTACAACTGGTCTGAGTAACTCCACTGGTCTTGGAGATGCTCCTATTTAATTTGTTTAATTTTTGATCTACTTAATGCATTTGCTTATCTTCTTTGTTGTCTTCTTCTCTTTGCAGCTGGTTGATTGTAGAAGGTCTTGACGAATCTTGTCCAGTGCTTTCTTAAATGGGCATTTGGGAGTTGTTAATTATGCTTCATTTTTAGAAATTTAAAAAATAAATATATGGATATTTAAAAAATATATGAAATGTCTCAAATGAGAAATATTCAATATAAAAAATCATTTCTTTCAAAGTTAAGTAATCATCTTCAAGGATTGTCTAAACATATAATTAACTAATTTACTTCATAGAAGGCTTTCGATTTTATTTTCTTTCGGTGGTAATTGGACTCTCTTTATTGTCTTATCCTTTCCCTTGTATTATTTCTAGTGTTTTCAACTGAGAAATTGAGTTCTCAAAGTGCAATTCTGTTTTTTTGGTCTTATTCTCATCAAATGTCTCGACGAGTTTTGGTTAAATCATAATATATGCTTTTTAAGTTTGGACTAACTTATTCTCAGAAGGAGATTTCTTCATAACGATGGAGTCTTGAGACTTGTCCCTAAAAGAGAGAATATAAATAGATAATTTTACAATGTATTTAGAATGAATGATCTCGTTTAGTGATGAGTACGACTAGATGAAATTGTTTTTGATGCTTTCATAAAATGATAGCTGAAATTAATAAAAATAAATTAATTTACAAAATTTGTATGAAAAAACCACTTAAAGAACCTTTAAGACTCTCACTATGGAATTCTTAATCAATTTAATTTATAAAATATTCTTTCATACTTTAGGAAAATTTACTCGGTATTTTTCATTATAACATAAATACGTATCCCCTATCGTCATTTAAAAATACTTATTAGAATATAACTTTTAATTAATCAATACTGCAATTCATGATAGAACTTTCAATATCACTATTATTCCAAATATTATACACTCTCTTGCTAATGTGAATAGAAATCTAGATGATGCGATGATAATCTTGATATTTCAATTTTTGGAAGTCAAACTATTTATAAATTATGACAAATGTCAGAGTTAAAATACCATTAAAATTAAAAACACTATGTATATTTATAATTGATTGTGGTTGTGTATATCTTAAAATATTCAGTCTTTAGCTGCTCTGTAAATTTTATTGCATGCATCTTCTAACAGTCCTAAAAGCGATTCCTAAGATTCTTCTCTTAATTTTTTTTCCTCTTCTATTTCGCTCTTTACTCTAGAAACCAAATCCTTAAGCATTTCAAATATAGCTGCTTCCGATTCCTCTCTTTTATGATATATTATATCGGTACCTCAATTTCTTCTAATTGCCCAAACCTTCATTTAATCGCTTAATTTCATCTCCTGCTCTTCTCAATGTGCCATTATCATTGTCTTCTCTATCCTATCCCTCTGTTTTAACCATATCGTATAGTTTAGGTAAATCATTTTCCAATGAGGTAGTGATATTTTCAACTTGCTCCTGTCTAATCTTGCCTTCTGTTTGTATGTCCGATTTCAAATAAACAACCTAATATTAATTTTATTTTTACTTTTTCATCCAGATAGCCTTGCAATTTAAGATTTCCATCTTTTCTTAAAGCAATCTCTTATTCAAGTTTAGTTGTTATTCTACTTTCAAAGGCAGCCACTTCTCTTACTCTTTGTTCAAACTAAGTTTCGAAGGCATTATTTTCCTCCTCTATTTGTTTTTAAAGACGAACAATTTCGTCCTTTAATGTGTGCTATATTTAAATAGTATGAATTGCATACAAGTTTCCTATTGTAAGATGTTATTGTGTCTTGAATTCTCTCCTCCACTCCTGTAATTCTTCCGCAAACCGTATCTATTCTGTGTGCCTTAGAAGAGTCATGTTATAATTGTATTGAATTTAGTTTTTCAGAGATTTTAGCAAATCTTTCGTTGAAAGGTGTATTTGGATTCATTTTTATTAACAAATTTTATTTAAGTATATTTATATTTTAAGAAAAATGGATATAAATAAAAATAAAACAAGAGGAAAATTGTGTTTTTATCTCAAATTTTGAATTAAGACAGAAAAGTACTTTAACACTTTAATAATTATATTTTATCCTTAATTTAATTCCAAGTTATTTGTTTTAAATTACCTATTAGTATCTATATTAAAATATTAATTTTAATTTATTCCAATCAAAATCTGCTTAATTATAAAGATAATTATGGTCAAAGCAATAATAATTATTATAATGATTATTTTTTGTTTAAGATAAAGTTGGATAAGGATGAAAGAATAATTATTCTAAAATATTAATGCAATTATTTTGTATCAATTATAAAAAAGCAAAACGAGTTTTTTTATAATAATGTTAATTTCAAAGCTCGGATTAACAAGACCTGGCACAAATACAATCCATATGAAAGTTAGATAATTCAATTAAATATTAGATTGATTACTGAAAAATTTAAAAAAAAAAAAGAATCAAAATATATATTTTTAATTACTTCAATCAAAATGAAAAGTGATTAATGATATTCTGTCTCAAATTTCAAATTAATTTTCAACAATTATTTATTAATTATTATATATCAAAATGAACAAAGCTAGTGAAAGTGAAGAGATCCTAGATCCATAAAATTATAGTAAAAGTTTCAAGTAGATTATTTAAACCTAATAATTAGTCGGAAAAGCAATAGGCCATAACACTATTAAAAGGTGGACGCCAATTTACGATCATAAATTATAGATTAAGCATGCAATAAAGGATAACCCCTAAGATAGGTTTTCAATCACAATAACATGATTTAGGTTGCACAAAACTTAGGAATTAAGTACTCTACAGCCAAAGCTATCGTCCAAGTGTACCAGAGTGAAGGTAGAATAGGAAAGAAGAGAACAAGGGATAAACGAATTTATTAAGAAATAGAAACTTACATCCTGATTGTCAACAAATAAACAGGAAAAATAGAAAAATTAAAGCATAAGTCGGAATGCAACGACCTGAAGACAAACTTTTTGAATGCTAAGTTAAAGTAAATAGCTTTTATAATATTTCAGTCTTGAGGAGGCTCACTATTCTCAAATAGCTCAATACTTTGGAAAATATAATCTTAGTTTACCTCAAGAACATTTGGAACAATAAAATGAAAGCATTATTAATTTAATGAAAATCTTAAATGAACAATACAAACAATTCCAGGAATCTGATGAGAATAAATAATGAAAAATATTGAAAATAAATTATAATTGATTATTTTATAATATTTCTTTGTGTCTGGTTCCAAACATTTCAAAACTATCAGTAAATATTTTTTTACCTCGATTTTTCCTTTATAAATAATTTAATCAACATATTTAATTTTTTATTATTTAAGAATTTAATATTATTCTTACTAATAAATTAATTTATTAATATTGTCTGCAACATGTCTCTATTACTCATTTAATAGTAGATTAAAATATATTAATATAATGCTATATATAAATAGATTTCAATTCTTTTTCTTTGGCAATTTGATTTTATTATTTTTCAATGAAAGTTTTTTGCCTCTAAATAATAGATAAAGAAAATACATATCGACTCCATTATTTTTGAGTAATCCATATTTTTTAGAGAGAGGATCATCTAAATAATTCTCTTCAAAAATCGAGTCCTTCCAACCTACCGTTTCCGAGTAGTAGTGTGATTATTGAATATTTGAAATTTGAGGTTTTTAGAGACTTTCATTAAGTATTTTATTAAACTTTTATTCATCAGTTTACAATTTGTCTACATTTCCACTTTCTAATTAAATGCTGTCAATGCTTTTTCTTACATCTTCAAACTAATCCAAGGCAACTATAGACTTTTGATATTTGGGTCTTCTGGAATTATAAGTGCTAAGCATGGCACTGCCTTAATTGGAAGCAACACTAGGTTATTGAGAATCCGATCTTCTCAAAAGAGGAGGTTACAATTGATTGTTTTGGGGAGGAGTTAAGAAATTGTTATTGCTTGATTACCTCATGAGATTTGTATTGCCTTTCTCAAGGGATTTCTTCATTTCCTATTGATTGGGAGGTAATAGAGCTTGATTAAGAGTTGTAGATCTTTTCATTTCTTAAGATTTTACCATTTCATTCGCTGAGATCTTCCTTTGAGAAGGCATTTCCCAATCATAGGCAAAATCTAAGACAATCCCTAAGCTTTTGGCTGACTTTTGGAATAGGTTGTATATGTAATTATAATCAGGTTCACTCCGATATTGCAAGGTCTTCAAATATCTTAAAATAAATGGGTTAGATACTCAAGGATAATCGGGAATTCGATGGGTACATCTTTGCACAGTTCCCTTGGGTCGATAGTCATTTTCATTTCTCCAACTTTGTTCGTTCTCTCCTCGTCGGTGACATTCTGCATATTTTGCCAAGGTAGCTGCCTAGACTTTATATATTTATAAGATTTCTACCCCTTAATAAAGTACAATAGAACATACATAAGAGATTCCAAGTCATCCTTCCTACTCAATTCGTAACCTTTGTGAGCAGCAATGGATGCATATCTGGTGGTTCCTATAAATGAGGTTCCATCTCGAAAGGGTCTAAATTTAAGCATAACAATACATGATTCTCTCCATCTTATCTAAATATATTTTACTGATTCCAAAATCTACAACATAAATTTTAGAAGACTCATTATCTAAGCCAAATAAGATGTTTTCAGGTTTCAGATCTCTATGCACAACACCTTTCTAATGAATTCTTTCCAAAACTTTAACAATTTATATTCCTAATTAAATCGCTGTCTTTACAGAAAACCTCCTTTTCTACTTCATATAATAGGCGAGATCCTTCCCAAGTAGCTATAATATGATGATATTGTAGTCATCCTACTCGCCATGCCAATAGAGATTTGGGACTCCTTCTGTGTTTGCTAACCTTTATAAAACCTACACTTCCCTTTCCAGAGATTTAACTTCTTGATTTTCTTCTTTCTCTATTTTTATGGCAACATCAATATTGTTTTCTTTGTCTCTTCCCAATAAAACTACACCAAAACTACCTGAGGATAGCTTCTTTTAAGCAATGTACCTGCCATTAAAAATTGATAAAGAATGCATATAATAATTTTTATTAAATCAGTTCCAATTCTCATTATTTGGTTTTTTTAAATGTTATCAAGAATTCCTTAAAGTATAATCCTAAATAATCGAATGGATTGCCATCTCTTAACCTTCTACTCAAATTTTCCTGATTCCTCGTTTGATCAAATCAGTCGAGAAACACGACTCCCAACTCATGTAAAATATTACAAAAGCCTTTAGGATATTGATCCTGATGGGAACTAAAACTTTCAACTTAAATTAAATTAATAATATCGCAAAAAAACTTTGATTAAGAGTATTGTAATTTAATTAAATTTTCAATGGAGGAATGTTATAAATTAATTGAACGCCAAAATTATGCTGAAGCCTTGAAGCATCTAACCTAGATATTAAAAAGAGAGATCAACAACCCGTAATTGGAGACAATTTTTTTGATTTAGCATATTCTCAGCTAAAGTTAAAGATATAAGAATTTGCAAATTAAAATCTTAGAAATTGTAAAACAAGAAGAAATTGAAGAAGATATTGATGACGATAAATATTTCAATCTAGTTTTGGATTTGATCAACCTATATATAGATTAAAACAACATTCAGCAAGCAAAAAATTGGTCTAAGCAATTAAAGAAATATGCACAAGGGATCAAATATAATGAAGCATTGTTGTACTTGATCGATAATTTAGATAGCATGCTAGCTTGCAAGTAAAAAAGTATTGATTTGAAAGAATAAGTAAATAAATTGATTATCAAAGCTTGAAACTTACGAAAGATTATCTGAATTAGAGAAAAAAACTAAATATTTTGAGCATGATGGTATGCCTGCATATCTGATACCAACCAGATGGTTCAATAAGTGGAAAAGTTATGTGACTGACACACCCATTGAATTACCAAATGAGAATTTGAATATGGAAAAGGAAGTAGAAGCCTTGGAGAATCTATTCAATGTCTCAAGTGATCTTGATATTGAAGAATAGATAAATGCTCCAGGCCCAATCAATGGATTTTCTTTGATATAAGCGCAATCGGCTCTAGAATTGGATCCCTTTGGTCCAAAATCATATACGAATTATATTTTAAAGGAAAACATAAGGGAAGGGGCAGATTTTATACTTGTTGGACATAAAATATTTGAGTATTTTAAGAATATTTATGGGGGATTCGAAATCAAAAGAGTAATTGTAGAACATAGCTAAACTCATTAAAAATATGTAGATGTAATTAATGTTGTTATTTTAAATAGTTAGTGCCAAGAATGATCCAATTTATAATATTACCAAACGAAGAAAAACATAGAAGCAGATTGATTACTGCAAATAGTAGTGATTTGGTATTGGATTTGTGTAAGAAAGTAAGTAGAGTATTGAAATTGAATAATGAAGTAAGATGGTGGAAGTTTAATGACTTTTAGAGTCAAGAGGACTTCATAAAAAAACTATAAAAGAGAGAACTATATAAATAAGTATCTGCTAAGGTTTTAGAAAAAACAATGATGATTGATGAAATCAACTTTACAAGTTCAGATCTATTTATTTGTGAGGTAAGATATGGTAGAGACTGGCAAATAAGTGAAATAGATAAAAAGAAGTTATCCTCATTTAAAAGAAAAATGAATGTTTCTGATGTTCCAAAAATTATGAATGACTCTCGTAAAGGTGTGACTGGCTTATAAAATCTAGGTAATACTTGTTTTATGAATGCTGCCTTATAATGTTTAAGCAATACTTACGAATTAACTGAATACATGGTTAGTAATGAATTCTATTAGCATTTAAATTGTGATAATCCTTTGGGAACTAAAGGTGTTTTGGCCACAGCCTATGCTGAATTGATGAAAATAATGTGGTATGGGAATAACTCTGCAGTTAGTGCCTATGATTTAAAAAGAGTGATTGGCAAGTTTGCTCCTCAATTCTACGGTTATGGCTAATAGGATTCCCATGAATTCTTATCCTATTTATTGGATGGTTTACATGAAGATCTTAATAGAGTTCTCAATAAACCCTTTGTTAGTGAAGTCGAAATTACAGATGAAACTGACTTTGAAGCATCTAGAATATTTTGGAACAATTACATTCTCAGAAATTAGAGTAAGATCCAATAATTGATGGTGGGTCAATATAAGTCTACTCTTGTTTGTCCATATTGTCATAGAGTTTCGAAGACATTTGATCCATACATGAGTCTGTCACTTCCTATTCCATCATACACATTAATACAATTGTCTTTGTATTTTATATATCAGAATGGGAAGATACCATTAAAAATATAGCTTAATCTTACGAGTGATTAAGATGCCAATTTTATTGGATAGGAATTATCGAAAGCATTAGATATAGAATAAGATTAGATGAATTTTATTTTATTGAAAGATCACTTGATTAAGGAGAGAATTAAGAAAAAATAGAACGTTAAATGGATCCAAGAACATGAAGGGTAATTGTTTGTATATTAAATTGAAAAAGAATTCCATCAATTATCAGATGATCAAATTCATGTTGACTTCTATTATTGTAACAAAATGGATAGAAATTATAATGAATAGATCCTAACCTTCCCTAGATAATTTGTAATGGATAAGAAAGATAAAATTATTGATATTTACTTTAAAATCTATCAGCAATTCAAACACCATCTCATCTTGATTATCTAAGAACTCTCTGAATAATTACTGAATGAAGGTGTGAATATAGAGGAATTTTGTTAGGGTGTCCCTGAAACTATCGAACAATTCATTGAGGAAATCAAATAATTCAAATTTGATCTCTTTAAATTGCTTTATAGGGGTAAGCCAATGGATCATACCAATCAGGATCCTATTGAAAATTTCAATACAAAAGTTCTTTCAGTTAATGTGATTTTAAATCCTATCTTTGGCAGATAAGATTTAAATAATCTGAAATTCTAAAGATGCAAAGACTTCAATATCGAATAAAATAGATAGTTAAGAAAAGGGGAATACACATTGGAGGACTGCTTAAGATCTTTTGCAAAGGAGGAAATCTTAGGTAAAGGCAATGAATGGTATTGTAACAAATGTAAACAACATGTGTAAGCTACTAAATAGATGGAAATATACAGAGCCCCTTAACTGTTGATTGTTCATTTGAAGAGATTCAGATCTGGAAACAATAGAATAAGTAATTATGGAGGTTTCTTTTATTCTGGCGGATCTCAAAAAATAACAACGATGGTCCATTTTCCTAAAAATTTGAATTTGAACCCCTTTGTTCTTTCAAAAGTCAATGACAATGATCGTATCGACTATAATTATGAATTGTATGGAGTGGACAATCACTTTGGTGGATTAGGAGGAGGACATTATACTGCTTGTGCTTACAATTCATTGATAAACAAATGGGTCGATTACAATGATTCAAGTGCAAGACTCACATCAGCAAATGTCGAAAGTGAGGCTGCTTATGTATTGTTTTATAGAAGAACTGACTCTCAAAAATGTAGTTTAGGAAGATGATTAATTATGTGGGTAATGTATAATATATGATTCAATCTTATTTTTCTTTATATCTTATGATTTTTCTTAAAACCCAAGTTAATGTAAAGACAATTACCACTGCTATTATACTAACCAAGTTTAAGTAGATCTCCGAAAACACATAATACCAATTTCCTATGTATGGAACAAATGGATCATGGTCTGGTCGGCAAAGCATAAAATTTAAATTAGCCCAAGTCATTAATGACATTGGTAACATGTAAATCTAACCTTCAAATAATTCTTACTCTCTAATAAAGGACATGAGAGTCCCATCCAAACATCTAATGAACAAAGAATGTTTTCCATTCAAAAAAGAAGAACCTTCCACTTAATGTTAAGGCCAATGGACCTGCAAAAGCTCCAAGAAGATGCTCTATCCAAAAGAATTCTACTTCCAGGGGCAATTCCAAGCCTGTTACAACTGGAAATTTTAATGCCTTTAGATTAGAATATAATTCTATACTGCGAATACTCCATATAGCCACCTCAATTGACATATAAAAATGAGAGCACTTAATTTATGCTTCTTCGTCAATAAAACATATCCCTACATCAATAACACTATATGACATGGATTATTCATAAAAACACCTATTTTATTGTCTTATTTTCACATTTACCCCTTCCTGTATACAATTTATATCCAGTTTGAACAGCAAAGGTACCCCAACATGCCAATCCAACCAAATACTCAAAAATACTAGGTTTCTTTCCCATCGCTCTAGTCAACTCCTACGAAACTTTTATTTTGGCCCAGCATTTTTCTTCATCTGATCAAATTTTTACTCATCACCAGAATGCAAATTATGGCAGATATTGTAGAGATGGAGATTCGAAATGTGTTTGTCATATCTTAGTAACACTTTGGTCCACCATCTGAAAAATGTTCATAAGTCTCTGAGTAGATATTTCCATAAAGTCCCCAACGTACAATATCCATTAATTAAAATTCTATGACGAATTAAACAACTGTTTATGAATAATAGTTAATTGGAGCAAAGATTTACAATAAGTGTTTAATCAGCCATTAAAAATTAGACTTAATGGTTATCATATATTTCAATTATCAAACAATCATTCTATGTATAAAATACTTTAATCAAAATATTATTTGTAAAAATGAAATTCATACCTATAATACAATGATAATGCTATTATTAGTTACTTTTAAAGAGCATATCAAAAATTGTATAATAATATACAAATTTATAGAACAAAATAAAATTATTAATTAAATGAAAAAATGGCACTTCTGATCATATTATGTATATTAATTTTTATCCGAAGAACAAATATTTTTTAAATTTTAATTAGTCATTTCTTAATCTCAAATAAAAGTGAAATTGTATTTAAATTAAATAATATCATTTATTGCCTGACAATATTTTTGAGACAAAATATTCCAATATAAAAAAAATGATTATTTTGATTATGTAAATATGTATAAATAAAGCTTAGTAACAGAGAGAATGAAAATAATTTTTTTGCAAATTCTTTAAGAAAAATTTAAGATTTTATTTTATATACGTTTTAAGAACCTATTTATATCATAAACCATATGAATTTAATAAAAGTATTATAAATTATTGTAGTTAAATATGTTTAATATATATAGCTTTATGTGAACTTCTTATAAACAGACTATTAAAATTAAAATCTTAAACTTTAATGAAAAGAATTATTCCCTTCTGCAATTTATTTTTTCTATAAATATCTAATTTTATTGTCTCCCTCAAGAACTAGAAGCCTTTTATGGTAATCTGTAGCTGGAATAGGTTCAAATTAAATTTCTAAATATATAAACTATTGCAAATATGACCTAATTAAAGTGGCATTAAAATGAAAAAATTAATTTGACAACTTCTTTAGGTAATAATAGAAGAACCAAGTAATTTAAATATGTTTCCTCTAATTTAAATTGAATTTCCATAATTTTAAGTTAAAGAGTAATAGTCCTCAACTTAATAAAATTATATCATAGATAATACAATTAATTACAATTTTCAATTATAAACCTTTTCTTTGAGCATGAGAATGTACCATAATTTTGATTTTTGTATTATTTTTAACAGAAATATATACCTTCTATTACCCATGTTTTTTAAATTTGAAAACACAAAATAAATGATAAAATTGACAAAATATATTTATTAATGGGTAAAAAGTGTTTTATTTAAGCAATAACCTTGTCAAGGGCTTAAAATAAAATAGAAAATGGGTAAATTTAACGATTATGTGAGTAGGAATGAGTTTAGAAATGGAATTGAGGCATATATACATTGAGAAATCACTTAGTTTAGTTATCATTATAATTTATATGAAAAATGTATTAAATACCTCAAATTCCAGAATATTTATAACCTGATGTATTTGAGGATTTGATTTTTTAATATTTTATTTAATTACTTTTCGATATCAGTTACATGTTGAACAGTAAGAGAGCACGTTGGATATTCCAAACGATAGCTGACTCATTTAGGCTGAAGGATGGACAAGCGGTGTAGGTGAGTATTTCAGTATTATTTTGTAGGACCTCTTAAAGGACAAGGGTAAACTTGAGAAATTCTTAGAAGGAACGGGTCCTTCAAAGATAATTATTTACTACCAGATATAGGACAACTAGCAAGCAGATGATATGAAGGAGAATCAAAATGAGCCATCTCTTTTTATTTAATTTGGGGATCAAGAAAAAATCAAGGACAAAGCTATTTGGTTTTTAAGAATGTAAGTATTTATATTCATTTGTCATTCTTTCATCATCCTTATATTTAAAAATTAAATCTTTATGAATTTTATATAGGACTCCAGAGGGAAAGAGCGCTGTGAATCTAAATGAGACATACGATAACTAAGTCATTTGGGGAGAAGTTACACCATCATCAATTTCTCAATTGCACACAGTGATGGAAAATGTGTATTATCCATTAATAATAAACATGATGGATGAGAAGGAGTGGGGACAATGTGACGAAGAATCTTTGAAGGAATTCCATACTCACACAAAGAAATTCTCTTAGGAAGTATCTGAGGCAGTTAAATTAATGAGACCTGGATAAGAATTATTCAAATTTGATCCTGAAGAGGTTTAAAAATATGTTAATTCAAATAACGAATAAGAGAGAAACCAATTTTATGAAAGAAAGTTTGCCCAATGGATTGCAATCATCAATAATAAATTAGCCGAAGATCAAAATCCAAAGAAGGACAGTCCAGACGCAGGTCCAGAAGTGGAGTTGAATTATTGGAAAACAAGAATGTAAGAAATCACTAACTGGTCTGAATAATTAAAGGGCAAAGACTTTGTGACTGTAAAAACTACACTCCAAAGAAGCAAATAACATGATAAATCCTCAAATAGAGGAGAAGAGAACATCAATAAACTTATCATGGAATATAGTAGACTTGATCTTTTGTTGACTGATAAGTTAAATGAAGCCAAGGACAATGTGAAGTACTTGTCAACTTTGGAAAAGTTCCTTGATCCATTGTACAAAGGAACTCCTCAATAAATTATTGACACATTACCAGCACTTATGAATGCTATTAAGATGATTCATACTATTGCTAGATTTTATAACACTAATGACAAAATGACTGGCTTGTTTGTCAAAATTACTAATCAAATGATTAAGAACTGCAAAGAGAGAATATTAAATGGAGGAAAGAATTAAGAAATTTGGAATAGAGATCCATCTGAATTAAATGAAGTTCTTAGACAATGCATACAACTCAATAGAGAATACAAGGATAGTTATAAAGAAACTAAGGAGAAAGTGGCTGATATGCCCAAAGGTAAAACATTCGATTTCCCAGAAACTCAGATATTTGGTAAATTTGATACTTTTGTAAGAAGATTGGTTAAATTAATTGACATATTCTAAAATATCTAATAATTCTAGGCTTTGGCTAAACATAACCTAGAAGGTATGGAATAATTGACTGCTAAATTTAATTAAATCATTAAGGATTTCAAAGCCAAAAATCATGATTTGTTAGACACAAACAGTAATAAATTTGATAGAGATTGGGTTGAATTCAATGTTGAAATCTCCCATTTGGATATGTAATTACAATCATTCATTGATAATAATTTCAATAGATTGAGAACTATTGAATATTCACTTAAATTATTGAAGAAATTTGAATAAACAATCAAGAGAGATCAATTGAAAAATTCATTGGTATCTAAATATAATACAATATTGCACAACTATGCAACAGAATTAGACAAGATATAACGTATATTCACTGATCAGAAATCAAGTCCTCCTATTGTTAGAAATATACCACCTGAGGCTGGTAAGATCATTTGGGCTAGACATCTATTTCTAAAAATTACAGGGCCTATTACTAAATTCCCTGAAAATGCAATTGACTAAGGAGAATTGAAAAAATATTATGGTGGATATAACACTTTGGGTAAATAATTGACAATCTATGAAATGTGGTATTATTAGAATTGGTCAAATGAAATTGAAAGAAGTAAGGCTGCATTATAAGCCACTTTGATTGTAAGACATGATGAAAACAAAAAATTATATGTTAATTTTGATATTGAAATAATGCAATTAATTAGAGAAGCTAAAGTATTAGATAGATAAGGAATTGAAATTCCAGAAAGTGCAAGAATCATTCTTTTATAAGAAGATAAATTTAAGATGTATTACAATGAATTACTTTATGTTCTGAAAGAATATGAAAGAATTATTTCAAAAATAAAGCCAATTTGCAAAACATTGATTGGTCCACATGTTGAAGATTTAGAATTGAAATTTGAGACCTGGTATGGTTACATTGACTTGGACATCAATGAATATTGATAGTTATTTATAGAGTGTTCATGCAGGATTAAATAAATTGGAATAATTGATTATCACAATAAATGATATCATTGAAAATAGAATTGAAAACAATTTAAAAAACATTAGTAAAGTATTGTTGGTACATTTACCATAAGAAAGCAAACCTTTGACTTTGGATCAATTTGTTAATTTGTAAGAAGAATACATAAAGACCAAGACAGATTATTTGATGAGTAAGAATTTGGAAGTCGAAAGAGCAGTTGATGATTTACTCTCTGTCATTAGAGAATATAAATTAGATCCACATGTTGATTATGCTGACCCTACAGAAACCATCAGAATCAAGAGATATTACTTCTGGTATTTGTATTAAGCATTACTTAATTCAACTTAAAATTCACTCAATGCTATGAAATACAGAGTATGCGGAAAGAAAGGACCAGGACAATCAAGTACTTAAAATTTGAAACCATTCTTTGAAGTCGATGTTCAATTATTCAATAATTAAGTAAGATTGAATCCAAGTTTGGATGAAATTTAGAAAGCAATTAATAGAGCAGCCACTGCAGTGTTGAGATGTTCTAAAGACCTCTATAGTTGGAATTTGTAGTAGAAGGAAAGCAAAGGTTCATTTTATGAGATGATTGCTCAAGATAAGGAAATTGTAAAAGTCATATTGCTATTGACCGGTTCAATTTAAGGAACAAGAAACAAAGTTCATGATTTCTTATCATCATTCAAGAAGTTCTCATGGTTGTGGACTGAAAACATCTAAGATAACATTAATAGTTTCAGTAAGAAGAACCCAACTTTGTAAGATTATGAAGATGCCTTGAAGAAATTCACATCAATTGAAGAAGAAATCGATAAAATTGAAGCATCTCATAAAATTGGTGCCATGGAATTAAAGACAGGAAATTTATGTAGTGGATTGAAAGTACATGCAAAAGATTGGAAAAATTTCTATTGTTAAGATCTTCATAAAAGAGCTAGATAATTATTAGACTAATTGACAGATTTAACTAATTAATATTCAACCAAATTATCCAAGGAAGTTAAGGATATTGATTCTTTAGGATATGTTATGGAATGTTTAGAAGATATTCGTAAGATTCAAGCAGAAATTGATTTGAAATTTAATCCAGTTTAAGACATGTATGCTCTTTTGGATATCTATTTACCAGGTGGTATTTCTGATAAGGATGAAATGGATCAAAGATCTATGTTAAGAAGAAATTGGGATCAATTGATTAGTTAGGCTGAAATTAAAGGAAAGGAATTACAATAGAAATAAAAGAATTATCTCAAGCAATTGAAGAAGTCAATTAAGGAATTCATTTAAGAAGTTAATGATTTCCGTAAGGATTATGAATTGAATGGACCTATGGTTGAAAATATCACACCAAAAGATGCAATGGAAAGATTGCGTAGATTTGAGGATGAATTTTCTGTGAAATAGAAGTTCTATTAAATTAATAAGAAGGGTGAAGATTTGTTTGGTTTATAAAATCAATCCTATCCAGCTCTTAAAAAGACTTAAGATGAATTAACAAACCTAAAGAAATTGTATTCCCTATTTTCAGAAGTTATTGAAACTATCAATAGATGGAAAGAAGAATCTTGGGCTGATGTTTCAGTTGAATCATTGAATTAGATGGAAGAAAATTTCACAAAATATACAGCCTAATGTGGTACATTGCCAAGAGACTTAAGAGAATGGTAGGCCTATAAAGAGTTGAAATTAGAATTAGATAATTTAAATAAGATTTTACCCATTATCAAGGAATTGAAGAAGCCATCCATCAAGCCAAGACATTGGTAAAAGATTGTTGAAACAACAGGAAAGTAATTGAATTATGAAAATCCTGATAACTTCTTTATTTCTGATATCATAAATTGTGAATTATTGGCTCATGAAGACGATATTGTAGATATCACAGATTCAGCAGATAAATAAATTAAGATTGAAACAAGTTTGAAAGATATTGTGGATAGATGGTCTACACAAGAATTCAAATTCTCAATTTGGGGAAAAAGAGATGTACCATGTATGCTTAATGGTTTGAGTGTGTAAGAGATTACAGAAACTTTGGAAGAAGATCAAATGACCTTATCTTCATTGAATGCATAAAGATATGTTGCACCATTCAAAGTTGAAGTTGAAATCAAAATCAGAGAATTCTCAGATGTCTCAGAAACATTGGATATGTGGATTAAAGTATAGAAGTTATGGACTGCATTGGAACCAGTATTTACAGGTGGTGATATTGCTAGATAAATGCCATTATAAGCTAAGTAATTTGCAGCTATTGATAAGAATTGGATGAAAATTATGGAAAAAGCATTTGAAAGCAAAAAGGTTATTATCAGTTGTTAAAATGATATGTTGAAGGACTTTTTACCAGATTTGTAAAAGAAATTAGAAGATTGCTAAAAGATGTTGGAAGCCTATTTGGAAGGTAAAAGAAAGAAGTTCCCAAGATTTTACTTTGTGGCTAATCAAGATTTATTAAAGATTTTATCTCAAGGAAGTGATCCAAAGAGTATTCAAGAAGATTTTGAAAAGTTGTTTGATGCCATCACTAAAGTCACATTTGGAAAGAACACAGAGAAGAAAGGATCTACTGAATTAGTGATCCAATAAATTATGTAAAGTGCAGGAAAAGATGAAGAAATTGTAGATTTGAATTAAAATGTTAAGTGTGAAGGAAATATTGAAGGTTGGTTAAAGACTTTAGAATTACAAATGCAATCTACACTAAGAGATATTACAAGAACAGCTTGCAGTGCTTGTTTCACTATGGGATTAAAGGATTTCTGTAAGGCTTATTGTTCTTAAATTGCCTTGTTGGGTATTTAAGTCATTTGGACTCAAAAGATCACAGAAGCATTAGAAAAGACTGGAAGATAAGAAAATAAGAATATCATGGAAACAAAGAGATCAGAAATTAGAGACATGATGGCTGTATTGTCAGCTATGTGTTTGGAAGGATACAAAAGCAATTTAGAAAGAACTAGAGTTGAAACATTGGTCACAATCCATGTCCATCAAAGAGATATTGCTCAGGAGTTGAAATGCAAAGACATTAATGATTTCGATTGGTAAAAGTAGACTCGTCTTTATTGGAAATAAGATTAAGACACTTGTGTTATTTCAATTACAGATTGGGATTAAGGATATGCCTATGAATTCTTGGGATCTAAGGAAAGATTGTGTATTACTCCTTTGACAGATAGATGTTACATTACATTGGCTTAAGCTATGTCTATGTATTATGGTGGTGCTCCTGCAGGACCAGCTGGTACTGGTAAAACTGAAACCGTTAAGGATTTGGGTAGAACTTTGGGAGTCTTTGTCGTTGTCACAAATTGTTCAGATTAACACAGATATAGAGATATGGCTAAGATTTTCAAGGGATTATGTTAATCAGGTTTATGGGGTTGTTTCGATGAATTCAATAGAATTGATTTGGAAGTACTTTCTGTCGTGGCTATGTAAGTAGAAGCTATTACAACTGCAAAGAAATAACATCTTAAAGAATTTATGTTCCCTGAAGAAGTTGCTCCAATTGAATTACAATAATAAGTAGGATACTTCATTACAATGAATCCAGGATATGCTGGTAGATAAGAATTACCAGAAAACTTGAAAGCCTTATTTAGAGGAGTGTCTATGATGGTTCCAGATAGAGAAATTATTATTAAAGTCAAGTTGGCTTCTGTTGGTTATAACTCAATTGATGCATTAGCCAAAAAATTCAATGTTTTATATCGTTTATGCGAAGAACAACTTTCAAAATAAAGACATTATGATTTCGGATTACGTAATATCTTATCAGTGTTAAGAACAGCAGGTAATACCAAAAGAGAAGAACTTAAATCTGATGAAGAAATGCTTTTAATGAGATCCTTAAGAGATATGAATTTGAGTAAATTGGTGGCTGATGATATTGCCTTGTTCAATGGATTATTACAAGATATCTTCCCTAAATAAAGTGATATCAAAAAGAAGGAATATCCAGATGTTGAGAAAATGATCCCATAAGTCATCTAAAGAAAAGGAGGTTTAATCAATAACGATAAATTCCAATTGAAGATCATTTAATTATATGAAACAGCTTTGGTCAGACATGGTTTTATGTTAGTGGGACCATCAGGCAGTGGTAAGACCACTATTATGGCCGTATTGACAGACTCATTAACTGATTTGGGACTTCCTCACAGAATCACAAGACTTAATCCTAAAGCCATTACAGCCTAAGAAATGTATGGTGTCAAGAGTGAAATCTCAGATGATTGGATTCCAGGTATTTTCAGTACAATTTGGTAGAAATCAAATAGCAGAAACAATAAACATACTACTTGGATTACTTGTGATGGTCCAGTGGATGCTATTTGGATTGAAAACTTGAATACAGTGTTAGATGACAATAAGATTCTTACTCTAGCCAATGGTTAGCGTATACCAATGACAGAAAATTGTAAATTGGTGTTTGAAGTAGAAAATCTGAATAATGCTTCACCAGCAACAGTCAGTAGATGTGGATAAGTTTATATTTCACCAACAGATTTAGGATATGAACCAGTATGGAAAGGATGGATATTACAAAGAAAATTAGATGCAAGAGTTGATGAATCAGAAAAATTGAATGTTCTACTCAATAAATACTTTAACACTCACCTTATCTTAGAAACAATAGACAAGACATGCAAGAATCCAGTTATGGATATCTCTTATGTATTAAGGGTCTATCAAACCTTAAATCTCCTCAATGGTATTTTGAGACCATTGGTAAATGCTAACAAAACATTGACTGAATAAGATTATGAGAAAGTAGTTGTCTTTGCTTTGACTTGGGGAGTAGGTGGTATCTATGAAGTGCAAGATAGAATCTTATTCCATGAATTCTTTGCCTAAAAAGGAGCCCCAATTCCATACAAAGCTAAGGATGGTGAAACAGTCTTCGATTACTACATCTACTTAGATGAAAGAGGAACATGTGAATGGAAACTGATATCACCAGAAGAATGGAAGGCTCCAGATAAATTTTAATTCTCTCAATTACTCATGCCTACTGTCGATTCATTTAGAGCCGAAATGATCTTATCCTACATTCTTAATCAACCAAAGGCATCACCATAACCACCAGTCAGTTGCAGTTACGTTATCTTAGTCGGAGGTAGTGGTACAGCCAAAACATCAAGTGTGCTTATGTATGCCAACAAATTCAACAAAGAAAAGATGTTGTTCAAGAGAATCAACTTTTCATCTGCTACTCTACCTAGTCACTTCTAAGCTGCTATTGAAGCTGAATGTGATTTCAAAATAGGTAAAGATTTTGCTCCTCCTCAAAATAAAAACATGACTGTATTCATTGATGATCTTTCTATGCCTTTTGTAAATAAGTGGGGAGATTAAGTCACCTTGGAAATAGTTAGACAACTCATCGATTAGGGTGGTTTCTATATGTTAGACAAAGCCTAAAGAGGTAACTTCAGAGGTATCAAAAACCTTACATACATCGGAGCTATGTAACATCCAGGAGGTGGTAGAAATGATATCCCTAACAGATTGAAGAGACAAGCAGTCATTTTCAATATGATTTTGCCACTCTCAGTTGAAGGCATTTATGGTCCCATCATCAAACATTAATTCAAGGCTAAATACTTCTCAGCTGATGTGAATAGAGCTATTGATACATTAACTGGTGCAACCATTTAAATTTGGAATAAAGTCAAAGCAACTATGTTACCAACACCAGCCAAATTCCATTATGTGTTCAATATGAGAGATCTATCCCGTGTCTTCAAGGGTATCTTATCAGTAAGAAAGGAAACAATAAACACTGCTGCTTAAGTTGGACCAATGAAATCAGATGTATTTTTAGTTGGATTGTGGATGCATGAATGTGAAAGAGTCTTTGTAGATAAAATGACTAACCAAAAGGATAAGGATCAAGTATGTAATTACATTAAAGATATTGCTTTGGATCTATATAACCATTTAGATAGTGAAATCTAAGATAAATACAGCAAGGAGAAGTTATTCTTAATGTGCGATTTCTTGAAGGAAGATATAAAGAATGAAGATGGATTAGTTGAAGTTGAAGCTGAAAAGATTTGATGAGGGAGTCAATTCTATTGACAGATTAAGATTAAGATGCAATACTCTTTTACAAGATTACAATGATAAATATCCAGCAAAGAAGATGAGTCTAGTGCTTTTCGACGATGCTATCAAACATTTGTTGCGTATTTCAAGATTAATTAAATAACCAAGATCCAATGCTTTATTGGTAGGAGTTGGTGGTTCAGGTAAATAATCCTTGACAAGATTGGCTGCTGATATCTTGAAAAATGTATGCTATTAAATTATTTTGACTAAAAATTTCAGTGAGAAAGACTTGAAAGAAGAAATTAAGAAATTGTTTGATTGGGCTGGCCATCTTGGTAAATAGGTTACATTTATATTGACAGATAGTGAAGTGAAGAAAGAGGAATTCTTAGAATATATCAATATGATCTTATCAACAGGAGAAGTGGCTGGTTTATTGGCAAAGGATGAAAAGGAAGTTTGGTTGGCTGATGTCAGAAATGATTATGTCAAAGAGAAACAATTGGGTAATATTGATCCTCCTTAGAGTGACTTATATGCCTATTTGGTTGATAGAATAAGAGATAATTTGCATATTATTTTGTGCTTCTCACCAGTAGGTTAGAAATTCAGAGACAGATCTCGTAAATTCCCAGCTTTGTTCAATGAATGTACAATTGATTGGTTCTTGCCATGGCCTGAAGCTGCTTTGGTTAGTGTTGCTGAAACATTCATCAAGAATTTCAAAGAATTAGATACAACTAATGATATCAAGGAAGAATTGATGAAACATATGGGTAATGTACATATTATGGTTAACTCTGTTTGTGAACTTTACTTCCAAAAGATGAGAAGACAAGTTTATGTTACACCAAAGAGTTATCTTTCTTATTTGAATTCTTATAAGGAATTGTATTTGAAAAAATATGCTGAATTAGATCTTCAAGAAAATTCATACAAGATTGGTTTGAATAAGATTAATGAAGCAGCTAAACAAATAGAAAAGATGGGTGTTTCTTTAAGAGAAGAAGAGGCTTAATTAAAGGAAGCATCAGAAAAGACTGAGAAATTATTAGAAGATTTGGAGAAAGAAAGCAAAAAGGCCAATTAAAAGAATGATGAAGTCGAGGCTACCACTGCTTAATGTATGAAATAAGCATAGATGATTGCAAGTGAGAAACAAGCTGCAGAGAAAGATTTGGCTGCTGCTATGCCTGCTCTCATAAGAGCTTAAGAAGCCGTCGATTCTTTGGATAAGAAGGATATTGATGAAATGAAGGCCATGAAGACTTTGATGGACATTATGAAAGCCATTATAGACTCAATTGTAGTTTATTTCATGGGTAAATTATTGCCAGTTCAATCATTCACTGTGAAGATCAGTAAGGTTGATTATCAATTCTTGAAAGATTCATTTGATGAAGGTGGTAAATCAGTACTTTTTGATATGAACTTCTTAAACAAGTTGAAGGGATTTGAGAAAGATGGTATTAATGAGGAAACTATTGAATTATTGTAACCATACATGTCATAAGAATGGTTTAGTGAGGAGAAGGCTTAGAGTGCTTCAAAGGCTGCTTAAGGTCTATTGAAGTGGGTTAAGGCTATTTATGAATATCATGAGAAGTCAAAGATCGTTAAGCCTAAGAAGGTCTATTTGTAAATTTAAGAAGGTCGTCTTGAAGTGGCAAGAAAGGAATTGGCAAAGGCTGAAAGAGATTTGAATGAAATCAAGGAGTATTTGGCTAAATTGAAGGAGACATTCAACAAGTAAATGGAAGAGAAATCATTTTTGGAACAAAAATCAAATAAAACTAAAAAGAGAATTACTACAGCTAGATAATTGATTGAATCACTTTCAGATGAAAAGGCTAGATGGGGATAAGGAGCCACAGAAATAGCTGATCAAAAACGCAAATTAATTGGTAATTGTTCATTGGCTACCTCATTTATTTCTTATTGTGGTCCATTCAATGCAGAATATAGATAGTTATTGGCAGGAGACTATTTCGTAAATGATCAAAAGAGAAGAGGTGTTCCAGTTACACCAGGATTGAATCTGACATAGTTTTTAGTCGATGATGCCACAGTAGGAGAATGGAACTTATAGGGATTACCTAAAGATGAATTGTCCATTCAAAATGGTATCATGGTTACCAATTCAACCAGATATCCTTTGTTAATTGATCCATAAGGACAAGGTAATTACTGGATCAGATAAAAGTTCGCTGACAAAATTGAACCCTTCAGATGCATTACTACATTGAATCATCCTAAATTCAAAGATAACTTCTTAAAACCATGTATGTAAGATGGATTATGTTTGATTATTGAAAATATCGAGAATGAAGTAGATCCTATGTTGGATCCAGTTCTTGAAAAGTAAATCTAAGTCAAAGCCAAGAAAAATAAGTATATTGAAGTTGGAGGTACATAAATGGACTTTGATGATGGATTTAAATTGTTTATGTTTTGTAGATTAGCCAATCCTACATTCTCTCCTGAATTATCAGCCAAGACAACCATCATTGACTTTACTGTTACTCAAGGTGGTTTAGAATAATAATTGTTGGGTAAGGTCATCAGTAAAGAATAAAAAGCTTTGGAAGACTCTCTCAATTAATTATTGGCAGATGTCAATTAAAATAAGAAAGATCTATAAAGATTAGATAAGAATTTGTTAGAAAGATTGACTCAATCTTCTGGTAATCTTTTGGAAGACGAAGGTTTGATTGAAGTGTTGGGAAGTACAAAGACTTAAGCCAAAGAAGTTTCAGTGAAATTGTTGGATGCTGAAGTCAAGACCAGAGAAATTAATGAAAAGAGAGAATAATATAGACCAGTTGCAATCAGAGGTTCAGCCTTGTATTTCACTATTTTGGAAGTCTCATTAATCAATTGGATGTATAATTCCTCTTTGGAACAATTCTTGAAGTTGTTTAATGATTCTATTGATCAATCTGAAAGAAATACATTACCCTCTAAAAGAGTTGATAACATCATTAAATATCTCACCTTCTATGTTTATAAGTATGTCAATAGAGGTCTATTTGAAAAGGATAAGATTTCATTCATTTTAATGATGTGTTTCAAAGTTAAACAAACAGACAAAAAAATTAATGCTGGAGATGTATCACAATTCTTGAAGAGTGGTGCAGCTTTGGATGCAAAAGCAGAAAAACAGAAACCATTCTAATTCTTGGATGAGAAATAATGGCTCAACATTTTAGCCTTGTCTAGACATCATTTCAATGGAGATCAAATGGCCTTCTTTAGAGATCTACCAGAATCCATTTCTAGAAATGAACAACAATGGAGATAATGGAATGATAGAAATGATCCTGAAAATTCACCAATTCCAGATTTTGCTGAACGTATAGCAGCAGACAAAGAAATTGGTCCATTCATTTCCTTATGTCTCGTAAGATCACTTAAAGAAGATAGAACCTTAGTTGCTGCTACTCATTTTATTAATGCAACTCTTGGCAAAGAATTTACTGCTCCTATTTCATATCCTATTGATTCTATTTGGGCAGAAAGTTCCAAAACTGATCCAGTATTATTCTTATTGTCTGCTGGTGCTGATCCTACTTCATCTATAGATGATCTCTCAAGAAAGAAGAGAAAAGTATTTTGTGAAAAAGTGTCAATGGGAGAAGGTCAAGAAGAAGCTGCCAGAAGAGTCATTAAGAATGGTTTCGAAACTGGTATGTGGGTTATTCTCTAAAATTGTCATTTGGGTCTTAAATTCATGGAAGAAATCGAAACCATTGTTAATCCAGAGGCAACCATAAATGATGACTTCAGATTGTGGATTACCTGTGAATAACATCCTAGATTCCCATTGGGTCTATTACAAAAGACTATCAAAGTTACAAATGAACCACCTAAGGGATTGAAGGCAGGTTTATATAAGACCTTTACTACAATCATCACCTAAGAATTCTTGGAAAAGGTCGAACATCCAAATTGGAGAAGTCTTATCTATACAATTTGTTTCTTACATTCAATTGTCATTGAAAGACGTAAGTTCGGTCCTCTTGGATGGTGTGTACCTTACGAATTTAATAATCCAGATCTTGAAGCCTCCCTTGCATTTATTGAAAAATACTTGAATTCATTCCTTAGTGGACCTCCTTCATAATCACCAAACTTGAACTTGAATATGAATGTCATTAGATACATGATTTGTGAAGTGCAATATGGTGGTCGTATTACTGATGATTTGGATAGAGAATTGTTTAATGCCTATGGTGAAGATTACTTAAAGGAAGCAATCTTTGGAAATGAGTATGTTATAGCTGAAGCACCATTTGATGCAGGAGGTGGTACTAAACCAACTAAATTCTAATACAAAATCCCTGCCACAACTTAAATGCCAGAACTCATTAAGTATCACGATGTCATTAAGTAATTACCAGACATTGATAATCCTGAAGTATTTGGATTACATGTTAATGCTGATATTACATTTAGAAAGAAAGAATCTACTGAGATGATTATAACAATTATGGACACTAGACCAAAGGATTCCGGCGGTGGCGGTGGAAAAACAAGAGAAGAAATAGTCTAGGATAAAGCTAGAGAGTTATTAGCTAAATTACCCTCAGACTATGTTGATCTGGAAGTTAGAGAACAAGTTCGTAAATTAGCAGGTCCAAAGAATCTTCCAGATAAGGGATTGACTGTGCCACTTAACATTTTCTTATATCAAGAAATCCAAAGAATGCAAATAGTTATTGCCATTTGCAGAAAAACATTGTCAGATGTCATTGATGCAATTGATGGACAGATCATCATGACTCCTGATATTTTAGATGCTATCAATTCGATGTATGATGCCAAAGTACCTCTTACTTGGGTTTATGATGCTACAGGTGTCGAAATCTCATGGATCTTGCCCACTCTAGGAGCATGGTTCAGTTCATTGATAGATCGTAATAAACAATTAAATGATTGGTTGAAGAGCAACAGACCCAATCACTTTTGGCTTGGTGGTTTCTTCAATCCTCAAGGGTTCTTGACTGCAGTCAAATAAGAAGTCACTCGTATGCACAAGGGCAAACCAGGAGACAAGGATGCTTGGTCATTGGATGATGTTGTACAATCCACATAAGTTAAAGAAAGAGAATATGAACAAATCAGAGATATTCAATCAGAAGGTGTCTATGTGAGTGGATTATCTCTTGAGGGATGCAAATGGAGTAGAAATGGACTTGATGAGTCTGAACCTAAGAAGATGTTTGCTCCTTTGCCCATCCTTTATGTCACTGCTATCAATAAGAAGAAGGGTGCTGATGCTGAAAAGAATTCTTCAACTTACAGTTGTCCTGTTTATAAGGTATTATTTTGTGTTATTCATCTTAGTATCCAAGAAGAACTGACAAATATCTCATTTGTAGAGTTGGATTGCCTTGTGAAGGTACAGGTGCTCATAAATGGAAGTTAAGAGGAGTTGCACTCTTATGCTCAACCGAATGAGATTTTGATAAATATATTATATTATTATTATATAAACAATGACAATAATATTTTTTATATAATTCATTCTATGAATTCATTGGCCACTTTGAAATTTGTCAATATTGAAAACAATGATTTGTAAAGTCATTTTCCAATTGATCCAAATGCAGATATCATATTGGTTTTGAATGGCAAAGAAACTTTTTAATTGTAGATCAGGTTACTTAAAAAAAGAAGCCAATATTTCGAAACGCAACTGCATAATAGTGACTCCAAATTTAAAGTTATACCCGGCAAACACGATGGAGTAGTATTTTAAAAAATACTCAACTGTTTTTATGGTTACCAGTATCACATTTACAAAGCTGAAGAATTTTACTCTGCTTATAAAATCTCTCACTTTCTATAAATTAATAATTTTATCACTACTCTTTAGGATTCATTATACGAAAACTTCCAAAGAATAGATATTCATATTGTATTAACACTAGCTGAATTATATGAAATTGAATCACTAAGAGAAAAATATATTGATTATTTGGATGAAAATCCTCAATTATGGAAAATCATATTGCCCATACAAAAATTAGAGTTTTATCGATAAAATTATTATTCTATTTGTTGCACTAAACAAAATGATGACATCCCTATCAATGTTTTACATTTAAAAGAAGACATCCTAATCAAACTTCTATCATTTCACAATGAATAAAAAAATAAGAAATCCTTTCCTGAAAAGTTCTTAACTCCAGATGATATTCTCAAAATTATACAGTATTATGTAAATATTAGATTTCAAACTTAAGAAGAAAGGCAAGAAAACACAATTAAAATTGTCAACTCTATATACAAAGTTGAAGACATCTATTCAGACAATGATGCTAGAAGATTGCAAACCTTCATGGGCAAATCATACTCCAGCAGCGTCAATTCATGTACAATTTCAATTTAACCTAAGCTTCTTGTTCCGATAGGTCCTCCAAACTTATTATCGAATAACAGAGAGATATTGAAGAACTTAAAATGAAGTTATAAGTACTAATTCTCTATTCTATCCTTTAAGTGCTCAATCAAAGAGAATAATGAACTATAATTAAAATCTAAGATGCTCGAAGAAAGAATTGAAAATCTACAATAATTAATTGAAAATCAAAAGAAAACCTCAATCAACGCTAGCAATTTGAATAATTCGAATTCCTAAGACATTGAGTCCTCCTAATTTGTATTACAACAAGTAGCTGAATCTATTCCATTGGAGAGTTCATCGATCGATTAAAGTGACAACACATTTTTTAAAAGCCAACTGCATTTCAATAGCACACCTCAAACGGTTTTCACCCTGTCAGAACTCTCTTATTTGGGAGAGATTTTGAATGCCAAAATCTATCAGTAAATTAAATTCAAATTATTGTATCGAGGGTATATCTCCATGTTTTTATTAGAACCGAGAATAATTTTTATCTTGCATCAGAAGAATAGTTAACCTCTATTAAAAAAGCAACTTCCATCTTGATTCTTATTCGATCAGTAGACAATGATTCAGTTTTTGGAATATTTAATTAAAACAGTCGAATATAAATAATTAATTTTTAAAGTAAGAAAAGGGTGGATTACAAAAAAGAGTTGAAATTAGCTATCAATTCCAACTATTTATTAAAACTTGGCAATGATATTGAGATATTCGTTGATTGTTGTAATAAAAAAAACAATATCTGCAATAATATAAATGGATTAGGTTGTTTAGCTGGTAAAACTGAATTTCAAGTAGATGAGCTTGAAATTTATGAGTGTTCTATCCATAATGAAATTGTGTGATAGACTTTTATTTATTTATACCTGAAATTATAAAATTTTCACTTTATTCTTCACAAAAGTCATCAATTAACTTGGTGGTAGCAATTTTTTCTAATAATTATTTGTTATAAAATGGCTAATAATAAAAATATTGATTTTATTAAAACTTAATTTTCAATTATAAAATGTTCCATCCCCTAAAGAAACGAGATTTTTCTAACTCATCTTCAAAATATATGTTATAAAAGTCCTAAAAATAATTAAGTTATTATTTTGCAATAATTTTTAAGGGTCTATATTGGAAGTTCATAATGCTTAGCCTAGTGTTCCAATATTGCAGCAATAAATGAGTGTTTTCTTATTTTATATAAATTATTCTTCATATACTCCTTGTTTTGAGTACTTCATAAGCTATTTTCAAATTCCCATTATATTCTTTTAGAATTTAATTAATCTTTATTATTTTATATTTATAATATTTGATATCTTCAATTACAGTCTATTGATTGCACTAAAATATAGAGATTAGCTTGAATGGAATCTAACTAATATAGTAAATATCTAATAAATAATATTATTTTAACAATAATGAACTTTTTAGTCGGATCATCCAAGACTTATCCTGTCCACATTAAATAATACTTTCACACTTTTATTATATTACAAAATCATATTATTATGCTAGATCTATGATTGAAATTAATATTTCAGTATTTTGTTTATTTTGAAATACAAATAAAACAACATAAATCAATACTCCATCAGTTCCCTCTACTCAGTGGTTAAATGTTCTAATTTTTCTTATTTCATCTTCTATTTTTTTATAGTCTACAACTATTATTCAAAACTTTCATCCAATTAAACATCTATGTGACTGGGAGCCTAAAAGGACTAATTTAAAATGGATCCTCTCTATTATTATGTAATTTTATAATACTTCAATATCTTCTTTCACTTAAATATCATCTAAATTTATTATTCCATTTTAATTATTCTAATTAGATAGGTTTTCTTTGAATTATTTCTTAATTTTCTCAAAATCAATCGGACTTATTGAAGTGCATTTTGATAATATTTCCTGAATTTCTGTGTTAATATTACTTTTTTTTAATAAATTCTATAAATCCTAACTTATAATAACAATTAATTTTATACTATGCACCAAATCCCTTTTTCTTATATACTTAAAACTATGCTCCAAGAAATGAATATAAAAGTTCATTATATTCTTTCGAAACTTCTTCATCCATAAATGAAATTAGCTTAATTATCATGCACAACCTTAATTCCTTGTCTTTGTATTGATCAAAGTTAACTTTTCTATTAGACTTACTCAATTTGTTGCTTCCTTGTTTAATCTATGTATCATCAATTAAATATGCAATGATAGACACTATTTGTTGATTTGTTAATCTTCCAGGGATGAAATCAAAAAATTAATTTATTAATGTTCTAGCATCTGTTGGCTCATCGTAACTAAGTAAAACAGAGTTCGATAAAAAAAAAGCACTTAATCCAATAATATTGGAATTGGGTACAAGATATGAATTAATTTCATTATTTTCATTTGAGTTTATTTTTCCTGTTTATAAAAATAAAGTTGTTAAAATTTAAGCACATTTTAATGAAATTTAATGACTTATTTCAGCTATTTCAATCAACATAACTATCATTTCTTCAGTGATTATGATTGTTGAATTAAAGGCCTCTATCTTCAATATGCATTCCTGCAAAATCATCAATAAGTTTATTAAAATATCAACATTTATAGCTGTATTATTTATTAAATTTAAATTGTAATTGTATGTGAAAGTAAGGATTTATTGTATAAATGACTGGACACTATTTGTATCTGATGATATTTATTTGAGCAATGCGATTAAACATAATTTAGTATCAGTGAAGGTCTCTAATTCTGGATTAGATCTCAAATTATTAAGAACAGCCTTGATAGTTTAGGTTTGTTGAAACAGAATAAACTAATTTGTTTCAATTGAATTAAATAGACTAATTAATAATTTAATAATTGAGTTTTTCACATTTGAAGTAACGTGAAAATTTTTATATTCTGAAGTTTTCTTGAGCAAAGGAGGACCGCTGGGACTGTCAAATATAATCTTATCATTAGGAGTATCTAAGTAATCAACTAATTTAGTAAATATAAATAGCTCAGTATTAGACAATTAATTGATTTCTTTGGCTACTTCTAAAACAATAAAGGTCATATCAAAGATATCAGAGGGATTTTTCCAATAATCTT
This sequence comes from Paramecium tetraurelia, assembly GCF_000165425.1. Taxonomy (NCBI): domain Eukaryota; phylum Ciliophora; class Oligohymenophorea; order Peniculida; family Parameciidae; genus Paramecium; species Paramecium tetraurelia. The sequence continues at coordinate 390,362 of NW_001799510.1, read as the reverse complement.
CATCAAAATTATTGAATAACATTTAAAATAATTCTTCATATAACTATTAATTTAAAGCTCTTCCCAGAAATGTTTCTGTTAATTTGTGCCATATAGGTTGAGTGGCAAACTTTTTATGATCCTTCATCAAAATATTAAATAGAGCTTTTTAACTTTTTGTCACAAATATTCTTTCTTGTGGTATTCTTAGAAAAGCATTCCTATAGACTGACATCACAATAAATGGATCTGATATCAAATCCAGCAATTCCTAAACTGCTGACATTTCCTCATTGGTCTTAGTTACCCATTCGCTAATGTAATTTTATTATTTACAATTAATCTGAATAACCCAACTTTGTTCCTATTATATATTCTAGGAATGTCAAAATGCATTGGATATTCTCGCTCTGGAACTATTTATTTCCTTTTTTATTAGAGAATGATTCCAAGGTTTCTAAAAACTAAGACCACCAAACCCTTAAGAAATTATGTTATTCTTACATCGCATATGTCATTTTATCATTAATCAATTACGAGATAATATTAGAGAACGCTAATTCAAATTTTAAAAAGTTATCTGATACTTAGGTTAAGGTTTGTATGTGTTCTATTTGGATAGACCTCTGACTTATTTCAATTTTGGATTCTTCAAGAAGCTAATTTTAAACTGGAATTTCTTTCAATTATATAAACTTATCTAAATTGAGAATGAGCTCTTATAATATGTGCATGCACATTTTTATTATAATAGGATTTTAAGACAGTTTCTAATTAATTGTTTGTTATTTTTACTATTTTACTCTCTACATATAATGCAGAATCAATCAGTCTAATTTTATAAGATTCTATGTGATCTATCAACGTTTTTACTTCTAACTTAAACTAAGGTTATATCTTGGCCCAGTCAAACTCATTAAAGTATTTCATTATTTCGGATTTCTTATTGAACTCTTTTAATGATTCCTCTCTTGGTACTAATTCAAAAATTTCCGTTAGAATTGCAGAGAAAGTTGGTTATTGCAAGTTTCTAGAAGTGCTTCCAATACAGCCCATATTATGAATATATAATTATTATATTTATGATAATCGGTTATTTTATATTATCTCAAACAATTAATATCTATTGATATCTATTAATTACTTAATAAATCATTAAAATCAGCATTCTTTCGCATCTCGCAAAAATAAAGGAAAACAAAAAGGAAAAATTTAATTAGATATTTTTATATATAATTATTATACACCATTAAATATAGCTACTATTTAAAACTGTCAAAAAAAAATTTTATATTGATTAGATCGATGATTTATATCTTATCTTATAACCGACTGTTAATTGATGCTTTAATTGTTAAAAGTACGTTATATTAAGAAACCCAAAATTAATTGTTTAGAGTTGGAAAGATAAATAGTCTTAAGTAATCCTAAAAAGTAAATTAAGATATTAACTTACAAATTCAAATGAAAAGCTCATAATAAAATTAAACTTCTCTGTTATTCTAATATACCTAGGAAGATCATACAAATGCATTTTTGTAATTTAAAGAATGAATTGAAATATAATGAAATATTCTAATTCGCAAATTAAATTCTGGAACTATAATTTTTTTTAAAGAAATTTAACTCTTTTTAATATTAAAATTGAATTCAAAGAATTATAATAATACATTTACATTATTAGAAATATTTCGTTTAAGCTTTAAATCTTAGAATTCTTTCATATATTTTGAATTAAGAAAATGTGGTATTTGAAGCGTAATTTTGCACTTTTGTTAGACCTTTCTCTGAAATAAGATCATATATTTTAAGCATTTTAAAGAATCAACTACATATTTAGGATAAATTTGTAATCACAAAGGAGATAAAAAATTTAATTATGAATAAAGGATGAATTTCTAAGATTTGAGCTAATTTTTTTATAATAAAATTTAATCCACCATTATAATATTAAATTAGTTAGTTTGGTTAATAATGATGAAACTATGCTATTTTAAAATCAATAATCATATGTAGGAATCTCAGCATCAAACTAAGGTGTAATCTAGTCAAAGGATGAGTTATTCTATAAACGAAACGATGAAAATCCATTTTATAATTAAAATGTGTAAAATGTAATTGGAATGAAGAGTTAAAAGAGGGAGTGCTTAACAAATGGCGTCATTTAAGGTAAACAATTGAAATGAGTTTTGATGATGACACATTTTATAATAAATTTAATAATGAGTATTAAATAAGAAAATGAGTGATATTTGATAATTAAATTTTAATTAAAAATGGCATCTTAACTAGAGGAGAATCTCTTAGTGGGAAGTACTTTCTCTGACTTTGGAATGACAGCAAAAGAATTATCGTAAAAGATATATCAAATATTTAAGCATCTTGTTTACTCCCGAAAATGTTAGAGATGGATCAAGCTTGGTATAGTTGGGTAGACATGGAAAGATTGAAGGGTTGATGATGAAGTTGAGAACAGATCCAAAAGTAAATCAGAAATATATATTTATAGAAAGGGTTAGATAGCAGTAATATCAATGATATGGAATTGAGAGTGAAGAAGTAAGATATGTATATTTAACAATAGTTTTGGTGACAATAAGCCTGAAATAAAAGAGCCAAAGGCACTTTTGGAATATGTAAATTTATGAATTGATGGATTAGATCCTTGAAAACTTTGAAGATCCAATGCTTAGAATTCTGTGTTTGGCTGCAGCAGTGAATTTGATTATCGGTGTATGGACAGAGGGATGGAAAGAAGTATTGATCAATAAGATTTGATTAGGGATGGATGGATGGAATGGCAATTTTCATAGCAGTTATTATTATAGTATCAGTTACCGCAGGAAATAATTATGTAAAAGACTAATAATTCAGAAAATTGAATGCAATAGCAGAAAATAGAAATGTGAATGTAAAAAGAGGTGGTAAAATAGTGAGTACTAATATATATGAATTGGTTGTTGGAGATATTATGATAGTTGATACAGGTGAGAAATTGCCTGTTGATGGAGTTGTAATTGAATCAAGTGATTTAAAAGCAGATGAGTCTTCAATTACAGGAGAGACAAATCCTATTAAAAAGAATGTCCCAGTTATATACGAATAATAAGATAAAGCTAATCCATTTTTGATAAGTGGTTCATCAATCATTGAAGGCACAGGTGAAATTCTCATCTTGGCAGTTGGAGAAAACTCACAATGGGGAATTTCTAAAAAATTAATGACTCAATAAACTAAAGATGATAAAACACCTTTGTAAGAGAAGTTGGGAATTTTGGCTGATTAAATTGGTGAATATGGGTTAAAGGCAGCCGTGATTACATTTATTGCAATGACACTTCATTTACTCTATGATGCAGTGTTTAATGAATATCCTTTATTCTCTGCCCATGCAGTAAAAGAAATACTCAACTTCTTTATCGTCTCAGTTACAATTATTGTTGTTGCTGTCCCTGAAGGATTGCCATTGGCTGTAACAATAGCTTTGGCATATTCTGTTGGTAAAATGAAAGATGAAAAAAATCTCGTTAGATTTTTATCTGCATGTGAAACTATGGGAGGTGCAAACAATATTTGTAGTGATAAAACAGGTACATTGACTGAAAATAAAATGACTGTCACCAATTTATATGTTGAAGATACTGATTTTAGTAAGTTGGATCCTAAAGCCATTAAAAATTCAACTTTAGAATTACTATGTGAAGGTATCTGTTTGAATTCTATGGCACATCCATAAATAGATGAATCAGGTAAATTTGAACATATTGGTAATAAAACTGAGTGTGCTTTATTGGAAATGTGTTACAAATTTGGATATGATTTCAGATAAATTAGATAGAATATGGGAGAAAAGATCAAGAAGAAGTTCCCTTTCAGTTCAGAAAAAAAGAAGATGACAATCATTTTAGATCCAAAAGGAGATAAAACACAATTCAAAATTTATACTAAAGGTGCTCCAGATATGCTTTTAGATAAATGTTCTCATTACATTAATGCTGAAGGCAAGGCAACTGTGTAATTATAATTTCTAATATTTTAGAATTACCAACGATTATAAACAAAAAATTAATAGTATTATTAAGAATTATGCATCCTAATCATTAAGATCAATCTTATTGTTGTATAGAGAAACCATGATCTAAGGTAGACCATAAAAACCAGAAGAATTTAACAATGTGGAAGATCTAATTGACAAATCTTATACAATTATTGGAGTTACTGGTTTATAAGATCCATTGAAAGAGGGAATCATCAAAGCAGTATAATAATGCAAGGAAGCAGGAGTAACTGTAAGAATGGTTACAGGTGATAATTTTGATACTGCAGTTGCCATTTCTAAGAAGGCAGGAATCTTACCACCAAATTATGAACATCATGAAGATTCACTTGCTGTAATGGAAGGAAAGACCTTCAGATAAATGGTTGAAGGATTAGAATATGAAAAGGATGAAAAAGGAAATGAAATACCAAAAGTGAAGAATTTATAGAATTTCACCACAATTGCTTAAGAATTAAAAGTCCTAGCCAGATCTTCTCCAGAAGACAAGTTTTTATTGGTTACTGGTCTGAAATAACTTGAGAATGTTGTAGCAGTAACAGGAGATGGTACAAATGATGCACCAGCATTAAAAAAGGCAGACGTAGGATTTGCAATGGGAATTCAAGGAACAGAAGTTGCAAAGGAAGCAGCAGGTATTATACTTCTAGATGATAATTTTGCTTCAATTGTTACAGCCATGAAATGGGGTAGAAATATCTTCGATTGCATCAGAAAGTTCCTTGTATTTTAAGTCACTGTCAATGTAGTTGCAGTTACTATGGCATTTTTGGGAGGAGTCTTCCTAAAAGAGTCTCCATTAACTAGTATTCAAATGTTGTGGGTTAATCTCATAATGGATACATTGGCATCTTTGGCTTTGGCCACTGAACCTCCCACTGATGAATTATTGACTCGTAAGCCTTATGGAAGAAAAGAACACATGATCACGCCTGGAATGTGGAGAAGCATTATATGTTAAGCAGCATTCTAACTATTTGTTCTTTTGATCATTTTATTCCGTGGAGATTCCATTTTTGGTATCGAATCTAGTAGAGGACATAGATTGGATGAAGAATACAAGTATCTATAATAATTTATCTTATTTTAGCCCTGTCTATCAAGAACATTATACTATCTTCTTCCATATTTTTGTATTCTTGCAAGTCTTCAATGAAATCAATGCTAGAAAATTGAAAAAAACTGAATTGAATGTATTTGATGGATTCTTTAACAACTATCTTTTCATAGGTGTTATTGTTGGAACTATTGTTGTTCAAATTCTTATTGTGTAAACTTTTATCTTATAATCTAATTAGTTAATTAGGTGGAAAAGCAATTAAAGTCACTCCTCTTGATTTTGGCCATCATGTCGCTTGCATTATTATTGGTATGTGTAGTTTGGGTGTTGGATACTGCATTAAATAAATTCCCGATCAATATTTCTAATCCATTGAATTATTTAAAGAACAAGTTGCCCCTGAAGCTAATCCTGAAACTATATAGGTACACCTATGAATTCTATTAATTATAGGGTAAAATGAAAAGACCTTCCACATTCCTTAGAAAGAAGAGAGCCATAGAAAATAAATAACCACTAAAGGGTTCTTAAGAAATAGAATTGAAAGCTGGAACTAGTGGTTTTAAACAATGAAATTTTATTATTTAAGATTGAGAATATAATTTATAAAATTAAAAATCAAGGTTATAAAAACGACTTCTATTGTGCGTATTTAATAAATGATTGTGTCAACTAAGTTTAATCTGAGTAAATGTAGAAGCTAATCTTATTCTAATACAAGGTTTGTTATTAAATCAAATCCATCATCGAAGGGAATACTATAACAGCTTGTTAGCATTAATGATCACAATAGACATTCTAGGAATATTGGATAGAATTGTAGGGGCCAATCTTCTTTAGTAAAAAGTTTGTTATAGGATGATTTAATTGAAATTCTTAATTGTTATTGAAATGATAATCTTCGTAAGTTTATGGATTTAAAATTAAAGAAGTCTCCTATTATAATTCTACCTATGTACTTGAAAGAAAAGTAAATTCAAATTTTACGAGTTTTTAAAATTCTATTTTTGTGGGACTCTCTTAAGACTCCTCAGCAACTTTTTCAATGAAGTCGAGTTCTTGTAGACACTTTTTTTCAACAATATTGTTTTATAAGGGATTCAAATTCAATTCGCTTTTTACACTCAGATTAATAGTAGAATTGGAGTCTGATTATTTTAGACATTATTCGAAAATGTTAAAGACAATTTATGAGAGAAATTTAGAATTTACTTTAATCATAAAATCATCTAGTTTTAATTCATAAAGGAACTACTTTTTCATTTTCATACACATGTAAGAAAAATGCTATTGTAAGTTAATAAGAAAATATTTGAGGTTGATTTGATTATAGGCGGCTAAGAAATTATTGATTTGAGTGTAATTAACAAAAAAGTAAAAGTTTTAATAATGGCTCATAATGGATAAATTAATACATTTGATCTGCCAAATTTTATTATTATCAATCTAACCCAACTTTAATCCAGTGATTTCTTTATATAAATGTTAATGTGAAGCTGACAATTAATTGGAAGCAAATTAAATAATTTTACTTAGGAATCGAATTTGTTCTTCGCTTTTTGACATCATTTAAGGTTATTTTTCTTCCTTTACTACAAGTAATAAGTAGTTCTTGCCAAAACTGAGATTTTTAATGTCAATACTGACAATTACATTCTTTTCTTTCACTTGGTTGTAAAACACACCTTCCATTTCCTCAGCCTCATCCTTCGATTATTATTCATCCACTGATAAATTTTGTTTAATCTTGTAGAATGCAAACTCCTCCAGCGTTTACTTCTTGGTTAATCTTCTCATTGACAAATCACCTGATCTTTAGATGTTAATATTCTATAAATCAACACTTGTGGGTATTTAACCTTTGGGTACAACATAGGTATTTCTCATCATTTCAATTAAAGTTTTCGAATCTTCAACATTTAAATTCGTTCTGCCTATTTGATTTTGGAATTCAAGTTAGAATTAGTTATTTCTGACATTAAGACTAAGTGCTAAGAAGGAATGTGGAATGTATTCCTCAGAGATGTCTCTTATATTATAATAATAAGGAGTTACTTCAATTTAAGATTATAGAGCATGTAGGAAAAGGCCAAGCGAAACATGAATTCATTATAATGAGAGTAGAGTACAATTAACAATTATGTCATAAATACAAGAACGATATATCCAAAGTCTTCTAGAGTTAGTACATCTAAAATATAAAGTTAGACTATTGGGACTATTAAAAGTGTAAATAGGCGTAATTTGAAGTGACTGAAGAGGAATTAGATTATTGCTATGGTCGCAGATGAGTATCCGTAAAGAAATGGGGATCTTATATAATTAGAACTACAAATTACTTTTGAATAGTTTGAGATGCTACATACAAGCTTGTTGCTAAGGATGTCACATACATTAAAAAGTAATAGTATCGAACCTTCGATGCAAATCTCTGGCCATATATTAAAGCTAAGAAAATGGCTATGCTTGAAACTGCTAAAATCACAGATATGATGATTTATCTCCCTTCCAGCAAACTAAAGATGAAGAAGAGGATGCACAATATCAAAATGATCACTTCTATAATTCTAAAGTATGACTGCCTGTATTTATTCATCTCCGTTTCATAAAGATCTTCATATTGTTTATTAATGAAGCCAAGGGTCCATTTATTAAATGGTAAATTATTCATAATTATATGATCAGCTGCATGACAAAGAATATAACAAAATTATACTCAATCCAACTTGCACTCCCAGAAATCCATATCCGACCTTTCTACATATGCCCTCAAATTCCCCACTCTAAGGCACTTGAACCAAACTCATGGCGATGAATAAACCTCCCAAGAAACCTCCCAATTCTCCAAAATTGTCATAAAAATTATTTTGTCCAGATCCAAAAGTGAAGATCATAACAAATATTACTACTATAGCAACGAAACACACCACAGCGCATTTCATTTCACCCAAAGAATCTAATTTCTTCCAATATAGAATTATGTACTATTAAATATATAATAAAAATATATACTCCTATCAAGAACCCTACACAAGCGTATATGCAAGAAAAGGTTTCAGAGTAAGTTCTGTATTTGCAAATATTGCACAAATCTCCAAATAGGGCACCACATGCTCCTGCCCCAAAAAACACTATTAATGTTAAATTCAATCCTTATGTGGCTTCTAATATCGAATAGCATATTAATATCATAAAGATCGCAAGTATTAGATTATAGAAGTCTCCAACTAAGAGTAAGGATGTCACCCATCTGAAAATTTCATAGTTGGATTTAACATCATCTGGATCATTTCCACCAAAATCATTCAAGGTTTTCTCATAAACTGATAAAAATCGATCATGTTTATTTATTCCTCCAACTCCTAACATTGTGATGTATAGAATTATAATCAATGCTGAGACTATTGTAGTAAATGAAATAAGTTTAAGTCTTGGACAGAATGATTTTTTCAACATATCAAAAAAATTCTCACCTCTTGGGTCTGCATCCATCCCTCCTTGATATCTTTAAATGAATTTGCTTACCGAATATAGAAATCATCTGTTGTCTTCCATTACCCCCCCAAGTTCTGATAATTATTTTACTAATCATTATTATCACCCAATCTATGTATATTTGCCATTTTATATTTAAATTATTCAATTTTTTAAAGATTATAAATAAAATAAACAAATATTATAACCAGATTATAGAAGTGAAAAAAGAAATTATAAAATTATTTATTATTTCAAATATTGTGTATTTTTTTTATGAAACTCAAACTAAAATTAAACAATAAATGTTATATAATATTTTGATAAACCATTGCAATAATTGTCCTACATAAACATTGATAGAGCCTTCTCTTAATAATTAATTTATCTATTATGAATTCAAAACATCCTGTTGAATTATTGAAGAAAAAGATTGAACCTGAAGCCATCATGTATAAGTTCAGATGGAGTAACAACTCAGTATCAATTGAACCCATGACTCAATTAACTCCTGAAATGCTGGTTCTAGTCCATGATTATGAATTAAAACAATTAGGGCATGACCCTCAAGAACCTAAACCTCAAAAACATATAAAACAAGACACTTAAATTATCAATCAAAACAATAATGGGAAAAAATTAGAGGAACAAAAAAAAGAAAAAAGGTCAAATGACAAAGTGGATAAAGTTGAGAAAACTGAAAAAATTATTGAAAAGCCTCAAGAAAAAATTTCAGATAAACCAAAACAATAGTAAATATAGAAAGATGTTGATAATGTGCTTAACAATAATACAGGAAATGGTCCTCATAAGCCAAGAAAAAGTAAACCTTGTTAAGTCAAACAAGTTAGACACGATAATGGAAGAGTAGATTTTTTAGTGTGTTTCGAAGATTCAACTGATTAAAAGTGGATTTCATTGGATGAAATGAAAGAAAAAGCACCTGTGGCTGTTTGTGAGTTTTTATTAGGAAAAGTAAAATATGGAGGGACAATGAACAAAAAATGATTGAGTAATTATTGTTATAAATAATTATCAAAATAATTTAATATTAATTTATAATTTATTTTTTGATAAATCTAAAGAAAATAAATATTCAAACTATTAAATTGAAAAAGGTATCCAAGCTTAATAAAGCATTTTCTAATACTTATCAAGATTTAAATTATATGAATTTTCTTAAGCTATGTCATTGAAATTATGGATCAATCTAAGATCTGCATCTTTATTAAAAAGATTCCTATTAAGAAATAATATTAAGTATTGAATTCGTATATGAATTCAATACTTAAAAAGCTTTAATATCTTTGTTAAATCACCCTCAATATTATTTTCTTGATTAAATATGTTGGAAAAAGATGATTTTAATTGAATATGCAATGCGATTCAGGCTTATTTTGCTATCCACTAATACTTAGGACGAAATGATTCAATTCTAATAGCTTAAACAATTAATTTTTAAAATTAAACTAGGATGGCAATAAATTCTATGACTGCTCTTGTAGCAGAAAAATTATTGAAAGGTTCCACAAATAATTATCTATAAAAACATTTCATAAGGCTTATGACTTTAAGAATTTAACAAAGAGATTTGTAAATAACTAATTATTTAATTATTAATTCATAAATTAAAAATAATATTATTTACGTGTTATGCTATCTGTGCTCCCAGATAAAATTGGCAAAGCATTTGGAAATAGTTCTCTTTCGATCTACTCAAGCAGAAATAATAAATTGGCTGAACTCATCAATTCTAAATATACTGAAGACTTAGTTGAAGCAATCAGAATTTTATACTGCGTATCAATTTCATCTATAATAATAGTAATACTTATAAAACAAGGATCTAACACTTTATATGTCAAGAATAATTAATTTACTTCCTAGAGAGGACCTGGAATTAAAGAGATTATGTTAAATATTGATAAGTGAATTTGCAGCTTAGCCAAATGCAAGAACCAGTAAATCTCAAGGAGATGTCCTTATTTTGGCTACAGCTCCTATTTTTAAAGATTTAACTAATTAAAACACTTCAATTAAATTAAATGCTTTGAAAACATTATCAAGTTTAAGAATCTAAGAACTTACACCAATGCTCTTTACAGCAATAAGAAAGATTTAAGCAGATAAAAATGGATTGGTAAGAAGAAGTGTTGCCTTATCAATTCTTAAAATGCATGATATGTGTAGTGAGGATGTTTAACCAGATGATTATAATGATGTTATCAATTTTCTGCTAAAAGACACTCATCAAACTAGATTATAAGCTATCTATGTGATTTTCAAAATTACAGGTGATCTCTCAATATTACATAAATACTATTTTTAACTTATCAAAGATTTGCTAAATTTTAATAGTTTTGATCTGGAAAGAGCCCTTCAATTATTATATTAATATAGTGTGATGTATTTTAAGGAAGGAGATAAGGATCTAATCAAATTATTGGATGCTTGTGAAATCCTTTTAAAATTACCTTATCCAGGAATAGTTTAAGCAGTATCTAGACTATTCCTTTAGTTCCCTTAAGAATCAAGAATTAAGAAACTTATCAGAACCATTGTTAAATTTTTAAATATAGGATCTGAATCCAAATTTATAATCCTTTAAATGTTACATCAATTTGCACTCTCATATCCATAATATGTAAAAGACGCATTATAGAGCACTTACAATTCTCTAAATTGAAAAACTATATTGTAAATTACTAAAATTAGAAATTCTATCCTTATTGATAGATGAAAATAATTTCAACAATATTCTAGAAGAATTGTTATATTAAGCCAGATCAAATTAACCATAATTAGTAGCAGTAGCTGTCAAGTTATTATCAAAAACTACAATAAAATTTCCAAAATTCATCAAAAGAACTATTAAATCACTTCTAGATATTCTAAAAACTGGAAGTTCTGACACTAAGAATCATGTAATTGCATCTTTTTGCAATTTAATTAGCACTCAAGAAAGTAAACTACCTCTTTTAGCTATTTGTCTTTAAAATATTGATGATATAAGTGATATTAGATATAAAGCTACTGTGATCAAACTACTCAGATAGGAAATAGACTAAATACCAACTATTGCTGCTGAAAGCTTAAGAAAATTATCATTAACTTTTTCTTAATAGCATGAAAACGTTAAATATGAGGTAAATTTATTTTAATTAATATTAGATTTTATTACTAAGCCATTAAATATAAGCGATCCATCAAGAATAACATATAGAATTGTTGCATTAATATATAATGACTTTAGCTAAATTTGACTCAAGTCTCTTGGTTCGAGATCTTTTTAGAACCTTGTCAAAAAGTATAGAATTTAAGGAAACTCTTGTTTTGGAAGAAGAATGTGTTGCTCCTACTTTAGAATTGCACAAACTTCCCATTGGATCATTGTCACACTTAGTTGGAATTCATTTGCCAGGATTGAAATTTCCAACTTATTTAAATGAAGATACAAGTGAAAAAAGAAAAGTTGAAATAATAGTGCCACCATAAAAAGTTGAATAGCCTCCATAACAATAATAATAAAAATAACAATAAATTTAAAAATAATAATCACAACCATCATAAGTTGAAAGTAAAAAAGAAGTTCTTAAACGAGTGGAAGAAGATGTTAAAAAACATTATTAAAATCTGGATTAAGTATTAAATGACTTCTTTACAGATTGATATTATTAATTTATGTATTCTAAGTATTATCAAAATAACAGTTAATTTCTAATTTATAAAATATATCAATCACATTCTCTGACATATATATTTGATTCTGAAAGAATTAGTAAATCTTCATCTCTAAATTATTAATCAAATGTTTCTTCAGGGAGAATGAAAATCTAAATATATTATCTACTATTACTTGATATGAATTATGTGACTAATTAATGATTTATTCAATATTCCAAATTACTTGTAAATTTTCAATTTAGGCTGCAATAACTTTATTATTGTTATCTATTCTCACATGCTAGAAATTAGGATAATCAAATATTCCCATCAAAATCAAATCCTCTGGATTTAATTAAACTCTTATTGGAAATGGTTTTAATTCTAGACGTTATTAATAGCCATTCTGGAGATTTGTTATTACTTATTAAAATTAAATATACTGAGAATTGTTAATAATAATAAATCTATTATATAAATTATAATTTACCTCTCATCTGCACTTAAAAGAATGTCTGAAATGGGATCCCCCAAGCCTTCAAAAGTATTGACTTATTTCATAGTTTTTATATTATCAAAGACAAATACAAAACCTTATTAAGAGCCAATAACAATAGACCCATTTATTGAACTTCTTACAATTGCATAGTTATCCTTCAAATTTTAATCAATTGAATTAACTATTATATTAAAATTAAAATTTACTTTTTTAAATAGTTTTATCTTCATTTAGAACATAAACTTAAGAGTTACTTAACAAAATGAATTATTTTTCATAAGAACAAGCATCAACAATCTAAAAGTTTAACTTAACAATTTCCTGAGTTTCAGTTCCTAAATTTATAAGTTGCAATTCTTATGAAAACTATTAATAAAGGATTAATTTCTAGGAGTTATGTCCTAGACATGATTTATCAAATTTAATTTATTAATTAATCTAAATGTGTTTATTATTCTTTATAAATGAAATAGTTTTATCTTCTAAAATTATTAAATTATCATTTTCACTATGAATGATTTTTTTCGTTTTTGTTATCTTCAAACCCTCCTTTATTGTATTTAAATTATCTTTATATAAGTATTTTTTCTATTTTTTTTATTAAATTTATTAAACTTATGTCTCATTTATATTAATTGTAGTTGCTGTAGAGATAGAACTACATGAGGTATCTAATTATAAATTCTTTTTTTATTTCATATTTATTCTTGATCTCTATAAAATGAAGGCCATAGATGTTGCTCCATCCAAAACATCGAATTTGAAATATATTACAATTGAATTGTATCCATCAAAATAAACCCAACTTAAATAATTCTCATCTTTATCTACTTCAAAACTAATGAAGTCTTTTAATGATTAAATTAATAATAATTGTCTATCTTGATTGTATAATTCCATTCTGCATTCTGTTTTAGATATAATATTTAATGCCATAACCACTAATGGATTAATGAGTCTAATTTCTGCTAATTCAGGATAAAGGACATACAACTTTCCAGTATATATTTACTTAATAGAATCAATGTCTTGTTGTAAAAAATAATTGATAACATCTCCTATACTTTCCTTCTCCTATCTAGTTCTTGTTGTTGGTTATGATAAAATTGATCTATCAACTTTCTTCAATGTTTTCTTCATCTGTTTCTATTAGACTAGATTATGCATCTCTAACTTAGAAGATTATTTTGCAGGAATCACATCATTCAATTCAGCCGAATTTTTTGGAAGTGCCTTTTTGTTCTTCTAAATCCATATTAATTTGCTTAAAAACAATTTAAAATTTTAAATTTTTAAATTGTCTGACTTTGTATTCTTTAAAAAATGCATCCTTATATTCCATTTAATACCTTATATATCTCTAAATTAATATATTAATTTGATACACTAAATCTAAACTGAACTCCTCTACTTGATCACTTAATGATGAATGGCAAATTGATTTAAAAAATGAAATATTAAAATAATAGTCTCCTTCTTTTGAACTAATAGCATTATTATATGGTTTAGAGGCTCTTTGTAATCGAACAATAAGAATATGATCGAATTCATCATTTGATAATTTGTCAAATACAAATTCTGTATTAGATGATCTAAACATATATAAAATTACTTACAATTTTGTGTACTTAGCTTCATCCTCTTTAAAGAGTGTTCCTAAGATTACAAAATCAAATATCTCTTATTCAACTAATGGTTATTATGTTCCTACTACTTTATTGAATATACCCTTAATAAAATTCATTTTAAATAATTAATCATTTTTTTATTTTCCAAATAGTAAATATATAAATTAAACGAGCATGCATCAGTAAATTTTTTTGCACAACATTCATTTAATATTGATCTAATTTTCCTCCTGGTGGCGACCATGGTTTGGCTTTAGAGTTAAGTAAGATCTAAATTATCTAAATATGTTATTTACTTTAAAACAATCATTAGAATTGGATTTAAACGAATAATATAAAGGCGATAACTATTTATTATCTAAGGCTTCAATATTACTGCCATTTTTAATGAATAATTTAACCAAAAGAGCGTTATTGCAAATGCAAGCAATATGCAATGGAGTTTACCCATCTTTGTTTCTGCTATGAATTAGATATGGATCCTTCGATAATATCAAAATGATGCCATCCTAATTGCCTTCTATAATTGATTCATAGAATTAATTATTATATTTGATTGGATACTCAAACCAAAAATCAACTCTACACTTATATTTAGCAACAAATAACACTTATTTTAAAATTTTTTGAAATCTCTCCCGTATTTTATGAGAACAATTGATTAATTTAGTTCTTGATTTAAGCATTTTATGTTATGTAACAGGTACTCTTTTTTTTCTTTATTCATTAGTAAGACGTTGTATTTATTAAAAAACAGACTTAAAAGTTGATTATTTCATATTAATCATATCATTAATTTGATTATCATATTTTTTTTCTTGTATGATTTATTTATTTGATTAATGAAATTGAAAACGAATTTATTGATTTTGAATTGATTTAATTTAAGCTGTAACCATTTCCTTATCGATATCTTCAACATAAATCTAATTATCTTATCTTGATAAACTTCTTTTATGAAGTATGTTACAGATCTCATAATTTGATAAAAATCTACTTAATCTTCTTCTTGATTATTCATCAATATAACTTCCTCTAATTTTCTTTTTTTTTGTTAATTCATTCTCAATTTAGCTTTTATTTGTTTAATGAGTTTTTCTTGAAGTCTTAATTTAAGATTCCTATCCAGTCACAACAGAATTTCTTCTTGTTTATATTCGAGTAGTATTGATCTAAGATTGAGAGTTTTACTCAACAATACTATTTTTTCTTTTTAATTGCCAAAAAGCAAGATGCTTTTGATCAGATTGAGTTTATTAAGATTGTAAAAGTGATTCACTTATTTGGCATAAAACCTGAATTTAATTAATTGTATTACATTAACTTTTTTGTCATTCTAACACAACTAAGATTATTTTGGTTTATCTCTCCAAGTATAGTAAAAGTATTTTTCTTGAGTTTCCATTACAAAAACTTATTAAATGATAATATAATTCCATGTGAATGAATTATAAACTTACTAAGTGAATTGTATTATTGATTGATTAAGAACTATGTTAAGAGGTATTGATTTTTGAATTCTAAAAACACATCATCATAGTTTCTTTCAAATTTTCGTGAGGTGTACACATATTATAAGGGTATTGAGTACATTCAATTGAAACTTTATTTGCATTTTCAGTTCTGCACTATTATTAGATATGAGTAGTAAAATGTATTTACAAGATTGTTTCTTTTTATTAATTATTTTATGAGTAGTTTCGATACAAAATTAAATTTTTTGTAACAAGAAATCAAAATACTGACTGAAGAAAATAAGGAGTTAAGATAACTAATTCAAATGAATAAAGAGATCCTAAAAATATACAGAGGATAAACCAGTACTAATGTAATAAGGTTAAAATATATTAGACTTTGCCAAATGGACCTTTGATTACTTTAGAAGTTTGTAAGACTGAGTCTTATGAAGGCACTGACACTCAAAATATGCTCTCTCACTTAATAGAAGAAAATTGTAAATTGTTTTCTTTTAATGAAGACTTAATAAAATAAAGAGATGATTTGAGAGCATAGGTTTTTTGATTTTATGATTGTTAGAATTTGCTTCTGTAATAAATAGGGATGGAAAATTCTTAAAGAATCTTGGATATTCAAAGTGAGAAATAAATAAAGCTGATCGACCTATAGAATTAACTTCTTGTGAAGGATAATCAAATAGTTGAATTAAATGAATAGTTATAAGGTTTGCTATAGAAAAAAAGAATGAGAACTAAAATAGTATTAATATAAACCTATAAAAGCCTATATCAATACAGAATGAATACTTGTCCTTTTAGAACTAATTGGAAGCAATGTACAAAATGCTCATCAAATACTATGAAGAAAATAGGATACAAAAGTAAGAGAATAAGAAATTGTAAATGATCATAGATATAGTAAAAAATGATAAAACTGAAGATAACAATAAATAGCTAAATGAATAGAGTCCATAATTGAATGAATCGAGTTTTGTTGACTTTTTACCTCCTTAGATTTCTACGACACAGAATCATTAAATTCCAATTCCAAAATTAAATTTAGGTAAAGCCCAAAAAATATAGTAATTGACAGTTGAAAAATAATTGGAGTAAGAAGAATAATAAATTCAATTGGATAAAGTATTATAAATGGACCAGAAATTATTTATCACAAGCAAATCATCAACTCCTTAAAATAAAAATGGATATTACATTAATCCTAATAAATTATTAATTCAACTAACATCTTTTGCTGATTAAAATAAAACTCTCTAAAAAGAATTAAATTAATGCAAGACAAAATTGTAGGATGAATTGCTTCTAAACAAAGCTTTAGAAATTTAGTTGGAGGATATGAATAGATATGTTAGTGAATTGGAAAGCACAAATGAACTGTTGATTAAATCATAAATTGCTTTAGAAAACAATTTTTAAAAATTAAAATAATTTATTATTTAGGGCAAGAAAGAGTAATAACTTATCAAGCATAAATATAATGTTTCTTTACAAAATTTCAGCTAAATAATTTAGTAAACAAAGAAAAGATGTAATTCTGAGTACTGATATATATTTTAATATAAAATAATAAATGAGAAAAAATAAACCAACATAATAAATTGTTGTCAATCATGACAATTCTCCCTTTAAAACCAATTTAGATTATGATGAAACAGAATAATTGCCTGTCATTAAATCTAAATCTGTTAGAAAACCATCCAAAAAGAATTTTGAGATCAAAAAGATCAGGGTTAAAGTGGTCACATCTGAAAAAAAATTGGTTATTAATATCAAATAAAGCAAATTGAATCCATTACAAAAGGAAGAATCTCCTCCTTAAAGTGAAACTAGATAGTCACAATCATAAGTTGATTTAAAACCCAAAGAAGATAATAATCGATCAGTATCAATAATCAAAAGATCTACACATTAGAAGATAGAGATAGTAGAAAATTTAGAAGACAACTTAGATTCATATGTTAAGCTTTACTACTCTATCATTAATTTGATTGATGCAATGAGGAAAGTAATATTATTTCATTTTAAATAGTCAAGGATGTGAGTGAATTAGTGGATTCAATCAATAGATTTTAAGAAGTGATTGATGGAGTGCATTTTTAAGCACTAGAGAACCTTTTGATTGATAATAGCAAGAAATTTAGATAAATTTTGATATTAATAAAAACAGGAGTAAAAATATTATATTATAAATTTTAGATAATTGTTGTGGTAAATTGCTTTTTTGATTAGCATGTCTTCTCAACTAATAATGTAAATTTTAGAAACTTACTGATATATAATTTATAAAACTATTTATTTTTAGGAGAATTCATAATCTAGAAGACCTAAAAATAAGAATTAGTAACAATAATTATGCAAAATAAAAAGTATTTTGGAAGTAAAAAAATAGAGTCAAGCACTTAGATTAGACAAAATCTTGAATTACTATAAGGGTTGTATAAGACTTTAACTAAATAATCTAAAGATCTTTATTAATTTTTAAATTCATATTTTAGATTGATTCCTAATTTAAAGATAGTCGAGAGTAATTAAATGCTATAAAACTTTACATCACTATACTTCACTATTTAATAAGGTTATCATGGATTATTGGGTATTCCATTGATAAGTGTAGCTCACAAACCTTACCTTCCAAATGAAGCAACACATGACTTCACTCTTATATTAGACATGGATGAAACTTTAATTCATTACGTTGAATAAACGAAAAGTTTTTTAGTAAGACCATTTGCAGAGTAGTTTCTGTAAGAAATGAGCAAATATTATGAGATAGCTGTATTTACTGCTGGATTACCAGATTATGCAAATTGGGTACTTGATTAAGCTGCTTTCAATAAATACATCCAGTTCAGATTGTATAGATAGCATGCTATGCAGTATCAAAAACACTTTGTTAAGGATTTATCAAGACTGGGTAGGAAGATGGCTAAATGCATAATAATAGATAATATTGAAGCTAATTATCAGCATTAAGAAGAGAATGGTATTTAAATAAAGACTTGGTACAATGATCCGGATGATAAGGAATTGCTTAAATTGAGTGTATTTTTAAGAAAAATAGCAGAAGATAATTGTGATGATGTTAGGGATGCTCTTAGATAATATAAAAATGCTTAAGTAAATTGATTCTCTTTATCGAATGAATAAATACCTAAATAAAAATTAATTAATTAACAATGTCTTCATTTAGACCGCAATCCTCTTAGATTATTTCAGTCAGATCACCCAGTCGAGGTATGTAGATTTAATTAGAAATTAGTTGTTCCTCCTGTTGTTAATATGGGGACATCATATGTTATACCTGCTGCTCAAAATTTGCCTACTACTGTAATTGTAAAGGAAAAGAATCCAGGATCATATAATTATGATAAAGAAGTTGATGAAAGTGCAAGGGATGAATTAGAATAGTGGAAAAAGAAGTACTTTTCATTAGAAGCTCGATTAGCTAAATATGAGATAGATAATGAAATTGTAATCTAATTATGAGTTATTATTTAGAAAGATGAATTATAATCAAGGATATTAGGTTCATAGGAGGATGTTAAAAAGTTTTAGATAGATTTTACTAAAGCACAAGCTGATTTGGATAATTAGAAATCTGAGATGAATAAGTTGATTATTGAAAATTAGAAATTGCTAAATTAATAAGTTGAGGTTGAAAGATTAAAAAAATTAGTGGCTGAAAGAGAGGATACAATAAGTCAAGTATCTAATTAAAATAATTATATAGCTTTTATAAAAATGCAAGGAATATTAAGAGTAATTCTAAGAGCTGGAAGCTTTTCAATAGGCTCTTTAAGATATGCATAATCAAAACCAAGGAAAAGAATTAATGATTGAGACTTGGAAATAAAAATACATTGAAAATGACAATAAAAAATAAAAAGAAATTGATGAACTTAAATCAAAACTTGCAGAATTTAATCCTGCAGAAGTTCAAAACTTAAAAGATTAATTTTAAAGAGAAAGACAAGAATCGTAGAATCAATTAAAAAAATAACAATCTGATTTAGCTGCTGCCCTTAAATAGCTAGATCAATGGAAAATTAAATATAATGTAATTCAAATCTTATATGATAGAATCTGGATCTCTAACATCAATAATTATCATCTGCTCAAAAAGAATCAATTGCTAGAGTTGAGACTTTGACCCAAGAGTAAAACAAGTTGTCTACTCAGATTCATTAACTTAATGAAGATAAACAAAAATTGTAAATTGAACTGGAATAAACCAAAGGATAGCTTAAACTTCATTAAGGCTTGATTGGAGAATTAGATAGGATTAAAAAACTATTATCTGATAAGAGTGCTGAATTATAACAAATGTTGTAATAATCGTAACAAAAGGACATAGATTTAAATAATGCAGAATTGACTATTTCTGAATTAAATCAAAAAATCAAGTCATTATCACTTTTATAGTAAGAAAACTAAAGATTGTAACATGAAATTGATGAATCCCATAGAGAAAATGAAAAACTTGCTCAAGAAAATTCTCAATTATTGAAGGATATTGATAAATTTAAACTTTTAGAATAAGAGAAATAGTAATTAGAAAGTAAAGTAAGTATGTTGGCATCAGAAATAGAGAGATTAAAAGTTTAACTTAAATAAAAAAACGAAAAGATATTAGAGTAATAAGAAGATTTGAAAAATTTATAAGAATAGTTAGGAGAAATTGAATAATTAGAGAATTAAAATCAATAATTATTGAAGGAATTGGAATAAAAAGATAAAATCATAGAAGAATTAGAATAAAAATTACAAGAACTCAATGTTCTTGAATAAAAATTGGCTGATGCTAATAATAAAATATATGACTTAGAAAACAAGGTAGCAATGTTGAGTGCTGAATCTTAAAGATTGAGATACTTGAATGATCAAAAAACAGAACAATTGAAAAATGCAGAAGAATAATTGTCAGATTTAAATATATTGAAAGAAAAATTAAGTTAATTGTAAAACAAGTATGATGCATAACAATAGGTGAATTAAAATTATTAAGATGAATTAGAAAAACTGAGAGGTTAATCGAATTAAGCAAATACAAATATAGCTGAATTAAAACGATAATTAGAAGAATAGAAGGCTTAAGATATTATTCATAAGCAATCCAATTCCGAATCTGTAATTGCAGAATTGCAATAATAGCTTAGTTCATTATAACAAAGTTATAAGAAGGTTTCAGAATCAAATTTAGCAAATGAGGAAGATCCAACTTTAGATTTATAAAATAGATTAACTCTTCTTAAATAAGAAAACCAAAGATTAAATTAAACTATTTAGCAAAAGAATTAAGAAGTCCTTAATCATTAATAATAAAATCAAAATTTATAATAAGAACTATTAGAATTAGACTCTTTAAAGGTCTAAATTAAAGAATTGCATGAATCTAATACTGTATTATAAGAACAATTATAAAATGAGGCTAAAGGGAGATAAGAATTGGAATAAAGAATTTAATAAACTGAATCTGAGAAGTACGATTTATAGAGTAAGTGTGCAATGTTATCCACTCACATTGAAGGAATGAAATATAAATTAGATAAGATGGAAAACGTGGATGATCTTAAAAAGAGAATTTAAGAATTAGAAGGTTAATTAGCTGAAATGTAGGCTCTAGAATTGGAAATAGAAAGCTTAAAAGATAGAATAGCAGAACTTGAGAAAGAATTAAAATTATGGAAATAAAAGCATGAATCCTTAGATTAGTCATATTAATAATTACAGATGACTAAAGAATAGATGGAAAATAAATTAGCTATGCTTTCATCTGAAATAGAAAGACTTAAAGTCTTAAATAAAAAAAAACAAGATGAAATTGATTAATAAAATTAAGAATTGATAAAATTAGATTAAGAAATGAATGATTTACATAATTAATTAGAAGATATTAATGAATTAAAAACTTAATTAGGTTCTCTTGAGAACTAATTACAATAACAAATTGATGATAATTAAGATAAATTAAATGAGATTACTCATCTAAAATAATAAGTAGCTGAAATAGAAGGTTTATTGGTAAATTAGGAAGATTTACAAAATCAAATAAAAAAATTAGAAACTGAATCACAATCAAAAGATGAAATTATAGATTAATTTAAACAAAAGTTAACTTAATTAGAAAGTAAAATAGCCGAACTTGAAGATATTAAAGTATGTCATTATTATTAAAACATTAGTATAAATATGAGGATAAAATGGCACTTTTGAGCAGTGAAGTTAAAAGATATGAATTTAAAGCAAAGAAATTAGAAGATAAATCTAATGAATTAACAACTTAAGTTGATCATTTAACTGCAGATTTGAATGAGGCAGATTAGAAAGTTATTGAATTAGAAAAAGTAAAATGTCTATTTACAATTAGGATTTAGGATAATGGAAATTTGAATATTCAAAATTAAATAGTCTTCAATACAAGATTGATGAATATAGTTTCTTATTGGTAGTTTCCTTTGCTGAAATTGAAGCTTTAAGATCATAAGTCACGACATTAAATGAGTAATTGGATGGTCATCAAAAAACAAAAGTAGCATTAGCGTTAGCATAATGAAGAATATTATAATAAAAAAATATTAAACAAATTTATTTATGAATAAAATTCTAAGAGGATTTTCAACTGTAAAATCAATGAAATACATCAAAGATAAACAACCTATTTTAAAGATTAGCGAATTACCTTCTGGAATTAAAATATTTACTGAATAAACTGCTTTTCCATTTGCATCTGATATAGGAATTTGTTTCAAGGCTGGATTAAGAAATGAGCTTCCCTCAGAAACTGGCTCACTATTCAGTCTTAATTAACATATGTATCATATTTCTGAAAATGATTGTTTGGAAAATTTGTAAATTTATCAGCTATTTAGTGAGCAAACTCTTCGAACAGGCTGCATGCTGGATTAAACATATGATTCAGAATTATCATATTGGAAATGCTAATTTATATAGGAAGATTTTGATATGATTGTAGATGTCCTATTAAAGCTTGCTTTGACGACCAAGAGAATTGCAAAAGAAACCAGAGATTAATTTAGTTAAATGAATATTCCTTAAGAGAGAGTATTATATTGCAAATATTTAGATGACTGTAGATGAAGTTATTAAAAGAGCTGCTTTTGGCACACATCCATTAACAAATGCTAAAACATCAGCACAAATATTGCCAAAATAAGAAGACTTTTCAAGATTTTAAGAATAAATGCTTACTAGTTAAAATATGATTATTGGTTATGCAGGAGTGTGGAGTCATGAATAATTTAGAGAATACATTGAAAAAAAATTAGTAAATCATCAATAATGTAAGAATTTCAAAAAATCTGCTAGTTTTCTAAAGGTAATTAAGGAAATAAACTTCCCCAGAGTTCCATTCTCAAGTATTTGCCTTAAACGATGAGAAAAATGATACTCTTGATATTGCATTACTATTTAAAGGAAGTAAATGGAGTGATAAGAATATGCCTACTCAACATATTTTAAATCAAATTTTAGGATCTTCAAGTATTTGTAGTATTTTATAGGTTCCTGGTCAACTGGTGGTCCTGGTAAAGGAATGAGATCCAGAACAACTCTGAATTTAATGCAATCAATATAATCTGTGGAAGAGGCAGCAGGAGTTTCTTAAGTGTTTTCAGATGCAGGAATATTTGGGTTAAGAGTTTAAGGACCTCCTAGTTCTAAATAGGAATTATACGAATGCTTAATTGATGAATTCAGATAATTGGGGTAACCAATGAGTGATGAGGAATTTTAGAGAGGCAAAAACATAGCCATCACATTAATTAATTTGAATTTGGAGAGACAAGCTGATCGTTTAGAAGAATAAATAAAAACAGTATTTCAATCAAATTATGCAAGACATTCCTGATGGGATAAAATGCTGTGCCCCTTTATGAGAGTTTGATCGAAAATGTTACTAAAGAACAATTATAGGATTATGTAAAAAATTTTATAAATAATTCTGAACCAACTCTTATGTACTATGGTAAAAATGTAAAGGATATTCCAACAATGTAATAAATTAAAAAAAATTTGAGAAAATGATATTTATGTTATTATCTATATATATTTGATGTTGAAAATTATCAATTCTATTATTAATCATTCATTTAATGCAAACTCAATGCATTCTATCTCCCATAAGTTTGGTTACCATTTTTTATATAATCTAACAATCTATTGGTCGTTAGTTATTTTAAGGTTGCATTTAATAATAGGAGGGCTGATTTAAATATTAATTTTCTTAATTAAATTGTCCTTGATTTTGATAAACAGGACTTTGTGACGCACTTTAATGCTGATAATCATATCTTCGTTATTTCTATTTTGCATAACCCTCATATGATTAAGTCATTTATTGATTTTAATGAAATTATTCGTATTAATTACTCTATCGGTTATGTGAATAACTTTATTAAGTTTGCAACTATTGCCTAGATTGTTTTTCTAATTTAAAATTTCCTTTTTACATAGTTTAAGACTTTTTAAGAAAATAAGGATATGCTTGCATGTGCATATCATTTTAATTATCATATTAATATTGAGCCTAATATTAGAATTATTGTAAATGGTTGGGATGGTAGGGCGTATTGTAGGCATACTAATTCTAAGCTGATTATTAGTAAAAATTATATTCTTATTGCTGATTTTTCGATGTGCCTTAATAACCTTATTAACAAAGTTGATTCTGATAATTATAACTTTTCTTTTATAAGGATGGTTATTAATATTAATTTTATAGATAACTTTAATATTATGATTAGTTTTATTGATTATAAGAATATGGTGATTAATCAAAGGAATAATCTTGTTTCTCATAATTGTTTTAATGTTGTTAAAATATTGTATTTGATTCATTCTAATTTTAAGTCTGATTGTATTTAGCTTTTTTATTTTTGACAAAGTTTGTTTCTGTATTTCTGTTTTACAATTAACCATCTCTTTAACCTCTTTTATCATAATTTCTTCTCTTTGCAGCAGGTTATTTATTTAAATCATATTTTTTATTTTCTGACTTATCTGGTTAAGAGTTTTACTAATTTGTAGACACTAATGGAATTGATTTTTGAGCTTTAATAAGAACTATCTTATCTAAATGTTTATCATGAGGACTCTTTATTTTCTTATATTTTTCTTTTATTTCTTTAAAAACACCTTTACCTGGGACTAATCTTTTTATTATCGACATAACGCTTTAGAATAAACTTGTGGATTCTAGACCTTCGCTAAAGAATTTATTGTTAAGTTTCTTAATTGCTATCAATCTTGTTATTATATTTACTATATCTAAACATGGTCCTTTGTATTTCTTTATCTCCTTATTGTTATTGTTGACTTAACATATTATTACTGATCCCAAGTATTCTTTTTCAACTTATTTCACTTCAATTATTGTGGAATATTTATGTATGGTAATGTGTTTGATTATATTATAAGTTGCTAAAACAAATTCTTGTAAATTTTTTGATGGGCTTATGGGTGGTTAAGCTAAAAAGTCTTCTATTTAAATATCAAGATTTTCTAAATCTAAATATGATAACAGTTTCTCAACCATCTTCTATGTGTCACCCATATATTCAAGTTCTGGAAAAATATGTTATGGTTGATTTTCAACAAGTTTTGATTTATAAAATTATTCTAAATTTGTAATTAAACTCTTTTTTGTTTGCTTTTCATCTAAAATAACACTATCAGATTAACTTAAATTTGAATTATTCTCTTCTTCATTTCCCTTATTAAGTACAAAGTTTTCTTCATCGCTGCAATAATTTGCAGAAGATTTCTTTGAGGGAGATAGAACAAATAAATCTGAAAAATTTTGATTTTCAAAGTTCTATTATTAATTAAGATTAAATAATCCACCATCACTAAAATCTTAGCTAAATCGATTTTCTTAAATAAATTCTTGATTAATAAATTATTGACTACTCTATAAATGATTTGATTCTGTTTGATTTCCTTAACTTTATATTTGTTAATTAATCTTTAATTTATCAATATTCTCATGTTGTTGACTAACAATATTGGTACAAATATTTTTATTATTATTTTCAAGATTTGCTGATTTTTCTAGAATGTTATTTCTATCTTATTCCTTTAATATTAAACAATCATTTTATTATTCATTATCTTATTTTTTTAAATCAATTTCTTCAAACCTCTCAATTATTTCACTATCTGAATTTTCTGTTGTTTTAGACCATTTTTCCATCAAAATTGGGGCTTTTTACTATAGAACCTTAAAGAACTCATCTTTATTTTTACATTAAACACATTAAGCCTTAAATACTGGCCACCAAATATCAAAAGAATACTAATCTTCCAATAATTCATACACCCCTTCCAAAGTTGTATATTATTGTATGACTATATTTTCTTATTCATTTTCAGGTAACTAGTAAATTTGCATAGTATTTATATCCAAATTGTTGTTTTAGTCTTAAATTTCCTTTTTGACATCATTTTTAACTTAGTTTATTTCTTCTTTTTTTTTAGGGTCTTCTTAAGTTAATGAGGTATCTTATTTTTTTTTTTACTCTTTTTACTAAGGATATTCTTCTGTTAAATTTTCAGAATCAATAGACTTTTTACTGATGATGTTGCATATTAAGTCGTTAATTTAATTTTATTATTTCTAAATTTCTAAACCAGAACTGCCTTATCCTTGTTGATTAAAGCATGCAGGATTAGATTAAATTAAATTTGGTTCTTAATTCAAATTTTACTTTTTTTGTTTCCCTTGATTTTATTTTTTAGATTGTTTTTTTTAAGTAGTTTTAGTAGGATGAGTATTTGTTTCTACATATTATGTCTCATATTGAACATCATTTAGAACTTACATATAATTATTTTCTCGAATGCAATCGTCTATTTAAACTTTGAATTAATCAATTATTTAATCTTTTCCGTTTTTTCCTTAAGTTCTCTTATTCATATTTGATTAATGATGTTCTTAAAATCGTGGACTTTTATACTATCCACTCTGAACTTAGAGGTTCAATTCATATAAATTCATAATCTTTTTTAACAATACTCCAATGAATTACTAGTCATTTAATAGATATTGTTGAAAAATTATTAGAACTAAATCAATATAAAGTTATTCGATAAACCATTATGAACAAGTGCTAGTCTGAAATGTTTAAAAAAGCTACTAATTTTCAGAGGAGTTTTATGTGAAGACTTATAATAATCTTAAAATTTGAGATTTATTTGAATTAAATAGGACATTAGCTAAAGTCTTTAGTTTATCAAATAAGATTGGTTTTGATTCTTCTTTAAATTCTGCTGATTGTAATTGTTATTTATAATACTCTAAAATGGCAACGACATCAAATTAATGTGGTCTTATTATACTGTAAGTTCTGCAATCTAATATGGATTTGCTGTCAATCAAAAAAATCATTTTTCATGATCACTTAAATTAAATGATTATTTGATTTAAAAAATCATTGAATTGATTATGATAATAGACTTCGAAATTAAAGTAGGATTAAACTTTCAAAAACCAAATCTAACTATATTTCAGAATGCATTATAACATCTGAGGTAAAATATTATATAAATTGATATTTTGTCATTATAATCTTGGTAATTTGATTTTAGATCTACATTTAATCTCTGCAAACTTCAATGAGCGTTCATCGGTGATATCATAATTAGCCAATGCAGCAGCCAACTTATACGCAGCATTACATTCAGCCTTTGATATAAATATATGTATATACTTCAGATAAGAAAACTTCAGGATCGGAATTAAAGAGTACTTTGCTTTTTAGGTTTTATCTATACAACTTCTCAAACAATTGAGGATCCACTTTTTTATTCTTTTTGGATGTAGCAGCTTTGCCCAATGATGGAACTTAAATAGATTTAATTTAAGGAGTTGAAATACTGACTTTGATTCCATGTTTTAAATTTTCTTATAAATCTTATTATTACTGTTTCAATTCTTTAACAATTTCACCTTGATTTGTAATACTATCAAAATTAATTTATTGATTTCCTCCTTACGTAATTTGATGTTGATCTTTTTATTGAACTTTGTGTTTTTAGAGAACTTATTCTGGTTTTAATTTTTGATTGAATTGTAAAGAAGCCTATTGTTGATGATTATTGTTTCCCTCATCTTCCTTCAGTATTGGTTTATGATTGGAATCAAATTACTTGGCATCATCAGTTGAATAGTTTTGCACTTTAAAATGTCGAT
The DNA here is from genome assembly GCF_000165425.1 of Paramecium tetraurelia. NCBI lineage: Eukaryota > Ciliophora > Oligohymenophorea > Peniculida > Parameciidae > Paramecium > Paramecium tetraurelia. The sequence goes on along the minus strand of NW_001799510.1, from coordinate 362,319 downwards.
TATGGATTCCCTATTTAACTTATTTCTCATGTACTTCCTTCTCTTTGATTTTGACTTAATCAAACAACGTCTTAATTTTTTATTCATATTTTTCATAATATTCTTTGAATCCTATTTCTAATTTCCATTCTGGATTGCTCTTTATCGTAGTCAATTTGGATTGATCTATTTTTTCTAAGTAATAAAATGGATTGAATTCTTCCTGGGGAGATTTGGTTAAGCCGAGAGGATCAGAAATCTTATCCTCTAAAACCTATATTTAAGGCAATTATCCATTCTGTTCTTCTGATAATAATTATTGTATTAATTGTGTATATTTCAGATCCACTCTCTCATTCAAATCAGTATTATAAATTTCTTCAGTTCCGCTTCTTTTTAAAGCAATGGGTCTTGGCTCTTTCCGATCATAATTTTGTTGAAATGAATCAATAAATTTACCAGTTTCAGCATCCCATAATTTGACTTTCTTATCGAAAGCAGTTGTGATAAGAAAGTTTTCTTTTTCAACATACTCTAAGGATTTAATTACTTCATAATGTGCCCTTGTAATCCATTTCATTTTAACTTCTTTTTAAGGTACTTTAGGTAATGCTAGCATTTGTCTTGCATTTTAAGTGGATCCAGTTTTAATTCCCTTCATTCTTTTGGTGGCAGCATCTTCCTTATCTTTTTCATTGACAACATTAATCAAAAAATCTACTAGCCAATCAACTTCGAAACATTTAATAAATCCTTTATCATCACTAAGAAAGAGAACCTTTTTTTCTTAACTGAACACTGCATTTGAGATCCCTAATAATTGACTAGGAATTTCTGGATCTATATTGGTAAAAGTATAAACTTTGACAAATCTATGCAATACTGGAGGCATGGACATGATTGAAACTCTTCCTTAACTATTGGTAACAAATAGAAAAGGAATTCCTTTGATTAAATTGATAGAGGTAATTTCTTCGCCTTATTTGAATTCATTAGCAACACCATGCAATTTGTTTGTATCAGTTTCATAAAATCTAATTTAACCAGAATTAGTGCCTGCCAATAAATGTTTCATTGCTGGATCATAACTCAAGTAAGTTAATTAACCATCTTAGATTATAAAAGTACGTAACAATTCACTTTCTCCAAATTCATTATCTAAAGTCATAAACACATTATTATCCATTGATCCTGTAAAGAATGCTCCAATGTCTGATGCATGAACTATAGCAACAACTTCACCAGAGTGTTTAGGTAGATTCTTGATCTTTGCTCCATTAATTACATTAAATAATGCTACTGTTCCACTACTGTCTCCTATTATAAATCGTTTATCTAGATTATCCAATTTAAAAGCCGTGATTTCTGTTGTTGTAATATCACTATATATTTTCTTTACATCTCCAGTTAAAGCATTCCAAATCTTTATTTTAGTTCCTGCAGGTGTGAAAAATGCCATTTGATTTTCTATGAATTTACAACACACTGCAACATAATCATCTACTGAATTGGGATTATAATTCTTATCATATTCATAGGAATAAATCGATCTGCCTCCAAAGATCAGCTTTAATGGTTTTGGGATGTAGCATAAGCTGGAAGGGTTGAATTTATGTTTTTCATCTTGTGTCTCCACACTAAATTGTTAAACACAATTAAATTTCTTCGTATCCCAAACCTTTACACTACCTTCTTAATCCAAAGATACTATCTATGATGTACCTTCAATAACCACAACTCCAATCACTGGACTACTGTGTCCTTATATTTTAAAAATCAAGCTTTCTATATATGGATTCCAAACGCATAAATTATGGTCGAATCCTGCAGAAAATAGTAAGATCAAACTTTCATTAAAAGCTAATGATACTATTCCTCTTGTATGTTCCTTATATGTTCTCTCTCTTTTATTATAGAGAGTATTCCACAAAATTAAATTACCATCCAAACTAGCTGATGCCATAAATTATAATTTTGGCATTGCGATCATGTCCATTACTACATCAGTATGACCTCCTTCACTTTACAATTAAGTTTCTGTATCTGTTTTTAAGTTCCAGATATTAATTTATCCTTCCTTTTGACCACAATACAAAATTTCATTTATTCCATCCCAAGTCATACTATAAATGTCATTATTAAAATGATGTTCAATCATCTCCTCATCGTTATCAGGTTAGTTGGCTAATACGAATCCAGAGGATTAATATCTCCACCCTCTTACATAACCGTCATGAGTGGATGTCAACAGCACTTGATACTTGGGATCATCGATGTAGAGCATGGTCAAGATTTTAGTCTTCTTCTCAATGGTGTCTTCTTTCTTCACAATAATAAACTAGTTTATAATAAGATTTAGATACATTTTGTTTATCCTTATCCTTTTTTGCTTGAGTCGTCACAACCTTATCGCTAATAGGAACAATTTTTAAAGGTTTCAATCCATACCCTCCGTCGGGAGTCATAAATTAGATTTCATCACTTCCTTCTTCAAAGAATGCTATTTTATCAATCTCCTTGATGTATATTACTCGAGTGATGATTTGAGTGAATTTCTTGAATGGTTTCATATTAGATTTAGTATAGAGTTTGATCTCATCTTATTTAGACTTAATATTATTTAATACAGTTGCTTTTTCAATAATATAGTTTGTGAATTCCTCCCATTCCAATTTCCCATTACCATTCAAATCGATCTCCTCAAACAGATTCACCAGTTATCTTATTAGATTAAATCAATACCTAATCAATTTTATATCTCTGTTGGAGATTTCTAATTGCCAACTTAACAAATGCTCTTTCACAACCAAAATGAATTCTGTCACTTCCATAGATCCTTGTCTCATTAGAAACTCGGTTCTCAAAACATTAATTGTGAAGGGATCAAAATTAAGAGTTAGATCAGCTAATAAAGTTTCGTCGGTGTGTAAAATCTATTTATATGTTGAACGAGGTGAGTAGATGGGCACAGTATGATCTAGTTTCGAAAGCTTTTTTATTTACGTTGTCATAAGAATATTAATTATATAAATTAATTATAATTTAATTCCAAACTCTCATTCTCAATTTTCAACAACACCCCCAAAATATTGCTAAGAATATCATAATTTAATACTTCACATCATTCACATTGAGTTTGCTAATATCAATACAATTTTTTGAAATCACACCATCCTTATCATTATCTAAACAGTCAAATATTTGCTAATAATATTTCTCCTATTTTATCTATAAAGATTGCTGATTCTGCTTTTGCAAAACTCTTGTGTTGGGTCTAAACGTGCAGTTTTCATCTAAAACATCCAACTTATCTATATGCTTTTATCTGCTTTTATTTCTCTCCATTTACTTTATCTTACCTTTCAAGTATAGATTCTCAAATCTGTTCTTCTCCCTGAAAGTTTAACAATTATCGGCAATTTGCTTGAAGGGTTGCTAATTTATGAACTAGTTTCTCTAGAACTATTATAGATTTTCTTTTTGCACTGAATGCAAATTATTTTAAGAATGAGATTTCTCAAATTTAATTTTGTTTTCAACTAAAAACTCACTTAATTAATATGAAGATTTAAATGGAGTAATCTTCTGTCTTACATTAAAATACTTTTCATAACATTAAGCTATATTACTATATTGAGGCAACACTGAGGCTGACTATATAAATCTTATTAGATTCTCAGTAACTAAGTGTAGATTTGTTAAATTTAAACCAAATTGTGTGCAAAACTAAACCCCTAACTATTGGGGAGTGAACATGGAATTGATTTAGAATTCTTCCATCTTATCTAAGATCAATATAGATAACATTTGATTGGAATTTTGAAGGCTGCTCAACGAAATCATTTTCGAAGTCCTTTATAAATTTCAATTGAATTATTAAAAATTACTATAATATCATTTAGGAGTGTGAAAATGTATTATTTCATAAATCTTAAGATTATGTAATTTATGTTAGCCTGATCTATATAAAAGTGTTATTAATTTTTCAAAATTTATTATAAAATGAGAAGAACAACATAAACAAAATAATTAAGCTTATTTGACTCAATCCTATCAGGGTAAGCATAAAAAGAAGAGGAGGAAAAGTAGATGAAATATAGTGTGAAGAATCAAAATGACTAAGGTATCCAAAACACAAAATCATTGCATAATTTAGTAATTTATTATAAAATTCTTAGAATGATATCTTTTATTCAAACATCATGGATTATAAGGATTTCAAATAATCGTTGAGATACAATAACAAAAATTTGAAAAAAATAGCTTTGGAAAATATTAAGAATCCTCATCCAAAAATTATTAAGAATTTAATTAAGTTCGATCTAAGTGGACTTGTAGAATTAAAGTTGGTCAGTATCGATATCACTGATTCTAAATTTGAAATGTTTCTGAAAAAGGGAGGTTTATCAAATTGTTTTAAAAAACTAACAATCTTAACTTTAAATTGCTAATCAATGACTTCTAGTTCCTTGGAGTATTTATTTCAAGGGAATCAAATAATCAAGTATTTAGATTTGAGTCACACTAAAATTGATAATTAGGGCATATTTTACATCTCCAAATTATAATGGCCATATTTAGAAACCTTCATCATACAATGGTGTAATAAAATAAATAACTTGAATGATTTGGGATAGAATGCTGAGAACTTTCCCAACCTTAAAATTCTTGACAGCAGATTCGTATACGCAAATAATGAAGCATACAGCAAAGTGGTAAATTCTTAACTTAGTATAACATTAAATAATCTACGTCTATTTGGTACTGATGTAGATTTAGAGAAGATCTAATGGAAATAAAGTTTTCTATTGAATTTGTTTATGGAAAAGATAAGGGGATTAAACACATAAGAATTTATTATTCAAAATAACCCAACTTGCGATAGAACAACTGATAATTACAAACAGATGAGAGTAATGACAAGTAAATAAAATTAATAATATTTAGAGATCTATAAGGATAAGGATTAATTAATGTCAATAAATCTATCTTGGAAGATTGATCCTTCCACTGTGTAATTACAATTTATAGAGACTGTGGAGACTAAGGATTAACAGTTTAGTAATTTTGGTAAATTGTTTGAGTTTTTGTCTAAGGAATGGTAATTGAGGAAGTCTTTAAAAAAAATGAATTTAAATTTTGATAAAATCTAATGTGATGAGCTTAATTTCGACATTCTATTAAAAACTATAGTTGATTTTAAGGAAATGAAATAGCTCTAATTGATTGTATAAAATCAAATGATGTTGAAACCTGTAAGCTATTATTTTGTATTTAATTAAATAAGTGAATTACAAAAATTAATTTAATTACAAGTATATTTTATTATCAATTTCAGCTAGATTTATAAAATGATAGATTGGTGATAAATGATATTTTGTTAAATAAAATATATCGATCTCTGTAATAGTTAACAAATTTGAACGTTTTGGAATTAAATATAAGAAACAATAAAATAGTAAATGTTTTGGATTTATATACCTTTAATTATCAAATCACAACTTCGATTTTCAATCCTGTATTGAACCACATTACTTTATTGGAGACTACTGACGATAATTTAAATTATCTTTTTTCAGATGCTGTCTCTCTTTTATATAGTAATCCATTTAAAATTATAAACATCAATAATTTCTAAAATTTTATCTTATAAGAAGATCAAAATAACACTAAGGAAAGATTATTCGAAAAAATAACAAGAGAATATTAAAAATAAAAACGAAAATTATTGTATAGTGCAGTGATTGCTGACAGTAAAAGATTGAATTATAATGTGAGATTCAGAAAGGAACTGATTAATGAAATTTTTTAATATATAATTATTTCTAAATGAATGATCTTGATTCTGGAGATGTTGCAAATAAATTTAGTGACTTCTACGAATTCGAAGAATTTCTAGGCTCAGGCGGATTTGGTAAGGTAGTTTAGGCAAAGAACATCAAAGGAGAAAGCGTAGCTGTTAAACTAGTACCCAAGAGAGAATGTAGAAGAAGCTATTCGGAAATACTAGCTGAAGCAAGCATTTTGAGTCAGATGAAGCACCCAAATATTGTTTAATTTAAGAGAGTACATGAGACCGATACAAGATTATTGATCGAAATGGCTTTGGTCAAGTACGGACAATTGAAAAGATTATTTACAGACAAAATTGAATTGAGTTACGAAAAGAAAAGACAATTTATGCAAACCTTGTTCAAGACAGTTGCATTCATCCATGAAAGAGGAGTAGTCCATCGAGACATTAAACCTGAGGTGAGGATTGTATGTATACTAGAGAACCTTTTACTTGAAGACCCTAACGATATGACCACTTTGAAAATAGTAGATTTTGGATTGTCAACTCGATCTCAGCTTCTCATCAGCGGCCAATGTGGCACTCTCATCTACATGGCTCCAGAATTCTTCACTAGCAAGCATTACTCTAAAGTAAATATATTAATCGATAGACTAGCCAGTTGATATTTGGAGTTGTGGAATCATATTGTACATGGTCTGCACTAATGGGAAGCATCCATTGTATGTCTAAGGATAAACAGCTGAGGAATATAGAGAAAAATTGTACGATCATATACAAAACCCACAATGGAATTTCCCTGATGGTTTTGATTAATTGGCCAAGAACCTGTTCTTGAAATGTGTTGCTGAGGACCCTATGCATAGATATAATGCGCATCAGATCTTACATCATCCATGGATTACTGGAAAGGTCAATGATCCTATCCCACTCTCCTTGCCTGAGATGTATAAGTCCTTCTCGATGAGAGAACGTGTAACAAGAATCATTAAGGCTTTGATGGTAATTAGGATGATGTCAAAGGACTATTGGAGATGTGTCAATACCAAGAAGATTGATTCATCTTATTTAGAACAAGTAAATATTTTCTTCTATTACTTTAGTGTAACAAAATTTCATAGGTTCATTAATAGTAATAATAATAATAAAGTTTACTAGATAAGTCATATGTTAAGGAAATGATGGCAGAGCATGCATAAATTAAATCAAGACAACATAATCACAACCATAGAGTTGAAACTCCAAAATATTAAAGTATTTTAAAACGATTGATTGATCCATCTCGAAATTAGCATGACTCATACCTTGACTAACCTAATAATAGCTAAATTGCAGATGAAAATATACTCAATTAATACAATTCCAATAACAACCATCAGTAAACCGAAGGCTCTTAGCGTTCTGTTTCTTAATAAAGTATTTAGGATGCATAGGAGTGTGCTGAATCAAATAGTGGCAAACTTATTATTATCAAAAGAAGCAATCAAAATAAGAAGAAGACCAAAAAGATTGTTTAATTTATTAATACAAAAAAATAGAACAACAGTTCAGTTGACCTACAATAGAGATCTAGATCCACAACAGCCAATAATCCAAAATAACTGATGAATACTCTTGTAGAGAACAAACAATTTGAATCTCCTAAGAAAATTTAGTTGGCTTCTCTCACTTAATTTTAATAATAACAACAATCTCAACCACATCTCATCTAGCCTTAGTAATCCATACCATTTCTGAATACTGCCTCATAATTGAATGTGTTAAAACCACTTCCATCTAACTAATCCCCTGTTCACAGACTAAGTAGTCACAATGGTGGCACTACTCCCAGCCTTCACAATATCTTGAATTAAAACATAGAGCAATAACAACAGCAGTAAAATCATTCCTAAGCCTATGGTTATATTAGAAAAACTAGTGTTATTTCTTAAGATCCAAAGATTGTTGAACCTCCAAGTATGTATTAATACAATATTTTGCTATTTTAGGAAAAAGGAGTAACACTTCTACTAGAAAACTAAGTGTTGTAGAATTAGATTGCCATGATTAATAAAAGTATGAATAGCAAGAAAGTAAGTTTACATATTTAATCCAAATAGAAATTGTTCATAATTAATTTTTACCCAGAGGATGGTGCAAAACCTTACCATTTTAAAAGTTTCTGGCTCCCAAATAGATGTAAGTCCACCCTTAATTTATTGAACTTAATGCCTTGAGATAGCAGATTAAAATTCCATTACCGATATAGCTCTAAGTTCCAAAAAAAAAATGAAAGAAATTATAATTTAAATGATTTGAATAATCAATATTAATATTATTATTAATGTAATCAATTTCCTTTCTATTACAATTGCATTAATTAATAGATAGATATATATATAAATCATTTTTTAATTTATCTTTGTTTTTGTCCATCAGGATATATTATATCAATATTTCCATTTGGATATTCTATTTATTTTATTTTCTTGCTATCTATCCTTTGGATAATGCCATCACTGAAAAAGGTTTATTCTTCGCCATTTGTTGAGATATACTTTTCAGTGCCATCTCCAAACCTAATCTCCTTTCTACCATCTGCAAAATGGATTTCAATCTATTAATTCGAAAATCTATAAATCTAATAATAAGACAAATATCTTACATTTGGACCACTGTGTACAGTTATTTGAGTTGTATGGGCATCTGCAAAAAAATAAATTATTGTTCCATTTGGTAGAGTCTATTTTACATCTTTATTAGTAAAATGAACGATTACATATCCATCAGGGAACACTTCTCTTTTGACTCCATTATGAAAAACTACTTCTTTTTTTCCGTTTGCATACTATCTAGAAACCTTCCCATCAGAACCTACATTCTAATTAACTATTTTAGATGGCAACTCCTTATTTCTCTTATACATTAAATAAAAGCGATTCTAATCATATATGAATTCTTATTCACTAATTAAATTATTTATGTTTTTTATCGTAAATGGTATGTCTTGATCTTGCATACTTACTAAATCGTATTTTTTTTATTTTTATTAATTTGAAATATTAGTTTTAGATTTTTAAGTCATTGATTTCTCCATTATATCTTCATACTTCTCAGATAATGCATCACTTTAATTATCATCATCATCTTCTTCCTCATCGTTTTTTTAGTAATCATCATTCTCATTTTCATTTTCATTTTCAAAATCATCTTCATCTTCATCTAAATAATAATTCTTCCTATCCTATATTGATTTTTTTTCTTTAAATGATTAATCATCAGGAACACTTTGAGGACTTTGATTTCTTAATTTTTAAGGAGGAACTTCTTATTTTTATGATATGACTGATTAATTTTATTTAATTTGTATCTATTATTATTTATTTGGTTAAATTGAAGTTTAAGATTACACATAAGAGGGTTTCTTTTATTCTAAAAGTCTTAATTCTAATGCTTTTAGTTCTGATTATAAGTCTTGATTCTTTTGATTTACTTCTTCATATTATTTCCTAATTCTATCATAAGCCAATTTATTTTTTTAATCTTTAAGTTTTTACTCTTCCTACAATTTCTAAACTTGTTATTTAAGTTATTCTATCTCTTCCTTTTCCTTTCTATTGGGAATGCTTTAATTAGACTTTGCTTATCTTTCAAACACTCTTTTTTCTCTCAACATTTTCTTTTTCTCTTCTTCTTTCCATTCATCCAATTACAATTTCTCATTTTCTTTTTACTTTTCCCATTCATCTCTTTCCCTTTATAATTACTTTAATAACTCTTCATATTTTCCTTATGTTTTCTTTAATTTATCATTTTCACTTTTAAATTTAGCTATTTCCATATTAAGATTACTTATTTTATCTTAAACTTAATTTTTTGTACTATCCTCTTCACTTTCAGAATGATTTGATTTCTCAACTTTAACCTCTTTTTTTAAACCAAAATAAGAAGAAGTGATTTTTTAATTTTAAGTAGTTTACTCCTTATTCCAATCTTCATTATTATCAAACTAATACTCTTTACTTGAAAGATGAGGTGAGTATTAACTTTCTTACTATTTTTAATGTTCTTTTTACTTTTATTGTTAATTTTATGACTTTGGCTTAGGCTATTCTTTAGGTGTTTCTGATCGCTTTGTTTTATTTTACACTTCTCTCTACTCTTATTTTTCAAATCTTGAAGGAATAGATGATTTTTATGGTTTAGCCTAAAAATTTTAGTTCTGCATAATTGGATTACCAATTGCATTATTTTCTTTCATAATATCTTCATGTTCCTTTTTTGCTATGTCCGATCTTTATTATGCATTTGATAAAAATTATCTTGTACCTTTTTTCAAAAAAGGCTTTTTCTTAACATTTACTTAACCTTCATGATTTTATTCTAAATTTTCATTTTACTGTCTTTGAAAAGGATTTCTTTCAGGTAATGTGTCCAAATTTTAATGCTTTGTGGATTTTATTGATATTTCTTCATAATTTTTATAGGTTTTCATTTGATTATCCTCAACTTAGTATTTAGGTTATTGTTTTGCATTTTAATTTTATTTAGCTCTTTCATTCACTTAATTATTTTATTTAGAGTATCCATTAGTTTAATCTTCTATTTAATTCTGATAATTGGATTTAATTGGAATTTCATCGAATGAATTTTTTTTTGTAGGTTTTATTGCAATATCATCAAAAGCATTCTATTTAGCAGTTTTGATTGGTATTTCTTCGAAAACATTTTATTTTGTAGGTTTAATAGGAATATCATCAAATGAATTTTATTTGGCAGGTCTTATAGGAATATCATCAAAGGAATTTTATTTAGCAGGTCTTATGGGAATTTCCTCTAAGGTACCTTGTTTAGCAGGTCTTATTGGAATTTCATCAAAGGTATTTTATTTAGTTGGTTTGATAGGCATTTCATCAAAAACATTAATTTTTGTAGGTTTAATTGGCATTTCATCAAAAGCATCATACGAATTTTAATAATTCAACTTTTTTTTTGGTTATTCTTCCATTTAACTATTCTTTCTTTATATTTCTTAGAAAATTTCAGAATTTTTTCTATTATAATCTTCATTTTTAATTGTGTTGGAAATATCTTCGAGCTATTTATGATTAATCATATTATCTTCAAATTGATTCTATTGCATTGGCTTGATCGGCATTTCATCAAAAGGATTAGACTGCTTTCGATATTAATTGTCTTCATTATTATATTGACTTCTATTTATATTTTTTTAATAATTATTTTCATTATTTTAATTTCTTTGATTATTATATTTATTATTAGTTTGATCATTATTATTATTGGATTATTTTTAATTGATGTTTGAATTCATAAATTACCTTGATTAATGTCTATTGTAATCTTCATTCTCAAAATTATGTGAGGATTGTCTGATTGAATTTTAATCATCATCAAATTGATTATAATATCCTCTTTCAACCTATTTTTACGAACCTCTTGGTTTTTAATCTTGATTATTATTCTTTTGTTGATTAAAATATTCATTTTATTAAAGATTGTAATCTTGGAATTCGTTGTTGTTAGTATTTGAGACAGGGATATCATCAAAATTTAGCTATCTATTTGTATTTGTATAGGTTTCCTAATATTATTATTTGGAATACTTCATAATATTTATTTGGATTATAAGCATTTATGAATTGGGAGGTTTGCTACAATTAACATTCATCTGGTTTCACTTAATTATAAAACTAATTCATATCATTCACTTTATGCATATAAAATTTCTCCAAATCGAATCCTACATAAATAAATCTCTATACCAGATGAATGGCTTTGCATCATTGAAATCATTTGAGATTAAAACATTTTCATCATATTTTACATCATAACATCATTTGGGTTAATGTTTTAAGTGGGAATATCATTTTAGAAGATAGACTATCCAACAGTGCTACGCTGCTAATACATTAAAAAATTGAATTCAAATTTTAACAAATAATAAGTTCAAAATTTCCTCCAAATTACACATACGGATTATCAATCATTAGATTGATTAATCCTAAATAGTATAGATGTTATTTATTGAATAGAAAAAGATATTCAGAATGTACGTTGACCACACCAAACAATTGTTAAAATGAGAAAATCTTAGATATAATAATGATTCAGGATACTTTATATCCTAAAATTTATTAAAACTAAAAAATAAACAATATTCCATCATTTTAAGCTTTTAATCTAGATCAAAACGATTACCAAAAAGCTGATGATGAGTTATTTCTGATTAGTAAAGAAGCAATTTAATAAAATTAAGTAGAATAACAATCATTAATGCTAGCTAAAGATTTTGCATAATAAGTAAAAATAAAAATAATTATGTTTCTGATAAGATTATAAAATCAATTAGATTAAATAATAGTAAAATAATGAGATAACAAAAAATGATATAATCAATTATCTTTAATAATTTCTATTGGAAATAGCACTATTTATATTATTATATTATATTATTCATTATCTTTATTGTATCATTTTGGTGATTATTGCCTTTTTAATTGAAAAACCTTTTATTAATTAAATTAAGTTAAATTCACTTATTTTTACTAAATAAAAATATGAGCTTTATTATTTTAATTATTGATTTGCTCATTTTTCTAACAAAATGCTTATTATTCAGTATGAAAATTATTCTGTACTTGCTGTTAATTCTAATTTTTCTCCCTATTTCCTTCTGAAATGCTTCTCTGTTTTTTACATTGTTTTTTTGGCTTTTATAATATTTTCTTTATTTACATTATAAGTTGCAATATTTGTACTCTATTATTTGAGTTCAATTAAAACCTGATCAATTGTAATTCTCTAAGAAGGTTCAATTAGAATCATTTTTTAAACTAGCTTTACATATTGTTGATCTAACATTTTCAAATCGGTTTAGATTTTTTCGTCAATCTATTTTTAAGTAATTTTGAGGATCTCCTCATAAACTTCCTATCTATTAGATTTCATAAACATGACTTTTTGAGTAAATAGTTCATAAATCACTGTTCCGAAAGCCCAAATATCGACTGACTAATCATATCCTAATAGATTATTTTAGTGCTTAATTTATTCTGGAGGCATATAATGAGCTGTTCCGCATTATAAGGTTTTTGCTAAATCTTTGGTGCTTGATAATCCGAAATCACATATTTTATATATGTTTTAGGTCATGTTGGAATTTTAATCTTTTTTAACAAAAACAAGAATGTTTTCTGGTTTTAAATCTCTATGTATAATTTTCTCTTCATGTAATTCTTTTATTCCATTGGCTATTTATTTAATTATATATCTAGCCTCTTTGTGATCAATAGGTTTTTAATCGATAATATTTTATAAACTATTTTCGCAATATTCCATCAATAAAAAATATTCATTGGTTTCAGGATGCTTTTAAAATTCTATGGTGTTAACTAAATTTTTAAAGGTTTTTTATTTCAACCTTGACAAAATTTCTACTTCTTCCTTTTGAATGGATGTCTAAATCTTTAAAGCGTAAAACTCTAAAGTTTACTTATTTTATATCATATACACTGACCCATAACTACCTTTGCCTAATAATTTCAACTTTTTGTACTCAATTCCTGATATTGTAAGCAAATCTTATTTTTCGATATCCTTCAAAAATAATGGGAAATGTATTTTTTAATGGATTAATTATTACTAATTAATATTTTATCCTATATGATGAAGGCCCTGTTGAAATACAAGCTAATTAAAATGTGGATTTTATGGTTGTTGTATAAATGTTGGTAATTAATTATTATTCACAAAATTGATTTAAGGATTGTGAAATTATTATGGATTCCCAGTGTTGCATATTGGTTGTATAGGATTTTATTAGTTATTATGCATATGTATTATATTTAAAAAATATATTTATTCACTAATCAAAATTAAGATCATTTTCTATTAAGTCATTAGTCTCTGTTTTTTCATATCTATTCCTATTCTTCTATTATTTTAATGAATTCAATTTATCCTAAAAGTTTAACCCCTTCTTTGATTTCTACTCTGAGACCTTTTCTACATCCTCCTCTTCAAGTGGATTCAAACCAAAAACATTACCCAAATATTCTAATTGCTATTCTCTGCTGTAACTTTAGAACTCTTCAAGATAAATATATTCCACATTCCAATCGAAAAGTTGTTCATAGACAAGCCTTTATATTTACCTTTCCCTTCTTAAATGTTTCAATAAATTATAATCTTGCTCTCCCAATCTCGTTTAAATATTTTTTTCTTCATTCAATTGAATTTCAAAATCTGAAGGATCCAAGACTATTAAGCCAAATTTTAAATTTTAAGTTTTAGTTTTTATTAAATGAGTAACATGAAGCATCATCCCTATTCCTTAATCAAACATATTTATATAAGACTGATTGAACTCCTACTTTAAGCTTATGTCTTTGCACTATTTTTACAATGATTCTTTGAGCACATCTTTCAGTTCCAGCAATTAGGAATCTTTGAAATTGTTGAGTAAAACGCTTGTCTAAGCATAATGAGAGACTTTGATAAATTAAGAGATTTTTTCAATTCCCACATCTAAATTGAGTTTCTCAATCAAAATAACCATCCATAAGCTCTCTACATATTTATCAACATGAAAAATTGTATTTATGTCTAATTCCTTAATACCCATACAAGCCTCCTGTATTAGTTCTTTCTTGATTACTCTTTCCTTTGTTAATAAGTGTTCTTGAAGTAAACACCAAGCAATTACAACCCAACTATCCTATTTAAAAAAGAACCTCATTTCATCCTTATATTATTAGTTTAAAACTATTAATTAATTGTGAAGATTCTCATTTTATGGATCAAGGTACAAAGCTTAATGAAACAACGATTTATGAATCGTTTGCTTTATCTGAATCTACTTTTACTAGCAGAATTTATAAAAGTATTTTTCACAATAATGAAGAATGACCTAATCTTCATAAGGCAATTCAATTTCCTAAAGATTTTGTATAAGTAAAATGGATAATTTAATTTAATCCAAATGAGGTAAGGACATTTAAAGAGTTTATAAAATGGCTACTTTTAAAGGAGTGGATATCTGTTTCAAATGCTCAGAGGTTAATTAAATTGGTATTTACAGTTTCGATTGCATAGAGGCAATGGTTATATATGCCAAATATGTCGGTTTAATCTGTTATTATTAATCTGCATTAAGTTTCTTTACTATAATTTCATTTAATAATTTTGATATATCAAAAGTCTCAGAATTGTTTGAAGCGTTTAGATACAATAGAGTCAATTATCTAATAGATAATAGATTTTGTCTAATAATCAATTAATCTGAAAACTTATTATACAATTCTGCGTTTCCTTTTCTTGATTTGAGGAAACTCCAGAAGATTGAACAGAACTATTTATCATTAACTTTGTCGATCAAATCAATGCAAGCTCCCTAAAATAACAAATATATAGTACCTCTATTTTATGCTAAAGAGACCTATCATTATATTTAAAATAATAATTCATAGTTGCCCTACATAGTTTAACTAAGTCATGGGGCAATAAATTTTTGTTAGATGGAAACTATTCAGCCAATTATTCTTCAATCACTAATTAGAAAGCATTTGAACAAATATTTGGTGTAAATATATACTATGCTAATTTGATAAAATCCGCAAAATTATAATCTCTTATCCTTTGCTAGACCTATTTCTCGGTAACAGCATATATTCCAAATCCACCCTTCTGATTGTCTGGACATTTAGAATACAGATATGAATAATAAGCGAGTTTCAGGGGATTTATTTCATGCTAAGCAATCTTGATGACTGATGCCAGCTAACCATAAAGAATTGCTGAACCATAATGACAATATTAATATGCCCATAAAATCTTTTCGACATCTTAATATTTTATTATTTCATTTTTATCAGATAATCTATCATATATTTCATTTTCCATAATTCGAAAAAAATCTTAATCGAACCTTTTAACGTATGCATATTATTCTAATACTATTGCAATTTAACTGAATGTCAATTTTTCATACTTCTTTGAAAAATATTTAATAAAATAATTATAAATGTCATTCTTTATTAATTCCTAAGTGGTTTATGTTTTATTAAGTAATTAATTTCTTTAAGCTTAATCTTATTCTCCTAATGCTTTTATAATTCTAATTGCATCATTTGGCTCAATATAATGTCTCTTGATTTTCAACCACAATTAAGGATTAAATTACCCTACTTTGATTTACTAAATAAAATTCTCCTCATGAGTCTCTACCACAGACTTAATGGCAGACTAAATTTCCTTTAAACTAAGAATATCAGAATGCAAATCAATTTTTTAAGAGTAAAGAAACTTTATTACTTTTTTAAACATAATTATATTATAATTTCTTTACTTATTCCAAATAAAGAAATGAAAAATTGATATCTCAAAAATTTAGTTCAAAGGAATAGATTCTATTTGAGCTCCTCTCTTTCCATAAAGGATTCATTCAACTACATTATATTAAATGTTTCTGTACATAGCTTTAATGTTAACTATATTTTAAACTACTATGGCTCAATCTTCTTTGTTTATTGAATGCAGCAGGTGTGTAATAATAATCATCACTTAATTTAATATGGAAATATTATTTACTTTTCATATTTCTAAGGAGTTTAAGTCCATTACAAAATATGTTATTTATTTGAATTAACACTATCCTTTTGTTACTTTTTGAACAGAAGGTATTTTTTATGCATTCTATTTCTTCTAGGATGTTTCATAATTGTTCTTATTCTTGAGTCATTCTTTCATTAATTGCTAATATTTACATAATGCTATTTTCTTAAAGCAGTGCTTTCTCTACTCTAAAGAACAGGTAATTTCTTAGGTTCTTTCAATTTCTTCCTCTGAATCTGTTAACAAACTAACATAGGGTTTATTTAAAAATATGATCTCAAGGGCCTTTTTCTCAAATTCAATCTGAAACTAATCAAAATAAGAAGGCCTTTCTTCATAAAATTATAAGATACAACCCTTTTAGAATAAACTATTATTTAATATTCTATAGTTTTTCAATGAATTCTGAGATTCTCTTTTTCATACCTGAATTCCAATGATTTTTAATTGCATTATCAGTTCTTCCTTCTAAATGCTTAGCAATTTCAGCCCATTTATTACTGATTGCTTTATGATATAGAAATAGAATCCATTCTTCATCAAGATCCCAAGGTGATTTCTTAATTAATGGATTCAAATGATTGTGCCATCTATTCACATTATCAATTAAATGACTACCGTTCTCTGCATTGCTTTCCAATTCTTCCTGGTAATTTTGAAGCAATAAAAGTCCATTTATGAGGACCATACAATTCAACTAACTACATAACCTATGAATCCTCATAATCAGTCCAAGGTTCTAAGGTTTGATAGGAATAAATACTTTTTTTTGTTTTCTCTATTTTCTTCCTCATTTTTTAATTTTTTGAAATAATTTATTTAACTGATTAATAATACTTCATAAAATTAAATATATATAATAAAATCGAATGAAAATGTCCATCGAATGTTAATAAATTAAATGTATGGTTTGGTATTCAAATTTTAAATTTTCCATCAATGTTGCCCTTTTTTATTAGCAGCTAAAAATGCACATTTTAAAATTGATCCTCCTATGAAGACTAAAATGGATCTTTCAAATATAGCAATAACTTTTGTTCTCATGATTGAAGGGTAGAAATTATAATAATTCCTTATTTAATTTGACTGGATTTCTAAAGACAAGTGTTATCAAGAAAATCTTTGGTTTTCTTTAGACATCCTAAAATTCAAAAATAATTATATAAATTTTATATTATAATTAAGGTTTTTGGTTGGAAATGTTATGTATGAATCCTAATAATTATGGAATTGAAAAATATGATCAAACTTAAATAATATGAAGAATAACTTAATATTTATAGTGATGTAATATATGGATGCCTAATACCTTTAAATTCCAAAAATTAGATTAAGATTTAGCTGCAAAATAAAAGATGGACTATGAATTTAATAAATAATTATTTACAGAACCTATATTACGAAGACGTAATAGATGAGATCTCAAACTAAAATACTTTAATTACACTAAATAATAGGATTAAAGAAGAATTAATCAAGATGGGTAGTTATTTATTTGTTCCTTTTATTAATTTATGAAAATTTGAACTTAAAGATTAAAGTTAGATAAATTATCAAAATTAAAAGAGAGAATTTGATATGGAAGTTAAAAGAACATTGTGAGTTTCTAGAATACAATATCAGTTTCATTTTTTATTAGATAATAATTAAAGTTTAATTATCAAATAGTAGATCTAACAAACCATAATGTTATTATCATTATTGGATATAAATTTGAATTAATTCTATAAAGAATAAAATTATACCGAGGATAAAATACAATAATGCAATCTCCCAAAATCTAATGATTAATAGATTACCATGAAATCTAAATTTACAATATTAGAATAGTTAATCAAATTATTTAATCGGTAAAACGGTAATTCAAAGTTAATGAGTTCTTTTTAAACTTCAGAGTAATAAGCATATATTAATCTAATGAATGATGAAACATTGTGATATGAAATGAGAATAATAATACTGCAATTATTTATTTATATGATTATATAAACTTTTGATCTTTGAGAATGAACCTACATCATGAGATGGTGCATTTTTGACACCAACCGTCATTATTAATAGCTCCTGCATCTTCTTGAACTATTTCAGGGATTGTTATTTCATAAACTACAGAATTAATTACAGTTTATTACATGCATCTTCAAAGTATTATTTATTGTAGGGTATTTGATAGTGTTTTTCTATTTCTTATAACACTTCTTCGATGTAAATCATTAATGTTATTACCTATTCTCTTGCATTTACTTATGGATCATCCAAACTATCTTTTATTTACTACATTTGGATTCCCAAAACTTCGGCATATATTTTGCTTTGATACTGATAATAAATTTACTTAACAATCGGCTCAAATTGCATTATAATTTATTTCAAACCTTTTCTGTCATCATATGTTTGTTTAATTAAACCTGTAAATGTTATTGAACTCTCTTGTGCAAACTCCTATAAATGTTTTTGTGTTATATTTTTTTATTCATTTTATAATTTATTGATATTCAATATTTTCATTATAATATTGAATATTATTAATATTAATATTCGTTTTTAATGAGAGCAACATCAATATTGTTGATACTTCTGATTAGCAGTGTTCTTGGCACCAGATCAATTTATGAAATATCATAAAATGAATATGGAAAAACAGTGCTATAAGCAATTTAATTAACTCTAAATGAAGAACCAGCCTCATTTGGAAAGACAATAGATTTACTGTAAGAATTGAAAAAGGGAATTCAAAATGATTAAGATGAAGATTCTGGACTTTTGACTGATAGATTGGAAACTTGTGAAACACACATTTCCCAAAACTCACAAACCATTTCAGATTCATAAACTAAATTGGCTTAAGCTTAAGAATAGGTGAGTCCACTCGAATAAAAGTTGCTTGATAAAAGACATTAAGCAGAGGATAAGGAAGGTGAGGAATAGAGAAACAATGACAGAATTAATAAGTTGATTTTATCAAGATAGGAATCTAGATAGGAATTTGAGAGTAAAAGAGATGAATTAACATCAATTGTTGGAGCATTAAGTGAAGCCAAAAAGATTATATCTTCCATCAAGACAGACCCAACTGCTTTAATTTAATTGAAAAACCATAAAGAAAATATATGTAATTATTGAGAAAGTAAAATTAGTAAATTAAATTTAAAAGTCCTCAATGTTCTACACCTTGATTCATTCAACCCTATCCTTAATACAACAAGGTACAAGTTAAGAGAAGGTCATTAAGATTATTGATGATTTAATCGATGAAGTTTATTAGGTTTAGAAATTAGAAATGATTGCTGATGATCAAAGAGAAGCAGACTTTATTAAGACTAAGTATGTTTAAAAATTATAATTAGAATTCGTTTTGAATTTGCAAATACTAGATTGAGCACTAAAATTGCTGAATTAAGAGCTGATGTGCAATAATTATAGTAATAATTGCTAGAATTAAATAACAACATTTCAATTTATTAGGATTTAGTAAGTCTTAAAACTAAAGAAAATGCAGATTGGCAATAATCTTGCAATGATGCACAAAATAGTCATAATGGATTGACAGATTATAGAAATTAATAAATTGCTATTATCGATGAGTGCATTTCATTGTTACAAGGACATGACCCAGAAGTAACATCATTTATCTAGAGATTTGTTTGAAAAATATTAATTATTCATAAAGGTGCTTAAAGCAACATCTAATATTTAAAATCTATGGGATTTTTTCCAAGAATTTGTCATTATACATTTTATAGTAAATATGAAAATAATTAATATATATGAACTTTATGAATACTCATTCACAATTCAACTTTTCAAGGAAATCATTGCCTAGACCTTTAATATCGAGGTAGCTGACAAGGGAGAAGAGTTAACCAAGTGTTAATCAGAAAGCCCCCTCAGTATGTTACTAATAAGAGTGATTTAGGCTAAATTTCGTATTTCCAATGCGAATTATCAAATGAATAGAGAGAAGATTTAAAAAGCTAATGGAAATTATTTTAGTCAGCATGATGATACAGGTGGTAGCACGAAGATGTCGAAAGCACACATTTAATAACTGTTGAAAAAGAATGAAATAGAGTTTAAGTAGTCTTTATTTGATCAGGAAGATAAGGAGGAGGAACTCTAATTTGTGTTGTTATGTTAAACAATTGAAAAACTGTTGTGATTATTTAATATGAAATGATAAAATATTTTTTGTTTATACGCTTTAGTTTATAATAAATATTAAAAATATATGTACCGATAATACGATTTCACTTACTCTCCATCAAAGTCATCGAATACCATAGACGATATGGAGCAAAGACTTAATGCTGTTATTAATGCAAATGAAAAATTGGTACTTTTTTATATCTAAGATTTTATTATAGACTTTACTGTTAAAAGAGAAAATTTAAGAGAATGATTAGTTGAAGGAAAATGTTGATATTCTATATAATAATAATCAAGAATTATCCGAAATCAATATAGAACTCTGCGATTAAATCAAAAAGTGCAAAAATTAAAGATGTGCTTCTCTTCATTAGAAAAATCCCATAGAAATGGAGAAAGAACTCTAAAAACTAAAGGAAATTATAGTTTAAAAGGATAGAGAACTAATTAATTATTAGCATCACTTTGAAGAAGAGTTGCAGTTAGAAATAACATCAAAAGACTATGTAAAAATTAAAAATAACGTATTAGATTGATAAAATCAAAGGGTTAGAAGATCAAAATTAATAATTGATCCATGAATTAGACTTGGTCACTAAAAAGTTAATAGAGAGCCAAAGAGGATCATTGACTAACCATGAGAACAATCAATTAGCATTATAATATGAATCAATAATTGAGGATTTGCAATAGAAAATAGAATAGATGAATAAGTTTTTGTGTTAGAAGGGCGATGATTCATCGTAAAATCATAATAAATAGTTCTTGATTCAAATGGAATAGTTGTAAGTAGAGAAGATAACTCAATCACTATAATTAGAAGAATAGAAGAAAAAAATCAATAAATTAATTTAAGAGTTGGAAGAGAAGAATATTATGATTGATTAATTGAAGAAAAATTATAGTCTTAATACATCTAAAAACGAGATTATGCAAAAATAAAATATGCTTTAAAATAAACAAAAATACATTAAAATAGAAGAAAATGTATTAGAATTGAGTGATGACATAGAGACGACTATTAAGAGAAAATATATTTCATCAGGAAAAGGCTTTATGGAATAAAAGAGTCCTCGTTCTTAAATTTCAGATTAAGACTCCTATATATATTTATATGAAAAATTATAGTAGGACATGTAAATCAAGGAAAAATAATATAATGAACTCCTTGTTAAAAAATAAATAGCTGATAATGAAATTCTAAAGCTAATGAATTTAATGAAGGATTTAGAGTACTCAAATTAAGAAAAATAGATATTAATTGAACAATATGATAATGAAATTAAATCACATCATCGAAATATTAGGAAGAAGGAATCTGAACATAAAAAAAATATAATTAGATAATAAGACGACATACAAATTTATGAAGATAAATTAAACGCTTTAGAGAATCTCAAGAATGAGGAACTCAAAATTTATGAATAATAAATTTCGTAAACTCAAAATTAACTGAAATAGAAAGAATTAGAACTTAAAAAGTTGTAAGATTTAGTTAAAGATAAGAATAAGTTATAAAATAATTTACAATCCCTTATTGAAGAGAAGAAAGAAATATAATAAAATTTGGAATAGAAAGATTAGAAGGAAGAAGATTTGAAAGCTAAGATTATACTGCTTTAACAGTAACTAAAAACTAAGGAGATCGAAAATAAAAATTTAAGGGATAAAGGTTAAAATTAAAATAAAATTTATGACTTAGAGAGTTAGATAATCTAGTTAAAATTAGAATTGGAATAAAATCTAATTAATGCAGAAGTATAAGCTGAAATCATTTAAAAAAATGAATAATAAATGAAAATGAAAGAATTTCATATAAACAAACTATCAGATCAATTAAAAGATGCTAGCAACAAATAAAAAGAATTAATAACAGAAAGAGAACTAGAAAATTAGAGAAACTATTAATAAATAGATGAACAAAATGATTTATTAAGAAAATAAGAATACGAAATAAAAAGATTGCAAAATTTAATATCTTCAAAACCCTTAGAGAAAACTTTGAACATTTAATCAGAAAATCTAGTCTTAAAAGAATAAATAGATGAATTGATCAATTAATAAGCAAAATTAGAATAATAAGTAATGATATTGGAAACATAATTGAAAGGAAAAGATCAAGAAATAATTATCACAAGCTAAAAACAAATATTATCAAATGCAGAACTATAGACGAATATGAGAAAATAAGAGGCTGATTTAAATGGTAAACTAATAGAAAAGGAATAGATAATTCAAGGACTATTAAAATAAGCATAAACATTAAAATAAGAGAATGAACAATTGAATTAGAGAATAAGTACTTCATCTCATACGATATAAAATTTAGAATCTAAATATGCTTAATTAGAATAAAAGGAATAGTAGTAATTGGAATCTCATAGACAAGAAATATAAAAGAAAATTGAATAAATTCCACTAAGTGATGATGGTACTACTTTAAGCGAGTTAAATTCTTATCGTATGGATGAGTTAAAAACATTTGCAAATTAGTTGGAATCATAAAATAAATAAGATTTAATATAATAAATTTTAGATTAAAAAATTGAATTAATTTAGAAAAATGATTAGTTCAACAATTAGGTTCAAACAATAGAAGAGTTAAAATAATAGATCAAAGCTAATGAAGAAGAAATTGAAAATCTCGGTGACCTTTTAGAAGTGAAAGAGAAACAATTAGTTGAATTAAAGAGTTAGAAACAATAGATGGAATCTCTTGAAAATTAATTGAAAGTTAAAGAATAAAATCTCAAAAAAGCATAAGAAGAAAATAAAGAATTGTAATAATAAAAATAATTGGCTGTTTAATAAAAGAAATAAAATGAAACATAATAATAAGAATCCAAAAAATTATAAGATACCATCATTAATTAGGAGTAATTAATGAAAGCGAAAGATGAGAATTTGAAAAAGTTGTAAGATTAACTTAGAGAATTGAACAAGAAAAATGAATAATTTTCAAGAGAATCAAATTAGAATAAAACCTTGAAAGAAGAAGTTGAAAAGCTTAAGACTGCTCTGAATTAGAAGGAAGAAGAACAGAAGAATTTATAGAATTAAATTGGCAATCAAAAGAAATAAGAAGAACAAATCAAAAAACTATAATAACAAATTGAAAAAGAAACAAAAACTAAAAAAGAAGAAATCGAAAAATTATAGATTGAACTTAATTAATCAAATTAAGAGTTAAAGCAAACTTAATAATTAAATTAGAATTATAAGAAATTAGAGGATTAAGTGAAAAAGCTTCAATAACAATTAGATTCGTAATCTGAAAAAAGCAAGAAACAGCAATATGATTCGGAAAAGAAAGAGTAGGATTTAAAAAAGCAATTAAAAGAGACAAATGAATAATTATCAGAATGGGAATAAAATGATCTTTCCAAGGATTAATAAATAGAAAAGCTTAATAAATAAATAGAGGAACTTAAGAAGAAGGATACAATATTATAAAAATAAGGAAAAATTGTTAAGGAACTTTAAGAATAGTTAAAATAATCAGAAAAGGTTAATATTGAATTGCAAAAGGAAAAGGAGAATAAAGAGGCTGAAATTAATTGTTAAAAAGAGAACTTAGAATAAGAAATTAAAGAATTAAAGGAACAGATAACAAAGTTATAAAAACTGAATGGTGAACTTTTTATTTATGAGAATATCATATAAGTAGATGTACGTAAGATGTAAGAACTTTAGAAAAAGATTGAATGCTTAGAAAATTGTTACTCATAATAAGGCTCAAAATAAAATATAGACACAAAAAGCTAAGGAGTGACTCCAAGAAAATAAACTAGAGGAAATTCTGCTATGAGATAAACTGAGGATTAGATTTCCTAAATGTCCTTTGAATAATTATAGTTGCATGCTAAAAAATTAGAGTCAATTATAAAAGATGCAGGATTAAGTAATAAAATAAACTGATACCTATATATATATATATTTATAAGTATGACTCCATTATTCAATTTTTCATTTTATCAACAAATTATTTAATTTTGTCAAGGGCACTCTAAGGTATTTCTGTTTCAAATTCAGCTAAAGGGACTGTGATCGTTTCTCTATTTGGATAGGTTAACATCTTGATTTTGTAAATAAGAAATTCTTTTATTATGTCATTAGCAACAGAAATATTATATTTGGATATTGTAGGTTCAATACTAATATTCATAGAGGGTTCTCCTACAAATGAAACCCAGCTACGGCCAATAAAGTTTGGTGTATAACATAACCTCAATCGTCCGTTTAAGGATGTTAATTTGACTTTAATATTAACAGGTAAATGCTTTTTAGCCCAACTGATAGTAACAAAGGTTTCTAACTCCATATAGAAGAAACCTCTAAATGATAGTTCTAAATCAAATATACAAGAATCGGTGTTTTTTTGTGGAATAAATTGCAAGACTTCTGGGGGTTCTCCTCCAATGTCTATAAATGTTACATATATCTCATCTAATTAGGATGGTCTCTTCTTATTCAAAGATCTATATAATTCTGTCATAAATTTCTATCTAAAATAGATAGATTTAGTCCATTATAGAAATAATACTCTTATTAATTATTTTAGTACAAATGTCTCCTTTAATGAGTTCACTGTATCATTAGGCTGCTTAGTAATTTAGCTATTGGATCTAGAACTAGTTTTTGGAATGGTAGTTGTATTATTATGGAGTAAATTTGAAGTTTGATTGATTTAAATGTCTTTTGGAATGAATGATATGTTAGCTTGATTATCAAGTAAACTTTTAACTATTTAATCTTATGACTAATACATTTGGTCAACTAGATAATTATAGATAATTATTACATTCATCAATCATTTTCATTGTATGATTAACTACACACTTTGAAAGAGTGGCAAAAGATAAAATAAACTGGAATTTAGTTTTGGAGATTATTTCAAAATGTTAATCAATATAGTGTTTATATTTATTTTCATATTGGCTTAGTTTTTTTTTGAGTTGATCTGCTTCCTATTGATATTAACAATAATTCTATTTAAATTATTATTTCATCCTTTGATAATCTGTGAATCCATCCACTTTAATAGGATTAAATTTTTCGGAATCCTTCAAAATGCAATTGAATAAGTAAGTAATATTATTGATCCTCTCTTTAACAGACACTTATGTTTCTTTGTATTCCTTATAGAGTTTAGTTCTATCTTCAACAAAATTATTGGTAATCAATTTAACCTGAGCCATAAGATTTAAATAAAATGATTTATCCTTAGGAAAGCTTTTTGTAAATAAATCAGTTATCCAAATATCTTTCAGTTAAACTAATTGTACTTTTATTTCATCTGATGTTATTTTCTTAATAACTTCTCCAATTTCAACAAAAAAGTCTAAGCATTCTCCATCATACTTTTCGAATAAATGAATTTGATCTTCATAAAATTTGAACTTTTTTATTAATTCTTAAAGTTCTTCCTTCTCATTTCTCATTAATCTAGGAGGATCTGTTTCATCCAATGATACAGTGCGTTATTGCCGATATAGTATTTACGTTGGAGCATTTGTTTAACTCTAACTCAAATGCGAATCAGTTTATATGTGTTATAATTTCAGTATACTTTTAAATGATTTCAGATATTGCTCATAGTTATCATAATGGGTTTGTAAAAGTGATCGAATGACTGTCTGATACATTACAATAAATTATCTATCCCAATTGTCTTTAAACTCATTTAATTGCTAATTTGTTTTGGTTATTGCCACTTATAATTCCTTAAGTTCATACTTAGAACTCTATAACTTATGTTAAATTGTGGACAGTTACTGTGTGGATAGTTTTATAGACATTTCCATTTTAATTAGCTTTTCTGGATTTGTTTTATTTTTTTTTAATTCTCTATATTGAGTATTATTGTTTTCTAGATCTTTTTCAAGTAATTGCTTTTATCCTTCATAATTTTAGTTTTTCCGAAATACATCATCATATTAGGATTGGGTTTAGTTTTTTAATTTCTTGATATTCTTGTATTCGTCAAGATAAGTTTTCTAAATAGATTGGATTTGGGGTTGTGCTACTTTGAGAATTTAATATCGTTGTTATTAGAAGATGTAATTGAGTTGTTTAATTTACTGTTTGATAGTATTCCAATGAGGTACTATGATGTTTCTGCCTTGAATTTATGTGAAGGAATTGAGCAACAACTACTATTCATTATTCAATTCTTAAAACAAGATTTTGTGTTATTAAGATGTATCAATTTGATCTAAAATGGACAAGGATTCTTTTTTGGCTAATTTACTTAACAGAGAAGCCTAATTCTGCAATTCAAAACTCTTTTCTAGATTTGAATAATAAGTTAAAAGCGAATCTGTTAAATTAGTCACACATTGATATTTTTAGAGTAATCCTTTTCTGTCCAATTTGATAAGAGGTAGTTTCTAGGAACCGAAATAATTCTTGATTTAATTAAGATAGAGATCTGCTTATTGGTGTATTCGACTCTTCTATGCAGCAGGCAGATCATCAGTTTACTCAACTTATTCAATGATATCGACTTGGCTTGGCTCATAAGCACTAAGTGATAGCGAGGAATCATTTAGTTTATCAGAGTCATCAGGTATATATGATTGAAAATTAGTAGAATGATTTATCATAGAAGCTATTTATTTGAATCCTATTGTCAATTTAGAGTTGTTAATTCTTTTCAACATACGATAACGTAATATCCATATGAAAACGAGGAATTCAATGTAAATAGTATACAAGGTTCCATATAAAAAATAAGTGTAATTGTTTTTGTCTAAAAGAGGAATTAAGAAGGCAATTGATATTATCAATAATGCAGTAATTAATTTCATTATTTTATATATGTCAATTAAATAAAAACTATATTAAACTTGGCATAGATTCTTATAAACAAATTTCAATAGTTATTTAAGAAGTGCACCTACACCAGGGAAATAAAGGTTGTACAAGCATGTTGATATCTAAAATGAATTCGATAAGTATGAAAAGGAGAGAAGAAAGTAGAGATTGCAATTGATTGAATATAAGAATAAATTGAAGAAAAGGGTATTAGAAAAGGAAATTGCATTAATAAAATAATTTGAATCAAGTTAAATTGATTTTGTATCTACTAATGCTTCACTTGAAAATAACAATATAAGTAAAGATGTCACAATGGATGAATAAAGAAGACAATCCCTTCTTAAAGAATTAGAGGACATTAATAATTAATTGACTTAGATTGATAAAGAGAAAGAAGAATTAAAGATTTTGGAGAATGATATTGCAGTTTTAGAGCCAAATATGGTGATTCTAAGAGGAATTGAGAAGAAAACTGTATTAACCATGATTAATTATATTGAATTTCAACACAGACATGTTTCAGGTTTGGTATTGAATCCTGAAACAATGAAAAATATAGAGACTGTTCATTATCATGTTATGAATAATCTACCAATTCAAAGAGAGAAACTCTATGAAGTTGTTCCAGAATTATTTTAGGAAGAAATTGGAGAATTGGATGAACATAAATAACGATTAATTTAAGAAAATAGACCCACTTTAGATGTATAGGAAACTAGTGTAATCTAAATTATTGAAAAGAGTAGAATACCTGAATCAGATGATCCCATAGTCACTTTATTGAATGAATAAAGAGAAATGATGATGTTTGTTTATAATAAATGTGTCATTTTTTGTAATAAATATGATGATTGGATAGAAATGGTATATATAAGTTTAAGTAAATTAGAAATTGAAATAAGGGTTTCCAGATATTGATGCTATTATTGAGAATTTGTTATTGAGAAAAGATTTGAGTGGAATTGATCTTGAGGTAGACGAAGGATATAAAGAATTAGAAAAAATAAATGATGACTATCATAATCTTTTAGAATTGAATAAAATTAAAATTAGGAAAGAATAAAATAAACTAGAAATGCCTCCTTTTGTTGAATCTCATGAATTATTAAGAAGAGTATGGACAGAAAAATGGGAAGCTCATGTTAAGAATTCTCTCGACTTCTCCGAATCAATTTTAATTCCTCATAACACTTATGAATCAAAATTAGATAAAGTCTTGGCAGATTATAAAAAGCAAGATATCCAAGACTTGATTGAATAATGTATCATAATTATTTATATACTATAGCTAATCAAGCATTAAAAGAGAAATTAGGAGGAGATTAACCAGTTCAATATTATGATAGAAAAGAAAAGGATTTAAATTTAGTCAAATAAATATAAATTTTGGGAGATGTTATGCATTAAATTCCATCTCATGAAGAAGAATTAAAAGAATTGTAAAAGAAAGCTGAATAGTTTGATAAATTATAAATTGATGATAAAACCTAGATATATAAAAGTGAAGAAGGCAGAATCTTATTAACAGAACTTCCGAAAGTATTACATCTAAATAATAAAGATCCAAAACAAGTAATTATTATTAATAATCTTAGTATAATTTATTATTTTGGGCTGAACACTTTAATATTGAGCCATAAAAATTGAGAAATATCTTCAACTTTATACATTTCCCAATCCTAGATTAATAAAATAAGGAAGAAAAGTCAAAGATATTAAAATTTATATATTAATGAATAAGACAACAATAAATTCAACGTTTATATTTTGAAATTTCCCTTAAGAATAACTCTCTCAATCTTGGAATTTGCAACTCTCCTTCTTATTCAAAATCTAAGATGATTGGTCCTATTCATTAACATATTATCTATACCTGGAGCGACTATTTCCTTCTTTTTATCTCTTACCTTTTAAAGCATAGGGTGCTCAATAGCTAGATCAAGAGTAATTCTCAACTTTGGACTAAATTAAAGACACTTATCTAGAAAATCCAAAGCTTCAGGAGGGGCACCAGGGAAAATATCAGCAAAGGCCACTTTAGGTTTCTTGGGGAAGCTCTTTAAATATTCTATAGCCTTTTTGTCAGTTACAAAGTCCATATCCCTATATATTATTTAAATAACAAATAACTTTTCTCCTGGAGTGCCTAGCACAGAGAAGATGACTGTTAATTGATCAGTGTTAGAATATGGAAATCCACCCTTTTTGGCAATTGCACTTCTTTCTGGACTCAAAGGAAAACAACTTGTTCCTGGGAATAGAGGAGCTCTGTCTAGAAATGTTGGTGCATTCTCCTTCATCATGTTTAATAACTCTGCGAAGATACAACCTACAGACCAAACATCTATAGCTGCAGTATAATCTTTCTCTAGTAAAATCACTTCAGGGGCTCTGTACCAACGGGTGACAACATGGCCGGTTAATTCTCGCTTAACGGCTTTTGCATTTAATTTGTTTTATTTTTAAAGCATCCTTGGGCCTTTCTTCTCATCTTTCTTTTTTGGTTCCTCTTATTATCTGGCTATTTCTTCTTCCAAGGCTTGATCAGAGGAGTCGATTCCTAGAATAATAGTTTTGATACCTTGCACACTTCGAGCTAATCCAAAATCGCATATTTTGACAGTGCAATCTTCATTCAAAAGCACATTGGCTGGTTTCAGATCTCTGTGTAATACTTTGGCTGAATGTAAATATTTAAGACCCACACATATATTGTAAATTATAGTTTAAATATGTAAAAACTACAAGTGTATTGGTGATTTGAATAATTTCTTTAAGTCACTCTTTACTAAAATAAAATAAATTACCTGTGCATATTCCATTACAACGTAGATGGTGTCGAATTTGGGATCAGTAGGGTCCAAGATCTCAATGATTTAAATCAGGTTTTGATGTTTTAATTCTCTGAGTATAGTAATTTCTCTTAATATCCTTTTGCAATCAATCTCGTCATCGAATATTCCTGTTAATCTTGATAATCACAACTTTTAAAACCTTTTGATTGCCACCTTTTTATTTGTCGATTTCTATAAAGCTTCTACAACTTGACCGTATGATCCAGAACCTATTTGTTTAATAATTTCATAATCGTCTCCGACTTGCCAATCTGAAAAATTCTTAGGAAGAGTAGACAATTTCTGAAGTTTCTGACCGTCCTGCATTATCCAAGTTTTAAAAAAATAAAATAATTTAATGATTCATTTGGCATAGGAATAATGTAATTTAATAACTTAAATTAAAGATTTATATAATTGATTATACTTAATTATTTATTACATTTTTTATCTATGATCTTTAATCACTACTCCAAATAAGAAACTGTTGACTTGGTTATTATTTTATTTTTATTTAATCAATTAAAGTAATTTATAATGTTAAGTGAACAATAAATTTTATAAATAGTCTTGGCTGTCGACGGCATAGTATTACACTTTCAATTTTACATCACTAACGAGAAATTATATTTAATTTTAGGCTTATCCTCAGTAGTTTTCCACGCCATAATATTTCTAATCGAACAGATGATAACGAAATAGCTATTGAAGATCGGTCTAAATATACTTAAATTAGCATAAATACTTATTGTTTCCTAAATGTTGTATCAATCTTGGATGATTTATGCAGGAATTTAAATAGCCTGCATATTCAAATTTAACTAAAAACTAACAAGATTAATCATATTCGCTTTATTTTGTATTCATTCAACATCCTTGACTTTTGAGGATATGAATTATTTGGCTACTGGAATAGTGAGAAATTGTCTATGTTACACTTTGCTTCTCAGTTTATTTAAAAGGCAATCTTACACAATTGATTAATTGGAAGGGATCTTCAAGTAATTAAGTTCTGATATTTTGATCATTCTGGATGATAATTTTATACCAGAAAACGAATAAGAGAATTTTCAGAATATCATGAATGATTATATTCTAAGGAGTTCGGATGAAAAAAGTGACCGCATTATTACAAACAGGGAGTAAATTACCGTTGGTATTCAACCAAAATTAATAGATGAAAGAAATACTTTGCAATTCAAGGAAATTTTCAATCACTTAAAGACTACATTAAATAATTGGTCAGATTAATCATATGAAACCCAATCCAATCATATTATAGCTGTTAAGAAAGTATTCATTAACGAAAGCATCATTTCGACCAATCATTTTAGGTGTTTAGCAATGTAATAAGATTACTTTTTCATTCTTTAAAAAAAGGTTAAACCCAATTTTAAAAGGTTAGAACCCTAAATAGACAATGCTAAAGAAAACTTGAAGATTTTAAGCAAAGTATCACATGATATGAGAACTCCCCTGAATGCAATAATTAATATGTAGTTATGTTTGAAGGATTAAATAGACAAAGCCCTTTCTGAAAGATATTTAAAACCCTCTCTTAATTCATGTAGGTTACTTTTGAATTTGGTCAATGACATATTAGATTAAGCTCAACTTTAAAATAGGAAAATTCGATTGGTATTCAAAAAGTTTAATTTGAAAAAGCTAATCGATAAAACAATATCAATTTTTGATATTTAGAAAGAGAAAAAAGAATTAACCATTATATTAAGATATGAGGACAATGTACCCCAGTTTATAAATAGTGACAAAAATAGGATTAGATAAATCATTATGAATTTGCTAAGCAATGCTGTTAAATATTCAATGGCAAAAGGACAGATAGTAATTACTTGTGAGTATGTGAAGAAAACCTAAACCTTTAAAATCTTAGTAACTGACACTGGCTTAGGTATAAAGCCTGAGAATGTGGATAAGCTTTTTTAGGAATTTGCAAGAGTCGAAGACCAACAAAATTAGGAGAAAAATCCAAATGGAATAGGCTTAGGATTGTTAATAAGCAACGAATTATCAAAACTATTATCTTCTAATAATTAAGGGATTTCCGTGAAATCTTAATATGAGAAAGGAGCTACATTTTCTTTTCAAGTTTTAAATCAGAAGGTTCCTGATGAGGATCTGTCTGATTCCTTAGTTTCAGATGGCGCTGCTGCTTAGGATGTAAGTCATTTGCCTGAGTCACATTTTATCTAGTAATAAAGTTGCAGTCTAAAATCGAAAGAGTTTGTCATGCCAATTGTTAAGCAACCATCTAATGAAAGCTATACTGGCATTCCTACAAATAATAATTAATCAATTAAGAAGTACAATTTGAGAGTGAATTCTTCAAATTTATTATCCTCAAATCGATTACTTCCATTTAATGTGGAATGTGAGAAGTCTTACCAAAGGAAGTCCACCACTCAATCAAATTAAATTATCGAATAAACAAATAGTTGGTTGGATTAAACTTCTAAATAGCCTCCAGTGTTGATTGTAGATGATAATGAATTCAATATTATAGTCTTGTAATACATATTGGAATAATTGTATTTAACTTGCGATTCAGCTATTTCAGGGTTGATAGCATTAAAAAAATGTAAGGAACGAGCTTTGAGCCAATATAGACTGATATTTTTGGATATTGAAATGCCTGAAATGGATGGATTGGAGACAGCCAAGAAACTCTTGTAGTTTGATGGCAGTCTTATGATTATTGCTTGCACTGGGAATCGATAAACAAAAGAATAATTGGAGACCTTCAAGTAAGTGGGAATGTTCGGAGCTATAGAGAAGCCGGTGACAAAAGCGAATTTGAAGGAGTTGCTCATTAATATAAATGCCTAAAGAAATGAACCATAATTTACTCATTACTTTTGATAATTAGTCATTATATAATAACAGTTATTCATAAATACAAATTATAATCAAAGTTTATAAGGCAAACCTTTACTGCGTTTTTAATTTTTAATAAGTCTAGGAATATAGAACAATCCTCTTACTTCTGCTTAAAAAAGGTGTTTCCCATATTATTAAGGAGATTTTAGTAAGTTATACAAGGAAGTTGGTTCCCTTTTTTTTCAGGATGTTTAAATTAGCATCTTTCCCCGTAACAACAATAACTTGATTTAACTCAATGTTTTACCCAATAGTTATGTAATTCTTGCAAACCTAAGTTTTGTAATTGTGGGGCACATGTGTTTTCTATCTTATTTCATGTTGGCCATGAGCAAATGCACACTATTTATATATTTTTCTATATACTTATTATCCATAAGGACAATAATCTTCTATTGCCCAATATTTACAGATCTAAAATTATCGTAATTGTTATTACTTCTGTCTTGACTTTAACAATAAATGAGATTTTATTTTTGCTCTTATTTTCGATTTTTTCTTTATTTTCACATTCTTCTTAATCGCTATTTGAGTTTAGGTGAAAATTATACCAACTCAAACCAGATGAGAGATTTTCATTCTCATCCTAAGTTGAAATACAACAGCACTATTGCATTTTGTAGAGTAATATCTTAAAAATAATATTATTAAGCTTATGTTTAATTAATTAGATATAAACAATGGGACGTTCACACGTCAATACATACGGAATGTACCTGCAAGTATATATTTTTGATAGAAAGAGTTCCATCTAATTTAAAAATAGAGTGATAGGTGTTTAATAATGATGTTCGATGTATAAAAATTGAGATTATCATTATAATAATTCCTTTGTGTTAATTATATTATTTTTAAATTAGAAAGATCCATAATATGCATTATTCAAAATTTAATTACAATTTGAAGGGGGTCCTTATCAAGAGTTTTATTTCCTTTCAGAATTTTGAATATTTTGTAAATAGTTGATATATTATAAATATTTGGTGTTTGACTTATATTAAAATAAAAACGGGTTTAAAATCGGTTTTAATTATTTTTATGAACAAAATTTTTTTAACCTTCGTACTTGTTAGTGTCTGTTTGTGTTAAGAAGGTACTAAATCTGTATATTCTAAGAAACTCTGATTTAACTCGAAAATGGAGTAAGTTTAACCAATCTAAATAAACTCATGACTTTGGATTATAGTCAATTAGATTGTTAAGCAAATTTATTATAAGTTAGTCACTAATTAAAAATGTGGGCTGAACTATTTTAGGATGAGAAAGTGATTCATCATGAAATTCGATTATTGAGTACTGCTCATAAAATCCTTAATTAACAAAAGTTTAATAGATAAAGAAACTCAAGTACATAGTTTAAATTAAATGGTAGACACTGTGCAAAGAGCAAAGAGAGTACTTGCTGCCTTGAGACACAATACACATAAGAGACAACATACAATTTATTAGTAATGGAGAGCAAATGAAATCGATCAATTGAAACATTCAATCTAATTATTACAAACAGCAACAAGTATGTATTTCATCGATATAATGTTTAGATCAAGATGAAAGCAAATAATGTTGTGATAGAATTGAGTAATTGATCAACAAGTTTTTGGACGAGAGAAAACATATTGCTAAGTAATGTGGAAATGCTGATGTAAATAATTATAATGATGTTAGGTTACCATCAATATTATTAATGACAACGAAGGTAAAATCCAAGTGATCAATAAGAAATGCCATGAAAGCGACCCTGATGTTAAAATTAATAGAGTTGATTCATTTGACAAAGTTATTGTTGGATAAGCATAACAATAAAAGAAACAAGTTGTTGAAGAAGTACATGAAGAACACCATGAAGAACACAAGGAAGAAGTACATGAAGAACATAAGGAAGAAGTACATGAAGAACATAAGGAAGAAGTACATCATGAAGAACACAAAGAAGAAGTACATGAAGAACACAAGGAAGAAGTACATCATGAAGAACACAAAGAAGAAGAACATCATGAAGAACACCACGAATAAACTGAGACTGTAACTAAGGAAACTGTTGAATAGGAAGAAGAAGAAGAAGAAGAAACAGAGGAAATAGTCATTGAGGAAACAGTAACTAAAACTACTACACACAAAACTGAAGAAATCCCTGATGACGACGATGATGTTGTTGAAGGAGAATTGGTTTCAGCTTAAGGAGTAGGAGCAAGTGGGGAAGGAGGTAGAACCTGATTAAGTTAATATCAACAATAAATATACATGTTAAATAATCTTGTTATACATAATGAGGAATCTTAATAATAAAAATTAATATAGAATATGTCATTGGAGGACAAACAGCAGTTTTTGGTTGATGAAATCATCAATAAGGGTTATGATAGTGAAGACTTTACTAAGTATATGGATAAAAAGAAAGAAAACGGAGGTTAAGATTTGGATATCTGGTAGATGGATGAATTAAGATAAGCAGTCAATGATTATCAAAAAATGAAGAATGCAATGATGTAAATCGTTGATGATGACATTGGATTCAAGAGGAAGATTGATTGTCAAAAACTGATTGGAACAGAAATAGGTAACACAAATAATGTGTAAATTACAATTGATTAGTACATTATATATTAATAATAGCTTTGACAAGAAGGATACAGGATTCTTTAGTCTTAGCAAGTCCTACGTTAACTATAGAATTACTACATAACCATTCTAATGGGCTGTCACCAGAAGGTATTCAGATTTCGAATGGTTGAGAGAAATCTTAACCAAATAATATCCTGGAGTGTTTGTACCTCCTATTGCCAACAAAACTCCAACTAGATAATTCAGTGATGCTTACTTAGTAAAAAGAATGAAATTCTTAGAAGTAATTATGAAATTCCTAAGTTTTTAGAAATTCTTAAATCATTTACTTAATTCAACGATTCTCAAGAATGACAAATACTTTTGCGAATTCTTAAGAATGCAAGATGAAAAAGAATTCAAATCTCTCCAAACCGCTTCGGAGAAAGTTCAAAAAACCACTAAGTTAGATAAGGTTGTCAGTGAGACAGGATAAATTGAAGTAGCCTTCAATCCTTAAACTGATAATTATATCAAAGCTGCTGGTAATTTAATGACGAGTTTAAATTTGGACTTTGATGTGTAAGCTAAATATTTATTATTTAGAATTATGAAATAATCAAAAAAATTGTTATAGGATTTCGAAATAATATCAGCTACAATGTTTTAGATGGGTGAATCTTTTGAAGTGCTTACCAATCACATTAATTAATTTAATGCTGCTGTTTAAGAACCTGAGAAGGTATTGAAGTTCGAAGCAGTTACCATTACATTGAATAATATGATGATGATATGGGGTAGAAACTTTTAGAATTATATGATCTATATCTAAGATAACTTTAGAAACTTCTTTAAATATCATGACAAAGAAATTGGTTAATTAAAAGAACATCTACTGTTAAGATAATAAAGTTAAGCTGAATATTAAAAATATAAGGAACGATTGGATTTAAAAAAAGAAAAGTTTTATCAATTAAAAGAGTTCAATAAATGGGAAGTTTCTAAAGAAGTCTTAGATGAATTAAAATCAAATATCGACAATAAAAAGTATTGTTTGAGTGTTATGTTACCTAAAGAAACATCATAGTAGAATGACTTAAGAGATACATATGCTTATTATAATCTATCAACATATAATGAAATTAAAAGAGTCTTTGATTAGAATATTGACATTTATGCAAAACATTTTATTAAATTTGCTGATAATCAAGCTAACAATTTGACAAAGGTAATTAAAATATGTTGATTTTAGATGCATGTAACTTGGGCTGATATCCAAGGCAATTTATAAGGATTGGATTTAATAACATAACATGATTAAAAAGTTTAAATTATGCAGTAGCCAAAACCTAAGGTTTGAAAATTTAGATGTTTTTAGTAATTAATCAAAATTATCCTATTTATATCTTTCTTTTTCTTAAAACATCCAGGTTAGCATTTTTTATTAAACTCATTCACTTTCCATATTATATTATACATAAGTGATCATAATCATTATCCATTGTGTTCAATATAAATTATCTTATTTAAGTGAATTAATATATTCTTGTTTTCAAATTTATGGTTTCGAATGAGTTTTGATATTATGAGATTAATAGTAAAATCAAAATCATTTTAATAAATAATGAATTCAACTAATGCTGTTTTAGAAAAAACTTCTCGAACTCAGATGTAGACCAATGATGTGAACTCATGGTTAAGAAGAAGGTAATTATATATTTATGTATTAAAGACATTTCAATAAAGTAAAATAATAATATCTCCTACATCCCGATTAGATTAAATAAGAATAGGTTATAAAGAAAATATTTATTAATTTTGACAGAGATAAATCAAGTATGATATTGTTTCAATTCAATAGAAAATATTGATATTAGTGAAATGTATGATATGTTTTAAAAATATGGGTTTGGAGTGACAGAAAAATAGCTTAAAGATTTTTTTAGAGTGGTTGACAAGGATAAGGACAGTATAATTTAAATGATAAATTAGATGCTTTGAATTGGGATGAATTTAAAAACTCTGTCATAGATGCTGATGCTTCGAAAAGTATAAAAATCTATCATTTCTTATAGTCTTCTATAACATCATTAAAGAAGTTCGACAAAATTCAAATGTTGAATCTTCTAGTAATTTTGGATACATTCCTTTTTAATTTAATGACATGATAAGCTATTTAAATTATTTAATAAGTAGAAATGAATTATAAGAATCAATCAAGGTACTAATCTTCTAATTCATAGCAAAATTCATTAACAACTTACGAAAGGTTTCAATAGTACCTCCAGTTGATCTAACTGAATTAGCCCTAGAATTAAAACTATAACTATTAATAACACAATCGAATAAACGAAGAAATGAAGGAACAAACATAGGACGAACTTGAATTTACCAAAATTAACTCTAATAAATTCACTTATTCAAAAACATCATGTAATTATGAATATTAAAATAGTTTATAATACAAATGATTTACCATTATTATTGAAATTGAAATCAAATAAAAAGTAAAATGTTTAAAAAGATCATAATATGAGAACCAGCATTGATTCCTAATAGACTTATCTTTCTAATTAATTTAGTTTACAAACCAACCCTAAATCAGACAGGTACATTAGTTAAAAAATGGTTAATAATCACATCCTAATATTGAACACCTCATCATAACATAAAATGCCTCCAAGTGATAAATACAACAAATCTTAAAATATCGACTCTAATGTGAAATCGACACCCTATTTATAGTTAAATATTAATAAGATTAATTCAAGTTATAGAGAACACTTTTAAACTGAACCCAATAATAATAATAAGTAAGATTCCAAAAATAAAATTGATCATCTGCCAATAACTTTGATTAATGAATTATAGAAGTTTTAAATCTTATCTGGAAATCATAAAAGAAGACATACTAATTTTATCAAAACTTCGCAAAATAAATAAGGTGACGTTAATCCAAAAAAGATTACTTCATTATTAAAAACTTCAGCAGATGTACATCAACTAATAAATATTTAGTTCAATCCTCATTCTCCAAGTAATAGTAAATTATGTACACCTAGATTCTTGAGAGATGAAAAATGCATAACTTACAGAAAAACTACCAATAGGCCTATTTTCTAAACCTATTCTTAGTATAATAAATCAGAGAAACCACTATGTGTTACTTTAAAGGGCAAATCTTTGTAAATAAAATGAAGTGTTTAAATACTTTAATAAATAAAGAATTATGATTTTTATTCAATTTGCATTTTTTTCGTAATTAGTTCTTTAATTTAATTGTCATTATTTTTGATAATCCCAGTATAACAATTATTCTAAAATTTCATTAGGCATTAATGATTTTATTGAGTTTTTAATAAGTTTGTTTGAAATAATAAATTATTAAAATAATACTAATTTTTTAAACTAAAAGGAATATTAACACCTATTCTCACAAGTTAAAATTTTAAACTAAATTTAATAATCCTATTATCTTGTTTGACTTTAATTATAATTTCGAAATAATTCTGAATTTATTTAATTATTTATTTTCTTTCAAATAATTGTAATTTC
The DNA here is from genome assembly GCF_000165425.1 of Paramecium tetraurelia. Lineage (NCBI taxonomy): Eukaryota > Ciliophora > Oligohymenophorea > Peniculida > Parameciidae > Paramecium > Paramecium tetraurelia. The sequence goes on along the minus strand of NW_001799510.1, from coordinate 323,142 downwards.
TGATAAAGTATTTCTACTTTCTGAAATTAAATAAAATCTGTAACTATTCGATCCTTTTATAGCAGTATATGAAAATCTTAATGTTTCTAAAATTTGAAATATATATATGACTTCTAGAGTTGAATATCATTAACACTTGAATGATCAATATCAGTAAAATATATATTCATCTATCAAGAAATTGAACTTATGAAAAGAAAAAAATGAGATGACTAAAACTTAAACTAGCCTTCCTTATATATATTAATATCCTTATTGTTAGAAGTCTGTTTAGGATGTTCAAATGTTCATTCTAACTTTAAGAATGATGTCAAAGGTATTGCATCTTCATATGTTTCAGTTAGAATATCTGCTGATACATTTTCTTCATAGGTCTAAGAAATACAACATTAGGGTTATTTTTAAATTTATAAAAAACCTTAAGGTTTCTCTTTTTAAATGTTAAATTAGTGTAATTAAAAAGAGCTTTTTTAAATTCTTCTAATGCTATAGCCATTCTTCGTTGTTTAATTTTTAAAGTTTTACTAAAAAATTAGCAACCTTTTATAAAATTCTTATATCCATCACTAAATTATCTTTAATATTTAGACGTCTAGGTTTGATAGCAACTTATTCTCTCTTTAATTTAGCTCTATGCACTTGAGCTATTGTAACTGAAGCAATAGTTTTTTTCAAGCTCCTCAAAAGCATCTTTTATTTTCTTCCTAATAACTTATTTAAATTATTAATTAGTATTTTCTATCGAATGAGGTAAAGTATCTTCTCTTAATCATTCTAATGCCTTAATAATTTTATATCCAAAAATATCTCCTCGATGCTAACCATAGTCCTAACTTTACCCATAGTGGACAAGCTGATTTAAGTTTGTAAAAAAAGTATTTAAGCCAATTAGGAAACAAATAAGACTTGAATACTAAGGAAAATGATAATAAACAGTCAAAAGTAGCAATTTTAATATCAAGTGCAAAAATCTGACCTTTCTTCTTAAACTTTAGATCATTCTCTAAAATGCAGAAAATTACTTTGCATTCTTCTCTCCAAAGTATTCTCATGTAAGAGGCTTTATTAATTATATGAATTACTTCTACTTCTGGAATCTAAATTTACATTGACGCAAAAATGCATTTACTGATACCTTTCTCTGCCTTATCTATACAAAATATAAGAGAATTTTCTACATTTAAATTAAAATAGATCATTCTCAGTCTTTAAATTCCTTTATGAGTTTCAGGATATATTCATTAAAAATTAAATTATTATTGGGAATATCTTTTTAGTGAATCTTATATTGTTTATAGAAAACTAATATTCAATTTAACAATGAAAGGAATGTAATAATTAATCAATAATACAGCTCATGTTTATGTAATTGGTGAAGAGAAAAGCAAAGCCATATTAGACTTCAAAAATATTTACTAAGAAATTAGAATAATTAGCTGCATTCTTAAAGGTTCTAAATTAAGGTGAGATTTGAGTAAGCTTTATTTAATAAAGCAAAAATCTAAATAAACTTTTATGGAGTTATAGAAGTAATTGTATAATTTTATTTTTATGGAATAAGATACTTTATTATTCAGAAGATTAAATAATATACATGGAATGATGCTAAATGCAAAGCAGCAATAATATCAGTATTTTAAATTAATTCACTATTTACTCCAAGTAGGAAAGGTGAACTTTTATAGATAATATAAAGTTGAGAATTATAATATAAATGGAAGGTAGGTAAATAATCAGTTAGCATCATCAATTTCAACAGCCTAAAAATTTCAGAATACAATTCTTTTCTTGTTTGATATCATCAATATCTTTCGATTACTTTTACTATTTGAATGGACTTTAGCTGTAGCTGTTGGTGTAATCAAAAGTCGATTTTCTTTTTGTTTTTTTTTCATTAAACGTCATATGAACAAGTGAGAAATTTTGTCTTTCTGTATCTTCAAGTTTGAGATCAAGTTAAAATGATGGAAAATCTGTTTAAGGCTATCCATTTTTTTTTGCAATATACAATTCATAATTTTCAGGGTTTTAATCAAGAGGGTTATTCAAGCTGGCTACTTATAAGACTCGGCTGATAGCATTTATAAGTTCAGTTCCAGGAGGTAATTCAATAAAGACATTAATAATTTATTATTCATTATTTAAGTAGAATCTATATGGCTTAGTAATTGAAGTATATGATTCATCCAAATTATTCATAAAGATTTTTTTTTATTTAGAGCTTATTGTTTTGGTACTGGAAGTGATTGACATGAACTATTTAATTAATTATTTTTATTTATTTACGCATTTTTAAACATGTTAAGATTTATTATATAATATTGTATTTTATAAAAGTATATATAAATATTATACCCCTTTTAAATATAAATCACATTTCTTGACAGCATTTTATTCTAATTTTTCATATTAATTTATACTTATTTGATGAATTACCTTTATTAGTCAAAGAACTTTATATCATAGTTGTAAACTATTGGATAATTATTTAATCAATTAACTAAGTATGCTTATACAAATACAAGATGATATTTTAATCTTGTAGATTGTTTACTCAGTATAAATAATTAACATATTAAATATTATATTAGTAGATGGCAATAAAATATTAATTCAAGTTATTTATTAGTGGTTTATATTAATTTCATCTTTGTTGTCAATTATATTTATTTTAATATTAGCTTGTCTATCTCATTTTCCAATCTTCTATATTTATAACTCCTAATTTTTAAAAAAGAAATTGCTTTGACTGATAAATTCTTTAATCTATTTGTAAAATCTTTTAATTTAAAATTCAGAATTATTTATTTATCTGATAGTATTAATGGCTTTAAATTTCTGTATTTCTTTTAAACTGAGGCGTGAAGAATGATATTGAATCATTGAATAATATTCATTCTTTATTATAATCATTTCTTAGACTTCTTTTTTTTACCTCTTGTTTTCTTTCCTGTGTCAGGTATATTGGCTAAAAGAATTCCAGGTTTTGGGAGAGGTACTTTTTGAGGATTTAAATGTCCTTGTGGTATAACAAGGGACTTTTGTAGGATGGTTATAGGAACAAACCTTTTTTCAGAAGCCAATCTATTCTTTAACACATTTATTTCGCTAATCTAATATGATACTAGTTTAGAATACTTATTAATCGATATCTGATTTGATGCTATGGCTTTTGAAGACAGTACTAAATTATTTAGAAGGTTGGACACTTCTGAAACAACTGGAAGATAAGGAACGATTATTCTAAATTTTTTCAGCACTAGGGTGATTCGGAACACCTCCAGGCAACCAACTTCCTCTTGATCTTTTGAGGAAGTAAAGTCTTTACGAATTAATTCTTTATTCTAAGTAAGCATTTTTAGATTAGAAATCCTCTGCCTCATCATCAACTTATGTGGGTAATACTGTATTTTCAATTACTTTGGTTATGGGGAGAGAACTTGAAATGGTTCTGCCTTTGTGGTAAGATGTTTTATTAAGATAATTAGCATAGGCTTTTTCTTCAGCAAGATCCATCTTTTTAGATTCATAGATATCAGAAACTTTGATGCCAACATTCGAGAACTGAGATCCCATAGATTATAGCTATGATTATCATACATTTTTATACATATTCAGACTAGAGTATTATTTCATCAATTCTACCTTTGTTTGTTGCCCAGACTTTCATGTTTTCAACCATTTCAATATCTTCTCTTTGTTCTTTTAATTCTTTAATTCTTTATTCTTGATAATATTGATTAAGTCTGGCTGCAGCCATCTTGTCTTCTAAATTAGTTGGATCATAATTATGAAATATTCCTTAGAGTTCTCCAAGTCGTTGATTTTATCCAATTTAATAGGCTAATTCAGTGTCCTTATCAGTTTTATAAGTCTTTCTATCAGGTGCAATACTAACATATTTATCTGCTCTTTCTTTTTTCTTTTTTTTCTTCTTAGGTGAAAGATCCACCTATGATTAGATATTTTTTTAAGAAGCATCAACCTTGTCAGGAGATTACTCTTCATCTTCATCTTATTCTTATTCAATGCCTTCCATTTAATCTCTATCAGTAGGTTTATCTGCTTTGAGTGGAGATTCCTCTTTTGGAATTTGACGTCTTGTGCTTTTTTGCTATTCCTCGAAAGTTTCAAAAACAGGGAAATTAGTATCATACATCCAAGAAGATTATTGTTTAGTAACAGAATATTGCTGATTTGTCATAGGTCTTGAGAATTTATCAACTTAATCAATCATTTTATAGGTAGTTTATGAGGTTTAAGGTCGTGTGTATTGAGAAAAGCCCATAATACCTGGAGTAGTGCCAGGTCTTGTGCTTGTATCAGAGAGTAGATTTTTCCTGTGATAGCTTTTTACTCTGTCTTCAGGTGGATCTATGTCTGGATGCATTGATCTATTCCTTGATTTGTAATCTTCAATTCCAGAAGCATACATACTTTCATTATAAGCAGTTGGCATATATTACAAAGTCTGAGAATTATGTATATATAAGTTACATTGTCATTCTTTTCAATAAGTGACTATGTTAATTATTATTTTTAGGATTTTGGCAATTAACGAAAGAACCAAGTAGAAACTTTATTTAGAAATTCTAGTTACTGCTACCTATTTCTAGTGCTGACAACTTCAAGTAATGAATTCTTCAATTATCTATAAAGGTTCTCATACACAAAAGGGTCTTTTAATTCTATTTATTATGCTCGATGAAGTGTCACTCGTTCATTCCAAGTCATTATTTCCTATTTAAGCATCTGGAATATTTGATTATTATTCAAGTATCCAGAGGTTAATCCATCGAGATCAATCTTTAAGAATTAGTTATATAACTACAATTGATAGGACTGGACGTTCGTTGAGTCTGTTGATGTCTTCGATCTTGTATCCAGTTCTTGCGAGACGTTCATTTAATTGTTGGTCGATGCTTAATGGAGGTTAGACAAGAGGCTTACCATTTAGGTAAAAAGATCTCTCCATTTTCATTTTAATTTATTATTTAATATTCTTATTGTAATTGTTGTCTGATGGAAACCTTACAATACATGATATATAAAATCATTTCTGTGGTTATTGCCATTGATAGTTTTGATACTGTTGATATTAAGGGTACTGCTGATATTGTTGATAATCATAATATTGATATTGATAATAAGGATAGTATTATTGTTGATTTCGTTGTTATTGCATCTAATATTTGTATTGTCTCAATGCTTATTCTCTTTCATCAATGACTGTGAAATCATTGAGGATACTCTTTTTGTCTGCAAACTCCTCAAAGATTTTCATCATCTCTTTTCCTGTGTCCCAGTTCAAAAACACTCCATCTCTTGATCGAGTCACTTCTACATTATCACTATTAATGAATTCTAATTAATTACCTATTTTTCAGATGCTCAAAATGCTTGTTAGGCACATCCTTCACGTACAACCATTAGACATTGAAATGACCCTTCCATTTCTTGATTTCCCACCAATACTGGAAACTTTCATCTTTATAGCCTGAAGTCAATTTGGCAACTCCCACAAATTATCCACTTCTAACAACGCTGAAAAACAAGTAAACTGATTTGCCTTATTCTTGTGCTTCCAAGAATTTGGCATTGAGTTTCTCATTATTTTCTTTGCTTGATGTCCAAATCCCATATTTTATTGACTAAAAATATATAATTTATGAATCCCTTACTTTATGAATATCATCATCATTATTACTACGAAGTATGTAAGCATATGCCTCTGTATCTGCTAAATTTCTATTTGCTTGATTAATTTGTTTCAAAGCAGGGATTAACTTCGATGCTTATTCTAAATTAGTATAATCTTGGCATGAAATGTAAGGCACTTTTAAATCTCTCTTATTTCTGACATATGGTTCATAATGATTATTCATTAATTTTTAATTAAATTTAAATAATCAATTAACAAATAAATATACATTCCCTCTTCCATTTTCATTTAGATTTGTTATAGTTTTAAAATTACTCTTGATAATTAAAATTATACAATATTTATGAAAAATTCCAAAAAATCCTACTCATCTTAGGTGGTGGTTTTCCAGGAATGACCGTACTCACTCATACCTACAAACAACTCAATATGTCTTATTAGATGAAAAGTCATATACCAAAGTAATTAGACCCCATCAATTCAAGTTCGTGCCATCAATCTTCAATGCTTTTATGCATACAGAATCCATTTAAGATCTGACTCTACACTTCAAATAGGGATATTTGGAGTCCTCTTCGTCCAAGGCGAATTAGTATTTACTCATAATATGTATAGAATCACATTGAAGATAATAAAGCATATCATGAAGTAGGCAAAATTGAATTCGATGATATGATATTACAATTTGCTCCATTTATGCAAACCCTATAATGTCTATAGTCCCTAATTGCAGATAGATTTATTGAGTGTAAAAAATATAATAAAAGATTATTGAATCTTAAACTATTCTTATATTTGGACGAGGCACTGTGGGAGTTCAATTAGCTTATGAAATCAAAATAGAAACAGTAGCTCTAATTAAACTTAAATATAAGTAGAATTAAATACTTATAAATTGAAGCATCCCATTAAGTAGATTAAATCATATTGGATATCAACATCCATAAGTTAATAGAAGGCAGTTTTGTATTTGAAATTTGTACTTTTGAGGTTTCATCTCTTACTTGATAAAACTTTTCAAAGAAGTTGTGGTTTCAAATATTTTAGAGCATTTATCGAATTTAAAACTATTCATTAGATTATGAATTACGTTGTCTATATAATGCTCTATTTTATATGATAATATAATTGCTATTGTTTCTTTGGGAAGTAGAATAATGTAAGATCAAAGGGTTGAACTAAAAGGAATTTAATAGGAAATTGAAGAATTCAAAAAACGATGATTATATTTTATTACATTTATTTACATTATAATAAACATTATTAACTCAATAACTATTTGCAATTGACTATAAAGTGTTTAGCATATGTTCGTATTAAGATTTAAGATCTCGAGAATTTAATAAAAATTATTCGCTATTTGCTTTTAATTCATCATATTTACTCTCCAAAAGTCTGAAACTCTCCTTCTCCTATTAAAGTTGTTCTTATTAAGATTTAATTATCTGCTCATATCTAAAGTACTAAATTTTATATATACTTGCTCAGTATATTTGTGTTAGTCTAGTATATTTAACTATTGATATTCTTTTGCTAGTCTAATTCAGATGATTACAATTCCTTTTCTTATTCATATTATTTTAATTTATATAATAGTTGTTAATTTAATTCTTAAAGTCTTTGCGTATATTTTTTATTTTCCTTTAAGCAAGTCTCGCATTCCTAATACCTCTTTTCCCATTCCTTACATTATTTTTTTATTTCCTAAAAGCTCTCATTGTTGAATTCAGTTTTGGATGGTGTGGATGTAAAATTCTATTGTTTTGAGAATAGATCAATTTGCTTTTATTTCTTAGCCAGATCGATTTGGAGATTTTAAATTATAACATTTTTTTCTTTGATTTCCTTCTCCATAGATTTTAAGGCTTCTCTAGTACCAGACAATCGCATTTCCAATGATTTTATTTACTTTGTTGTATTTTCATTATTTTTTTGCGAATACCTGTTACTCTAAATGTCAGCTATACTGCTACTTCTTTTATCCATATAATTATTGATGGAGTCTTGCAGATTATCAATTATGGATTCCTAATTATTTTCAAATTTATAAGGACCTGGCTTATACGGAGATTCCAATAATCGATGAGGTTCAATTCGATTTGGCTATTCCTCCTCTGTTTCCTCCTCAATTTTAGTCAAAATTCCTTTTTCATTTCTAAAATTCGGATTTACATTTTCATTATCGTTATCATTCTCATTTTCTTCTTTTGGTTGTATTTGGTTAAATGAAAATCTTACTGCCTCCTGCCTTAATAATTATTATAATTCCTATTCTAGAATCTTATTCTCTTCTTCTATTTATTTCAAAAAAGCAGAATTCATTTAATTTTTTAAATTTATAATACATCACTCTAGGCCTATTCTTATTTCATACAACCACTGTTAAAATCATTTAACTCTAGAAATATAAGACATAATTTCCAATATAATTAATTTTTTATCCAATTTTGGAGTAAATAAGATTTAAATATCCGTGAGACCAATCAATTGAAAAATGCAAACTAAATTTGCTTCAATTAAATTATATTTTATTATATTTTAACAAGATGCTAGATAAATTAAAATAAGCACTCAATTTTCCTATTGTAATTTCTAAGGCAATTAAAATACTATTGGATCATTAGTCATTTTATAATATTCATTTAACAAAGAGCAATTTGCAAATTTGATCCCGTCTTCTTCTGTAATACCATATCCTTCGTGAATATGTCCAAATAGATGATATTTTGCTTTTATCTACTTAATCCTATTCAATAATTCCTTATCGCCAACATGTCCAGCATTATTGACATAATCGCCATGACCGTATGAAGGACCGTGTGTTACAACAATGTCACTTCCTTCTTCAATTTAACTCCAAAACTTTTAAGCATCTTTGGGAAATAATTCAAAACCCCAATTACAAAACTCCAAAGAATATGGACTTCCCCAAATTTTATATCCCTCAACAACACATGAAGAATTTAATAGATAAATGCATTAGTTTTAAAGGTCTTTGATTTCAGCCTAAAGTTCTGGATCCTTTAAATTTTTTGGATACTTTATATTATCAAGAGTAAGATCATGATTTCCAGCAATCATAATTTTATACTTGAATGGCTGTTAAATGAACCACTATTTAAATTTCTTTATTCCATCTAGTTCTCCGCAATTGGTAAAATCCCCGCAATGGATCAAAACATCCCCTTAAGGTAAATTTATAGTAGGTTTAATAGAGGAAGGATTAAGGAATCCATGAGTGTCACTGATGCAAACAAAGGTTACACTTTTTTACATTTAAAAAATAATTCCGATATTATCAACTCAGGTCTGAAATATTTATATCTCTCATTATTAGAATTAATCAGTATTATAAATAATTAATTATCATTTTAATAAGGCACAAGCAGAGATTCATTTAAAATTCTTTTATAAGAAGGAGGAGATGGTGTTATACAACACTATGAGATTGATTTATCAAATGAATAACAATGTGAATTTAATTTAACTTTGTTTCATAATTGATGAATGTCTTAATAGGAAGTCTACTCTTTTTATTATTCAAAGCATGAGGGTAAGCTCAGTGTTTGAAAGTATTTATTGAAAGATCCATTATATCCTTCTTAATTTGTAATGTAGGATTAGATTTGTACTATCATTTCAAATTCGTTGCGAGTAGTTAAGCGGTTTAAGAGGATAAGATAGAATTGTGAATGTAATTGCACTGCTGATGTGAGACAGATATACTTATTTTCCTAAACTAAAAATAGAAGGATGAAATATAATAGTTATATTATTTAATATATGCAATAATAATCAATATCAGATTTCGATAATCTTGAACAAGAACATTAGTTGATTGATTAGGTTAATTAAAAGTCAAAATCAGCGAAATTTAAATAGTATAAATAAGGACAATATTATGGAGATATTTAAAACAATGTTCGACATGGATATGGTACATTGTTGAACTCATTATTATATTTTTAGGACTCATGACATATCAGGATAGATATTATATTGGATACTGGAAGAATGATAAAAAGCAGGGGTTCGGTAAGGAAGTACTGGACAAAGGGGATTCGTATGAAGGCCAGTTTGATGATGGAAAACCTAATGGCGAAGGCACGTTGGAAACTGCAAATGGAATATATTCAGGGTAGTGGGTCTATGGAATTAAATAGGGGTTTGGCAAATGGAGAGGAAACAACAATGAAGTCTATTCAGGAGAATGGAAATTAAACAAAGCTAATGGGTATGGAAGATATGACTATTAAGATGGAGGATGGTATGAAGGTGAGTTCAAGGATTATCTTAAATATGGCAAAGGCAAAGAAAGTTATGCCAATGGAGATTTTTACGATGGGGATTTTGTTAATGATAAACCTGAAGGATTTGGAGTATATAGATGGTCTGATGGTTCATCCTATCATGGTACACTTTCTAGTGGAGTCAGACATGGCAAAGGCTATTGGATGAAGAACGATGACCCTTAGAATCACGAGAGTTATGACGGATAATATGTTAACGATTTGAAATCAGGACATGGGGTTTATAGGTGGTCAAGTGGAAATGTATATTAAGGGGAATTCTTTAATGATCATAGACACGGATTTGGAGAAATGAGATGGGCTGATGGTTCTTATTATAAAGGTTAATTTTATAATGGGCAAATGTGTGGAGAAGGGGAATTGAAGAGAAACAATAAACCTGTTATTTATGGATACTTTGAAAGTAATAAACTGGTTAAAGAATAAAAATAGAAGTCAATTCCTAAAACTATTAATTATAGTGCAAATCATAGTTATGATGAGAGAAAAAATTATTATACACTTCAATAATCATCTTTTAATTAACAATAAAATACTTAACAACTTTAGAAATTTCATTTTAAGTCTGAATCTATTGAACCCATTTCCAAGTAAGTTAAAAAGAATTGTAATAGTTCGATAAATGACAATCAAAACCAATTTCATTAAAATAGGTTTAAAATCTCCATTGATTTTGAGGATCATTAAGGAATCTCTGCTCATTAAAAATTCAAGACGATAAGTGCAACAAATCGACCTTTTTAATCCCAGCAAGAGGGTCTATTATAAATGACTAATTAAGGTTAATCTATAAAAAAAGTTGTGATTGATAGTGTAAAATTTAAGAGAAGCCAAAATTCTTTTCGATTATAATCATTAAACTAATCTACAAGGCAAACCTCAAATTCTCTTCCAAAATAATCAATAAACTGATTTGTGTGAAATTTTTATTTATTTATTCATTTTTCCATTGATATGAAATAATTGGTTAAAGAATTAAGCATAATATATGTTAAGTAATTAAAAAGCAATTTTTAATTAAGTAATTTTCAGGATCATTTTAAAACATCATTCTTACAAAATATAAATTCAAAATTAAATAGAAAAATAGAGGGAGATATTTAAAAATACAATCTATTTTCATAATGTTTCGAATCCTTGGGGGTTTAGAGAATTTTGATTCCCCTTTATATAAGTATACAAATAGCTTTAATGTCTTGAGTTTATTTTCTATTTATGAATTATTTTTTAAAATCCCTTTTGGCACTTTTCTATTTGATTAAGTTTTCGAAAAAATTGCAGTTATATTCAATAGAGTTATCAGGTCCTATAACCCAATCTATTCTTAAAGTATGTTTTTTTTATATGCTCAAATCGATTTTAAAGAGATTACTTTTAAATATCAGACTTTTAAAAGACTTATAGATATGAATTACTAAATTTTTTATATTAATACTCTATTGATACATAACATAAGTCAAAATTTTTAATCCGAATTGCCAAAATCTTTTTGTTTTGATAATTATTGTTCAAAAATTCTAAGTGCTAATGTTTTCTTGTAATTTAAAACTGTTATCAAGTTATCCTCAAAAGGAATTAATTCAAGTATTCTTTTTTTACCAATTTGAGTCGCTAACACAGTTTATGCATCAAAATTCATTAATTATTAAATAATTATTTTCAATCAATTTTAGATATATACTTAATTAAGGCAAATAAACTATCTCGAATATTATTATTAATTAATTTTCAATTCTAATAAATCATTTATAATATAAAATGAATCATAATGGAGAATATTTTGGATTTACTTTTTCTAAATGTAAATTATTCAATCAAAAATGAAGAAAATTTAACAATATCTTTGAGAAAATTATCACTAAAGATATTTTCATATGCTAGAGAAAAATCTATCAATAGAGTGTAATTACTGCAAGATTCAAAATATTTTTTACTTATTTGAATTATTATTATAATTTATACATCCTAAATGTAGCATTATAATTTTAAAACTATATATATTATTAAGAAAATATATAAAACAGAATTTATAAAATTAAAATAAATAAAGCATGTAAGGAGACTAATTCTGATGTATTAGTTGGCATACTTTGAAATTGCCGATATTAATTTAAATTAAAAAGGCGAGAATGCTAAAATTACTTTGGTGATGATATCAAGCCTATATTAAACATCAAATAGTAATTTAATTAGATTATTAGATTACAATATGAATTAGGCTCAAGGAATAAGTACAATAGTTCTATTTCTTCAACGATTTTAGATTTTAATTATTTTATTTAATTTTATTGAAATAAATTATATTTAACGATGAGTTCAACACTTAGATCTGATTAGATTATTTATTTTGGAACCTCAAATACTCCATAAATTCCTTGTCGATTTCATGAGGACTATACTATTCAAAATTTTTGCAAGAAACAGTACTAAATTTGAATAATAGTTTAGAGATTGCAGTTTACCAATGTGTCCTGAATGTATAAAGATTCATTCGGAAGAACATGAACAAGAAAGAGTAACAAGTGATATTGATTTATTCTCTAATTGCTTGACTGAATAATATAATAAGTCATTGGAATATCTTAATCTTTGGGCAATAGATGTTTAAGAATCCAGTAATTTTTAAGAAGAGGTATTAAAGGCACAGGAGGTAAGTTGCATCTATAACATTCATAGTTTTAGCTCTCAAGGTTTTAGGAGGCTAAGAAACAATTTTATAAGGTTATAGACGACTATTTTAGAATTCTTGAATCTACGATTACAGCTGAAACCCAAAAATCAAATCAAGATTTAATTAAGTTGGTTAGATCCAGACACAGAATAGAATATTTGGAATGGAAAACTTTGCATGAAAATTTACAAAAACTCAATTCAGACAAGGTAAATAAAATTTATTAATATAGTGCTTACCTCCATTAATTCAGATATATTCAGATCCAAGATAAACACCCTAAGCAATTTATTAAAGAAATCATTAGGAACATGTTGAATAATTGAATAAACTAAAATTAAACATTAGATAAGTGGTTGTTAATGATAATCTAAACTAAATCCTTACCTTATTAAAATAATACATTTACATAACAGCTCCAGTGTAGGATTCTTAAATTTAATAAATATAATTAACTAATACTGTTTAACCAATTTTATAAACCTAGTAAATAGTGTAAGCTTAACCAATGGTGCAAACTTAAGCAATTGTTTAAACTCAACCTGTTGTGAATTAAGCAATTAATCAAAATAAATATCAATCAAGGGTTATACAACCTTTTAGTGCCATCAGAGAGTACACGCCTCTATAGCCTGTTTTGTATTAACAACCACCACTGGTCCCTATTGAACCTTTGCAAATATATCCTTAGCAGTTTTATCATCCACACCCTGTTTTATAAGAACCTATGGTAAGACCAGGTCTGCCAGGTTAATAATCAACCCCTCCACAGATCATAAGATCTCCTGTAAAAAATTTATAACCAGTTCCTGAAGCAGTGCCTTTAAATGGATAACTAAGAGAGACGATGGCACAAAGATATTATGATTAAATGTTAAAAAATGAAATAAAGTGATTTATAATATGAATTATTATTATTATCTACAAATTAGTTTAATTTCTGAACTTATTGTCTTATTTTAGTGCCTTTTCTAAGAATAATTATTGTTTTTTTGTAAATATTTTATGATTTTTAAGTTTATGATTCTTTATTCCGTTATGTCATTAAAGCTTTTATGATTGTTAGCCTGATGTTATTGTAGTAATTTCGAATAGAAATGTGAATTAATATGGAATCATTCGTTTAAATAATTTTGATATTCTTTAAGAAAACAAATTAAATTAAAAATTCAAAAATCACTGATTAATTATTAACTTAAATACAATGGACTATCTTCATTAGAAGTTTATTTACATTCTCAATATATCGATAAGAT